>OX030950.1:62004326-62421826 GCA_943735915.1 Pherbina coryleti
TTTTTTTGGCTATATAAAATTAGAAATTTAAGGAGAATAATTTCTGAAGTGAATAATTTCTTGAGTGAGTGAATTTTACTTGTAGAGCATTTTGACTAGAAATTAAATAATTTAAGGTTCAAACGCCGCTAGTTATCAGGGTACATTTATATATTAAGATATGTTTAAAGTAGTCATGTCCTTATATGTCCTTTAACCTTTCCATAAAAAGAAATATATACAATATTCGATAGTGAAATCATTTCAAAACCTTCTGGGTAATCATGAGATATTTTTCTTATTTGTATCATTTGTACTCCTCTTAAATAGATAGAAAGAGATCCTTGTCGAATTGACAGATGTTTTATTAGAATATATCCTCAAATTTTAATTACATCGCTTTATTCGATCAGCAATTCATATTCCTCAGATTGATTTTTTCCATTTTCGAATTGATATGACTTCTCATCTGCTTTTTATTAAGCACTAAATGACATTTTTTTTGTTTATTTTTTTATTTTGAAAATTGTTGCCTTAGGTGTGAGGATGTAAAATATTCTTAAAATTGTTAGAACAATACAGTGGGAAAACAATTAATTTTGGTTACCTTTAGAAAAGTGCCACAACAGACAGGATTCTGTAAACGTAAAACAGAAAACAACAAAATACAACAACATGCCAAAATAACTGCTTAAATAATCCATAAAGTGAAGAAAATCCTTTTTGATGTTTTTTTTTATATTTTGATTTGTTTTTGTTTTCTTTTTTTTGTGGCAAATAAATGAAATACTACAGAAACAACAACAAGAATTCCTACTACATTTTATGTTCATCCGCTATTGTTCCATGCGGATACTGTAGATAGTATGACGGCTGCTGTTGTTTTTATTGTTGTTATAGCTGCTTGATGATCCTTCTACTGTTGTTTTATTGGAGTTTATTCTATTTCCATCCCCTCCAATTGCATTAAATGCAAAGCAAAAAATCTTAGCCACCAGTGCATAAATCGATGTTGGCGCGTCCTTTTTTAGTTGTCTGTCTCCTGACGGCCCTGACGCGCTGCTTTGTCTGCGTGCATCGTTTACTTGCCTTGTTTTTCTAACGGATATTCAAATTTGTACAAAGCGTTTTGCAATCGTTGTTTACAGACAAACAATCCAAAGCCATGCCGTTGCGCTGTGTTGTCGCTGTTGTTCAGCGCGCGTATCCTTCGTACTCAACTCCGGCTCAATCATCGTCTCGTGAATCACAACACGGCATACTGTGACGTAGTCTAATGCACATTCATTGCTTTTAGCAATTTTTTTTTATTTTTTTTTTTTTAATTTTTTTTTAGCTTTATTTAAATTTTAATGGATTGAGCCAACGACTCGTGGGTGCAGAAAATTCTTAATTGGAAGCAACATGCAAGGACAAAGCAAGATGACAGCAAAACAATTGCAAAGAGACAGGGGTGCAAGGATGCCACCAACGTCGGGGCCAAAGAAATTTTGTTTTATTTGTTTAATAATTGCCAACAATAATAAAAACAGCAACAGTAACAGCAGCAACAACAACGGCATTGAGTGGAATGTCAACAGATTTGGGTGGAAAATGCAATTTATCGTCAACAGAGCAAAGTTGTTATCGTTGTTTTTGTTGTTGTTATTTGTAGTGACTGTTGTATATTTTGATGACTTCAATGTTGCATGCTTTCAGAGGCATTAGTTAAAGTATAGTTCAAATATAACGTAGAGAAATTTTTAAAATATTGTTTTTTATGCAAACATAACTCAAACTGCTTCATTAAAGTTATCAAAATATCTAAGAAATTTTAGACAATTTTTCTCATTCTCACGTTATATATATTAATGTGATCCTATGCATTTTAAAAAATAACTTAACCTTATCAAAAAGTTTCATCAGGATATCGCCAGCAGCATCCGCACCCATTTTATTTTTTTACAAAAAAAATTACCATGTTTCTCATGAAAAGTTTGTTGAACGCACCGCTTGCAGCCAACATATTAAAATGTCATTCAACTTGACACCTGCACTTTATAGCCAAAAGGTACATCCGGCCAACACCAACAAATTCACAAATTCTCTTACCCTCGCTCATCCTAGCTGATGCTCGCCACTTCTAACATCAAAGGCACATAACCTAGCAAAGAATTAAAAAAATATTAAAAAAAAAAAAAAAAAAAAAAAATATAATAACTTTTGCTCATTCACTTAGCAGCTCCATCCGTTTGTTCTTCTTTTTTTTTTTTTTGTTTTTTTTTTTTTTTATTGTGTCGCTTGTTATATCCTGCGTATTAAAAGCTCAAGTTGTTAGCAAGACCAACAGCAGCAAGAACAGCGGCATCAACTTAATCCGTAATAGCATAAACGACAACAACAGCAACAACAACAGCAGCAACAGCCAAAGCTACAGCCGCATGCATTTTTATAACTTGCTTAGCGCAGCTTTCAATGTCTTAATTATTAAATGTTTTCGCTGCATCGTGCTAAGAAGCCGCTGATGATGTTTGAACTTATGTTGTAGTCATTAGTTTTCTACGCTTTCTGGTCTTATTTTTCCGTTAAGCTCCAACTCTTGAATTTTGAATTTTGTATAAATTGAATTTTGAATTTTGAATTTTGAATTTGAATTTTGAATTTTGAATTTTGAATTTTGAATTTTGAATTTTGAATTTGAATTTTGAATTTTGAATTTTGAATTTTGAATTTTGAATTTTGAATTTTGAATTTTGAATTTTGAATTTTGAATTTTGAATTTTGAATTTTAAATTTTTAATTTTGAATTTTGAATTTTGAATTTTGAATTTTAAATTTTGAATTTTGAATTTTGAGTTTGAATTTTGAATTTGAATTTTGAATTTTGAATTTTGACTTTTGAATTTTTTGAATTTTGAATTTTGAATTTTGAATTTTGAATTTTGAATTTTGAATTTTGAATTTGGAATTTGGAATTTTGAATTTTGAATTTTGAATTTTGAATTTTGAATTTTGAATTTTGAATTTTGAATTTTGAATTTTGAATTTTGAATTTTGAATTTTGAATTTTGAAATTTGAATTTTGAATTTTGAATTTTGAATTTTGAAATTTGAATTTTGAATTTTGAATTTGAATTTTGAATTTGAATTTTGAATTTTGAATTTTGAATTTTGAATATTGAATTTTGAATTTTGAATTTTGAATTTTGAATTTTGAATATTGAATTTTAAATTTTGAATTTTGAATTTTCAATTTTGAATTTTGAATTTTGAATTTTGAATTTTGAATTTTGAATTTTGAATTTTGAATTTTCAATTTTGAATTATGAATTTTGAATTTTGAATTTTGAATTTTGAATTTTGAATTTGGAATTTTGAATTTTGAATTTTGAATTTTGAATTTTGAATTTTGAATTATGAATTTTGAATTTTAAATTTTAAATTTTGAATTTTGAATTTTGAATTTTGACTTTTGAATTTTGAATTTTAAATTTCGATTTTGTTTGAACTAAATTTTTAAACTTTGTATGAATTGGATTTCCTATTCTAAGAAAAACTGAATTTTTTTTGTTTTATTTCTAATTCTATACATCTTTTATTTATATTTCTTTCTTCTGTACTCTCTAGTCTATATTTCTTTATTTTGTTTTTGTTTTTAAGGCTTAAAGCTCTCTAAATCTCTCTTAAAGTTTTTAAATTAAAATTTTTCTGGAAAATCTTTATTTTCACACAAACTCAAATGGATAGTTTTTCTTTTCTTCCTTGTCAAATCTTCCAAGTTTTCTACCTACACCAACCAACAACTTACGCAGTTGAAACAAAAAAATGCAGCAACACTCAAACTTTGAGACATTCTTAGTCTGCTACTTTTTTTGTTTAACTTTACGACTGTTTTTCTCTTTATTTTTAAAATAATGAAAGTTCCTATAAAATTTATTGTGAAATCGGATTGCAGCCAAAAGTTTGGCTGGACAAACAGCTGCTGCCATAATAATGTCAAAGCACGTCATGCTTCAAAGCTCAGCAGCTGTGACAGCTTTTCAAATATTTCAATTTCTAAAAGGATACAATTTATTGACCCTGCATTTGTAAGCGGTTCTAAGAGTAGGTGTAAGTGTAGATGTATAAGTAGTGGTGTGAGTAGTTGAACAGGTCTAAAATATCAACTTTAGTGATGTAGAAAGTTTGAAAAAGTTTCCATGTAAACATAAAATACCAGATGCTGAGTGAGAAAGTCTTCCTATTTACAATTATTTTGATGAAAATAAATGTCTTAGTGCTTCATTAATTTTTTTAACAAAAAATAACTCAAATCAACCAAACCACCCTAAAAGTTTGCCTTAAAGATTATTAAATCATGATTTATATCATTTTATTATGAAACATATTTTATGGCTTTACCACTTGTATAAAAATTGAAAATTTTACAGTTAATGATATCCATCTTTTATGTTTCAAATCCCTGGCCAATACAAGTGACCTCAGTTGCACATTAAGCTAAGTGATTACTTGACAAGGCATGAAATCGCCTATTTGCTTTGGGGGCGAAACGAAAATTTCACCAGCTGCCTTCATAAAAACTTAATTCCTTTTTAGCACCTTCAAATTCCCGTAAAATATTTATTATTACTTAACCTTAAAAGTACAACCTAACCGGAGGGTTGGCATCCCTTATTTATGGCAGCACAAATTTTAAAAATAATTAAATGCTACGCATACGCCACGTAGCACAAAATTAATACATTAGATCGTATAAAGCTCTGGAACGCGGCTCAAATTTTATAACCGGAAGCAAGAACAACTTGAAGGATACGCTAAGCGCACACATACCATGCAGCATAACCACATTCAACATTAAAATTTACAACAATTGCGTGTATAGGCCAAAAATATGCAGACACATACACACTAACGCGTTTGACAACCATTTGGTGTTGGATACAGGACTGTGTTCCTGTGTGTATGTTTATGTGAAAATGTGAGTATGTGTGTATGTAACTTAGGAATTCAATAAACATCATGAATGGCGTATGGCGGTCCTTATAGCGGCGGCACTCTGAGCTTTAAACAAGATGGCTGCTGCTTTTATGCTTACATGGCTTTGTGGTCAACGCCATTTTGTGCGGTGTTAAGGGCATTGATCGGGTGGGCCTGGGGTATGGGTTTGACCAGCGGAAATCGAGCATACAACGCCTCATAGTGGTCAGTTTGACTTTGATTTATGTGGTCGAGAGTGAATGTGAACACAAACGACGTTGTAAAGTGTTCCGTCACAGTAACATATGTGTACGTGTGTGCTTTGAATGTGCGTGCAACAAAACGGAAACGAAATATGCGGTTTTTATAAACGATATGGCGTTGAATTTTTTCCGCCACTGTTAAATAAAAATTTTAAATTTTCTCTTTGCAGTTGGGCAAAAATAAGTTATCTAAACGATAAATTGCGGAAAAACATTTGTACGCGGTTGGCCTACATAATCTATATTATTGCAAATTCGAGTTTATATGCAGAAATAAATATGTGTTAACGCACTTAGAAGCACACACACATGCATAAACGTATTAACTTCATGCTTTTTGTGTTTTTTTGGATGTCAAAGTGTGGCTTGTAGCATAAACAAAAATATTAAAACCTTAGTACATATGTATATACAAAGGATAACACGCACACGCACATACAAAGACATCAATCACATACTTACAAATGTAATTTACGGAATTCACAGAATTCGTTTAATGTTCGCAGATCTAACTTGTGAATTAAGTATATTAACTTAATAGGAAAAAGCAATTTAAATTTAAGAAAATAAATTAATTTCAATTGAAAAAAATAACAAATTCGTATTAAATTTTATTCAAATTATTTTTAAGACACTTAAATTGTTTATTTTTAAATTGATTCTCAGAGGAAGTGTAGTTTGCATAGCTAGGACCAAAATAATACTGCAAAGGCTTCATTGAATGTTAGAATGTCTTTGCTTTGGATAGTTTTAAAATTAAAACTTTTGCTATTTTATATTATGTTATGTTATGTTATGTTATTTTATGTTATGTTATGTTATGTTATGTTATGTTATGTTATGTTGAGTTATGTTATGTATGTTATGTATGTTATGTTATGTTATGTTGTGTTATCTTATGTTATGTTATGTTATGTTATATTATGTTATAGTATGTTATCTTATGTTATGTAATGTTATTTTATGTTATGTTATGTTATGTTATGTTATGTTATTTTATGTTATGTTATGTTATGTTATGTTATGTTATGTTATGTTATGTTATGTTATTTTATGTTATAGTATGTTATCTTATGTTATGTAATGTTATGTTATGTAATGTTATGTTATGTAATGTTATGTTATGTTATATTATGTTATGTTATGTTATGTTATGTTATGTTATGTTATGTAATGTTCTCTTATCTTATCCTTTCTTATCTTATCTTATCTTATCTTATCTTATCTTATCTTATCTTATCTTATCTTATCTTATCTTATCTTATCTTATCTTATCTTATCTTATCTTATCTTATCTTATCTTATCTTATCTTATCTTATCTTATCTTATCTTATCTTATCTTATCTTATCTTATCTTATCTTATCTTACCTTATCTTATCTTATCTTAATTTCAAATCAAACTTCAAATCAAAATTATAAATATAAATTTTAAAGAACGAAAAAACTTACATAGCTTTGTCTATGTCTTCTAAGCACATTTTGTATAATCTAGTATAATTCAACAAAAAAACCTTATCAAATTTATACATGGCGCTTATGTAAATGCTAGCTAAGTACTTAAGATAGAAACTTCGAGGTCTAAATACCAAATATAGCTAGAAAAATTGTTTTTATGACAATTTCAAAAAGAATTTATAAATTTACCTTTAAAAAATTAACATAAGTTCGAGAAAAGGGTTTAAATGAAAATGATAAATAAACTCATTTAGAAAATAACAGACATACAAGTTCTTGTATCTTACACCCGATTCTTAGGTTATTTTACATAAGTTTTTTTCTGTGGGTTAATTAATGTGGGGCCGCAACTGGTAATGAAACTTCTCAAAGCTGGTTCTATGAAAAATTTTAAAATTTCCTCTAAAAAGTTCGAAATTATTAAAAGAATTTAATACTTTTGTTTAAAAAGTTACAAAAATACATTAGGAAGCGCAAATAAAGCTTCATGAAGGCAGCCAAGGGTTAAAAGCCTACATCTGGAGCAAGGAAATTAACCAGCTAGTGAGGCATTATTATTAGCTTTTATGAAAATAGTGCACCACAAGTCAATTGTTTTAAGTTCCATTGACCAAAAAGCATAATTTCTAAATACTTGCATATATTTAAATTAAAATAACAAATAATAATCACTCATACGCCAGAGTGAGCAGCGTAACGAGTTTCGGAAGTTAAGCAAGCAGCAGCAGCAGTAGCGGCAACATTGAGCTGACCTATATTCTGACTTAACCACAGACTAAAACAGGCAAGAGCAAGAAGGGTGCACAAATCTAAGACCACAACAACAACTACAACAACTGCAATAACATGGCGTTTATTTGCTGCGATGCGAAATGAAAACATTTAGCATTAAAAATAGTTGTAGCTATGCAAGCCACAGCGAAAGAAATAACTATAGTAACAACAATAATTGCAGTGGCAACACTACTTTAATAACAACAACAACAAAAACAACAGCTATAACAGCACAGCACGAACGAAAAACAGACATCTTAACGCATTCACTTAATTTAAATGATGCATAGTTTTGGGCATGTATAAGCGTGTGTTTGTGTATGTGCTGCTGTTTGGTGTGTGTGCTATTTTATGTATTTATGTGTATGCGTTTGCAATTCCGCTGCAAGCTGTATAAATTTTAAGAATGAAAAAAAAAAGACAAAAACGGATAAAGATTAAAAATGAAGCCATGTATAGTGTTGGCCTGGCTGACAATGACTTATTATTGCACACAATGCTATGCCAACAACAGTATTAATAACAACAACAACAATATCAGCAACAACAGCAACACCAACGTTAATATGCCAACAATTTGCGCGCCGCAGCAGCCAGCCACGTTTTAGCCTTAATGCTGATGAAGCTGAATGAGCTGTGAGTATTTGCAGTGCAAAGAAGCCAACGATGTCCTGCGTAAGAGTGTTCATGTGTGTGTATGTGTGTGTGTTTGTGTTTGACTGTGTATTAAATCTCAGTGACTTATGTTTACAGCAAAAGCGACTGAAGCAGTAGCAGAGAAGTCGTCTGCATAATGCGTACATTAAAGACTTGTCTGTCTTGCTTCTACCACTGCCGCTGTTGCTGCTGTTACTCTGATGTCCTTTATTGGTGCCGAGCGCTGTCTTGTGCTATCGTGTCATTTTCGATTTCACCATATTTGTGTAAATAATTAAATTCACAGCTGCAAGCAGTGCAGCAGGCCAAGTCAAGTCAATTTGCTGTTGAATGTTGCTCATTCGTATGTGTGTGGAAGCGTGTAAGTGTGTGTGTATCTGGTCTGGTGTTGTTTAAGCTCACGAATGAGCTATTTTTGTTGCTTTATCGTTTTCAAATTTTGTGGCTTGAAAATTGATCTTCAATATTTCATTCCCATCTTAAATAATAAAAATAATATTAATAATAATAATAAAGGAGTTCATACATATTTATATGATGCTGAGCATGTCCTCGCATTTGTATTGTGTTGCTGTAGCACTAACAAACACACACACGCACGCACATAAGAATAAACCAATTAATATTAAAATAGCACAAATTTGTAGTTGATGTTGTTGTCGTTGTTGCTGCTGCTGCTTTTCCATTGCATTACATACAATTTTTGTTGGGTCATTTGTCATTGTGTATGTGTGTGTGTGCGTGTGTTTATAATTATATTAGTTTTTGTGCACTTAAAGCCTAAAATAATCAACACAAATTTCAAGGATTTCGAGTTTCATGTTTTCAACAATTGAACGGCAACTAATGCATTTTTGTGATATATGAGTATGCGTGTATGTGTGTGTTTTTGTTGCGTATTTGTGTGTTTATATTTATACATTTATTTGCTTGTATACTTCGAGAATGCACTGTGGTTGGATATTTAATATCCTTTGGAAACAAGAGCCAAGTAGACACAAGCAAAAGCCTTGAATATCCTTTAATTAACCTCAATACACAGATAAATCCTCTTAAATATCGATATTCAATTATGTTGCAAGTATTACCAATGTGAACTTTCATCTTAACGTCAATGAGTAAAAGTCAAACTGAGACGAAGTATTGGCAGAATTGCACTATTTTCGTTACTGGTGCATTGTGGCGTATGAGCAACATTAATTACTTCATTTGTAAATAACAAGATTAATTCAAAAGCACAGCTAATAATATTCGTTTTAAGACCAATTCATTGAAAATAAGTGCTGGTTTTTTTTTGTATTAAGGACATTGTAACTAAATTCTAATAGACTTAAATAACACAGTCCTGCAAATAAAAAATTGTTTCCCTTCCTCTGCTCTTATAATTGATTATGATGATTTGGAACCTATACACGAATCTAAACTGTATTTCTTTTCAATTACATCAGAACTTTGAAATATTTAATGTTATACATCCAAAGAATACTCTTTTTGGGCTACTTTTGAGATTACGTATAAGACTCCCAAAGTTTTTTAACTTTTTTATACAAATTGCATTATTCATCCCATACATAAGCTCGAAAAAATCCAAAAACTTATTTTTATATAACTTTAAATATCCCAAAACCCTTGGACTGGATGGGCCAGTTTTGATCTCAGATTTGGATTCTTTACAGAACGGTTATAGCGAACCCTTTTTTAACTGAGGATAGCTCATCGATTTCAAGAATTCGGAACAAAAACTTATATTTGTGACTTTCGAGGTAATGACTTATGCTGTTGGTGAGACTTTTCGACGTTTCGATGATGATGGTATGTAAATCACGCCTGTGTGCCGATGAGGTTGATGCCTCGATACGACCAGCGTCTAACTCACGTTGGTGTGACGATGAGGTTGATCCTTTAATAAGCCTATGTGTTTAGATAGGGGTCCTGAAATACTCTAGAATTCTATTCGCCATGGCAAAAGAGATATCTATGTCAAACCAAAGATCCCCTTTGCCACCAAAAAATTTCTTGATATAAATGCTCTATTTAATTTTTTTTTTTAATGAACAAAAAATGCGCAGCTTATATGGTTTTTAAATAAAACTTCACAAGCAATGTTTTCCAAAAGTTAAGAAAAAAACGCCTGTTAGCTGTGGCCACTTCGGGCGACCTCGAAAGTCTTCGGCTACACTCTTTAAGATACATAAACGATGTTTGCTTTTCCTATTTGTGAACTCAACAATGGTGTCTGCATTTACTAATTAGTAAATCCACTTAGACTATACATGCACCAACTAAAATTCACCATGGAAATGTATTCACTACAACTGTGAAGTGGTTGTTGGAGAGAATCTATGAAGTTACAAAATATATAGGTTGTTGTATTGGATATTTATGAAAATTTAGGAGTTTCAGCTTCATAATTATTTTATTAGATATGAAAATACAGAGTTGTATTGAACTCATTAAAAGGATAATTAGAGCAACGTTAACGTTACTACTCTTAACAACTTGGCTTTTTAATTTTGATGAAAAACATTATTATTTAAAGAATTTTATACAAATGGTTTTCAAGCTCGATTCAACAAAGGACCAGGCTTTTAAGCCTCTTGACCCCATCCCATAAACTCATAAAGTAATCTTTTATGAATTTATATGCAAATCAATGTAAGAAAAAAGTATGTTATTTAATTCTAATTAAACAAAACATGAATTATTATTAATTTTGCCAAAATAATTATTGGAATACTAAAAAGCATTTTATTTATTAAAAAAGGGTTGGTTTCTATGAAGGCTTCCGGCTTACAAACTTATTTTATTATTTTGTTGTTAATATTTTTTTTTCTCTAACGTTTTGATTTCCTTTCATACCTTCACTGACTTCAATTAGGAAATAAGCAATGCTTTCCTTTCCTTAATATTTTTGTAAATTTTCTGTTGTATTTTTCTTTATTTTACATAAAAGACAGCAAACATATTTGCATCTAGTTAAAAGTTCCAAGTCAGCTGACATACCTACATTCACAACAGCACACAGCCAAGTCCAAAAATATACACACAAACAAACGGCTCATGCATATGTATAAGGGTAACTTTTGGTTACAATACCGAAACAGTTTAAAAGTTTTTGCATTGCAACGTATCCCAATTTTAAGAATATTAACTTATTTAAATATTTTTGGCTTTCTATAGTAAATGTTTATGAGTAAGAAGAAAAATCACAAGCAAAATATTTAGAGAATTTATGAAGGAAATTGTATATTTGAAAATTTGAGAATGGGAAAACAACTCATAATACTATATTGAAAGTATAGATGTAAGTTCTTATATCCTATTTTATAAACATATGTAATATAAGTCGTAAACCTCCTTTTACCACCAATTTTCTTTATTTCAAATTTCAAATATAGTAATATAGTAATAAGCGTTCACAGGGATACCGCTTATCGAATACCGTCCATAGAATCCATTATCAGCTTACAAATAATTGATAAAATTCGTTTGTTATTAAATTACATGGAAGCGCTTCCTGTAATGATTTACGCATACAGTCAATGCACCCTGTAGAAATCCCAAATAACATATGAAAGTTGCTTTTGTCCATAGAATGCTTTTCTATGATGGTGCGACGCGTAGACGGTCAAATAATAAGCGTTTGTACTCAATGACATGTTCACTTATATATTTCACAGATGGTTTTGGGTTATATTTACTAAGACATGGAATATTTCCAGAAATGGCTGACCTCCTTGGGTCGCATGCTAAATATGGAAAGCTTAACAACTTTAGTTGCACAATATATTCGAAAAAAATAATATCTAACTCTTGGAGCTACCCAAAATATTATCCAGAAATTTACCAAAACTTGCTTAAGGCAAATGAAATTTTGAAATCTACTCTTAAAAAAACAAATATTAGTTGTTGTTGTCCAAACACACATTGCTTTGATGACACGATACGGTAATTTAATTGTAATTTGTACTCAATGAAAAATTTAATCGTATACTTCACAGATGTTTTTAAGCAATGTCAATTGCAGGCAGGTGACTTTGCCATCAAGAATAACTCTTTTTATTCTCAATCAAAATACTGAGAATTATATCTGTACGCTTGTTCTAGGCCTAAAACAGCATCCAGGATTTGGAATTGTCCACAAAGACTTCCAGAAATATTAAACACATTGACATTAGCTACTTCTAGACAAGCAATTGATGTTTGTATTCAGAAACCTCCCAAAAAATATGATGAAATAGTATTCAGTTGGGCCTAATTTCAGGGATTTGAAATTGTGTGAGGTTTTTTGTAATATTGGCCTGCAAAACTTTTCTAATGGTGTACTTATTTTATTAAAAGGTTATGCATTTTAATTTTTTAACGTTAAAAATTGTATACCTATAACTTTAAGCTTTACTTTAATATTTATTATTTGTAAAAATAATTATTTTTAGTGCTGTTGAAGCCGATCTCTGAGAGCTACTCTAAAAAAAGTAGACTTGAGTTGACAAAAACGATATCTCTGAACTGGATCATCTGAAATGAAAACAAAATTTAAATTTGAGTACATAAGTTAAATGAATGATTGAGTAAAATATTAATTTTTGCCGGTAAGTAAATTTTCAACATAAATTTGTGACTTAAATTCTTTATCAAATGGAAAATATGTATGGGTAAGTAAACACCTTATATTGATAACTATAAAATATACTTTAAAAAACTTGAGTTTCCAAGGAATCTTGTTCACCGACTTCAAAAACATAACTATGATAAAATCCCCTTTAAAGTTTCGCACGTCTGAGAAAGACGCTCCGAAATTCTTTAAAAATATGCACGCACAATACTCATCCGATTATCATAAAATCTATGTAAGAACGTAAATAAATCCTGAAAAAGTATGAACAAAGAGACGAACTGCGGAAAAGTGTCAAATCGCTTGCACTCAATAAAAAATTGTAATAGATTGCTTTGCAACTTTTGCTTGGAATTTACCATCAACTGTTTTTGACAAGGGTGGGTAAAATTTTATTGAGAGATGTTAAAAATTCTCAATTACACCATGTGTATGTTCTTTTGTCTTGACGCAACCAGTTTTTTTGAAGACAAGGGTATGCGCATGGTTGAATAAATAAGGTTGTCTCGTGGCTGATCGTACTCCCTTCTCAGTACCCATAATTGTCAAAATCCATGAAAAGCAACAACAACAACTTCATCGGGTTTTCATGTTATCAATTTGTGCTTTAAGATTTTTTATGAGCTGCCAACTTCGATTTGACATTTATGGGAACTCGCTCTCACACATGCGACATGCGACCATGGTGTAGTTAACAAGGTGATCGTGACGTTTACTAATTTCCCTATGGTTGTCAAAAAATGTTGAGAAATTAAGAAAAAAAGAGACAAGCTGCGGAAAAGTGTCAAATCGCTTGCACTGAATAAAAAATTGTAATAGATTGTTTTGCAACTTTTGCTTGGAATTTACGAATAGCTGTTTTTGACAAGGGTGGGTACAATTTTTTGAGATAAGCTAAAAATTCACGATCACCTTGTTAATTACACCATGCATGCGACAACCTTATTTATTCAACCATGGGTATGCGCACACGGCATACATTCGCCACTGCCTAGTGTTGGTAAAATTAATTGTTGCGCTAAGTAAAATTGTTGCGCTTCAGTGTTGCTATTTCGTTAAACTATAAATAATCAAGATTAAGTAGTATTTTACATTATTTCATTAAATGTCAAAACGATAATGTAAATTTTTGGGTATTCAATGGCAAAAATGAAAGCTCGACCTTTGGCATCACATGTCCTATTGATGTAGAACAATGATATAATTATGAGTTGTTTATTTTTTTCAACAAAAATACGAAGTCATCTTTATGAGCTGTCAGAGAAAATTGTTTTTATTTTGTTTGAATGTAATTGTTGAAAATACGCAAATCATTAATCATTATTTTCAATCCAACAAAAATTGCCATATGTCGTCGTTACATGTGTGCTTCTCATTTTACTCTCTCGACTCTTTCCCAAAGATATGTGCGTTTGTTAAGTCTTGTTCGTGTTAGTTACCAATTCACACCAAAAATGTAGAGCATACGTTGCTAAAAAAGTGCAAGTTTATAAAATACGAAAATCGAAATATAAACAGTGAAAGGTGCAAGGCATGATTTTAAATATTACTTGAGAGCGGGGTGAAGCTATAGAGCGGAAACAGCTGTAGGAGAACAAAGTGGTTTGTTGCAGCAGCACTGCAGTAAGGTAGAAAATGCTACTATCTAAGCATGTGTATGCTCAACACACATACGCACAGCAACATATGCCATGTCCTGAGGTCAGTTCCAATTTGCATAAATCATGTCTCGGTCTTAAACCGGAAAAACTGGACACGGCCATGTTGCTGCCTGGCTTAAGGATACGGTAAACTCATAGGAGAACGAAGAACGGAAAATGAGGAAGAACATGAACACATCTGCTGCTTAACGATACGGAGCGTGAGAGTGAGAGTGAGAATGAGTGAACAGAAGCAAAACCGAAAGTTGTTCCCTTGTTATTGCCTTATAAGTGGTTTTTGAGTATTGTTTTTTTTTCATAATCTGTTTTATTTTGTTTCTGTTCTGCTTTTTATGGTAAAAAAGCGGAAAATGCACAAAAAATACGGAATTTGCACATAATAAATGCCGGTAAACGTAAAAATTTGCATTTAATGCAGTTTCTGTGAATTGTTTTGATGGTGTGCGTGCTTAAGCACAGAAAAAATAATGTTATAAAGAAAGAGTTAGTGCTGTAGGGGAAAATGACTGCAGAGGAAAATCAGTGCAGATTTGAATAGCTTTTGCAATCTACTCGAGAGTAAATATAGTTAATGACGCTCAAAGCAGTTTTTAGAGTTTTGAGTCAAAAATAGGTATTCCATTTCATGCTACGAAGAATTTAAGAGAGCAATACAAATAGCAAAATTTTTTGAGATTTTCATTTAATATCGCATCAAAAAATCGCTGAAGTGATTTTAATTTCCCCACAAGAATCATCCTCATTCAAAATCTGAACGCTACTTTATCAAAGTCCAAATCAAAAATGGCCACTTTCCCGCCATTTATGCACGAGCGCGCAGCATACCGAATGACTTTTTAACGCACAACAGTGTTGCAAATGAATTCAACGCATGCGGTAGGTTTTGAGTTTGTATTTTTTTTTTTTTTCATTTTTGCGCACCATCCAACGCAAGACTCAAAGTCATCAGATGTTGAATGAAAAGCGCACTTTTTAATTAAAAATCGCGTTTTTCACAAAAACGAAAATAAAAAAAAAAACAACCAACGCAAAAACACAAAAAATGCATAAAGCCAAAACAGTAAAATCACAAAGTTAGACTCAGCTGCTGTTTTCCAACGCACTGACACATGCAGTAGTGTGTGTATAAATGTGCAGATGCACAAACACAAACTGGCCGCACGTAGAACGCATAGCATAGACAGTATAGCGTCAATACCGCAAGTACAAAAACACAAACAGGAACCACAACATTAATGTGCACCAAATACAAAAAAGGAAACAAAATAACAAGATAAAACAAAGAGTTTTGGGCTGGCATCAAAAATATGAAAAATTCACAAAAAAAATATCTCTCAATCCGATTTGCAGATATATAGCAGAAGTTCTTAATTGAAATGTTTGCACTGTGCGGCAAAAAACTGGCCATACAATTGAATTTAATTACGTATTTTATGAAAATATGCTACAATATGGTGTCGTTTTGTTCAAATGCCATCAACGTGCATGTAACCGCAACAGGCATTCTTTTGATCACCCTGGTCATGACTGGCATGAAGTTGTCGGCTAAGTGCTTGTTTATTCCGGAGTTATGTTCATCTAAGTATATTTGTAATATTTATTGAGTTGATACTTCAACTGAAAAATCTCTCAACTGAAAAATCTTCAAAATGAAAAATCTTTTTCAATTTGGTAATTATAAGATTTTTTTCCATGTTGGACAACTGAAAAGTAATGCAACTGCCTTACTGCCTGGAAAGTAATGCAACTGGTGACTTTCACATGAAGGAACTTTAATGGAGATGAGTGATTATTGCAAAGAAGTACAAGATGAAGTAATTTATAATTTAAGTTTTATTGCAAGAAGCCCTTGTATTTATATACATACATGATAAGACACTGTTATCTCCATATTTAGCGGAACATTTTAGGTGGTCATCTGACCACATATATTGCTCTTCGTTTTATAATTGCATTGAAGATTGCAATGGTGTAAAAACCTTAACTAATCCATTACAATTTATGAATGCTTGTGCATTGAAGGGATTTATTCGCGGGGTCTTGTCGCATGAGATTTTCTTAGATTCCCTTTTTAAGGTTCATCTTCAAATAACATGATGAAAGATGTTAATACAACACATAAAAAGAAGTGAGATCTTGCATGGCCAATCAAATAGCTAAAAAAAAATAAATAACTGGCCATTTCAGCCCTTGAAAGGACTTTGACCTAGCTTCTTATGATCAATTGTGTTGTGCGTCTTATTAAGTTTGTACACAATTAGGACCGAGAACCGGACCTACATGTTTAACGCCAACTCCAAACGGCGATGAACGGAATGTTCTCGTTCTCAAGAAGCTTTACATGGCATTTTGATTACTCTCTGAGGCTTGCCATTGTCTGCAGAGAGGTGGCGGCTGTACAGAAAAATTATTTTAATTCAAATAATTTTCTGTCGCTGCTGGGGTTCGAACCTGGGTCTCCAGGTTCGTTGACATAGCGGCCACGCACTTTAACCAACTACGCCACGGACGCCACCTCCACGGACGCCATCAAATAGCTAACTATTTAAAAAAACGTACATTAATGTGTTTTTTAGATCCGTTTTTTTTAGATCTTCTTCGTTTTAGATCTTCTCCGAACATTTCGTTTTTGAATTTGTGTAACATTAGTTAGCCTCTTATGATTTCTGTAAATAAAAGCTTTTCCAATGCACCAAACAGAGATTTCTGAAAATTTTCAGAAGAAAAAGTTTTTGCAGTATTTTTTTTTAAATACAAGTCAACATATTTTAATTGCTTTTTAAGTAATTTAATATACAAATTCACATCTTCTAATTGATTTTAAATATTGTCAAAAATCAATTGCCAAAAATCGGTTGAAATTTTTTTCGATTAACCGGAGGGAATTACTTTGTTCGACACGATTATAAAAATATAAATATCGAGAATAACGACATCGTTACATCAATTTGAGAAAAGCACTTGAGAAAATCAATCGACAAATGTTTTTAAAACGGGAAACAGAAGTTAATGACTTATTTGATATCTTTGTGAGAAAGATTTTCGTAATTTTCTTTGTAATTTAAAGTATTCTTTATAATTTAAATTCTTATGGCTGTATTCATAAAAAATTATAAACCTTTTTAAAGCCTTCATAAGGAAAAAATTTACAAGCACTACTCATAAATGTTCAAAAGCGTTCAAAATCTCTTTTAAATGCTTTATAAATGAGACAATTTTAAAAATGGTTCAAACCTTCAATAAACCCCCGATAAAACATTTTTAATTTTTCTATTTATTTATTTTTTTTCTCATCTGAGCACAAATTTTGTCAAAAGTATATTAAATTATTTCAAAGTACATATATAAAAAACACAAAAAAAAATATATTTGAAGATGTTTGTTTATAACTGAGAAGATTTTTAAAAATGGTTGAAACGTGCTGTAAACCCCTCATAAATCATTTGTAAAATTATTTTTCTCATTTGCGCACAAATATTATCAAAAATAATTAAAATTATTCAAACATTTAAAAAATATATCAAAAAAAATCAAATTTTACAAAAAAAGAAAATAAAAACAGGAAAATTTGTCGAAACATTTCAAAATATTTTTAAAAAATATAATAAAATTACAATTTTATCAGTCCAAAAAGTAGTTTAGAAAAAGTATATGTTTAAATATCAAACTGTTGAAGAAATTGTGACAAATAAATAAATAGTCATTGAATTTATCTAATACACAATAATTAATGAAACTCTTCCCACTTCAAATCGAAAGTGTTCCTATTTTAACTACAAAGCAGTTACAACACGTTTATGAATAAAAAATTTTAAGACTTTTTAAAATTAAAAAGCGTTTTAACCATCGAACATTTTAAAGCTATTTTAAAATATTTTTATGAATACGGCTGTTAATAAATTTCTTTTTTTTTAGTTATTAAGGGCGTCTTTCCATTCATAAACACACTCGTAAAAATTTTTCTGGTATCACAATATTCATATACTTTTTCGAAGAGTTTAAAAGTTTACAATTTTCAATTTATAAATTGAAACTGAAGGGGAGAGAAGGTTTTGTTCTTTCTCTTTCTGATTGGTTTTTCCAATAGGTAATAGCAACTGCACTAAAATACTTTAAATATATTCTTAACCACCCTACACTATGGCAATACATTCTATTACAATTTTCGCAGATGGCAACACTAACAGCTGATCGCATGCATTTTTGTTGACACTTGCTTTGCTCAGACAATTCGTGCAATAATTTCAATTGTTTTCGTTTTTCTGGTTATTTCCTTCAACACGCGCTTCCAAATCACTGTGACGAAAATGTTAAAGTAAGAAATTCTAAAGGAATAGTTTGGCCAAAAGACAAGTAAAAAATTTAGAGAAGAACGTAATGATTGCAGTGATTGTGGCAAATATTCTAAGCTAGAACGGAAAGCGTTAACTTTAATTGACACACGATAAACTGTAAAATAAAAATGTTACGTCTGCTGTTGGCGAATTGTGGAAAGTCAGACAAATTTAGGTAAGCTGAGAGGCAGGGAAAAGTGACGTAGTTCAAACACTATTTATTATGCGAAGTGCAAAGATCATGATGTTATTGTAGAGTGTTACGTCATATTCTAATTCATTCATTCGTAATTTTCTACCTGTCTCCTCCTCTCGTTTTGTAGTCATCAATTGTTACAGCAACTGCCGAAATATGGAATCACTGCGCAGTCACAACTTGGTTTCAGTGCGCGCGGTTTTAGTGCGAAACTGAAGAATGCCCACAAGCTTATGCAGCGTACAGGGTTAGAGGCACGTAGTGGTGGTGCCAGTGCAGCCAAAGCAGCTCTTAAGACGCGCAGCTTATTACTCGGTGGTTGCGGTGTCACGTTGGGCTTGTCAGCGCGTTGTCTTCTCTCTGCCTCGCGTGAAGTTCAGTGTGAGGGGAATCGCTTAGTTGGTGTGCTACAGAAAACATTGCAACAGGACAATGGCAAGTTCGATTGGAAACGTTTTTGGTCATATCTTCAGCCGCATATTTGGGAGTTTCTCGGCGCTATTGCTGTAAGTTTTAAGCTGCTCAATGACACTTTACATAGTTTTTTTTTTTTTTTATTCATTCCGCCACTTTTCAGGCCGCTCTCGTTGTCGCTTTTATCAACATCCGCATTCCCAATTTGCTCGGTGATCTGGTCAATACCTTAGCCAAATTTGCCAACACATTTGTCAAGGATCCTTTGTCCAATACATTCCTCAGCGATGTACGCAAGCCTGTGAGCAACCTCTTTAGCCTCTATATACTTCAATCTGGTTTCACCTTCCTCTACATCTACCTACTCAGTCGCATCGGCGAACAAATGGCGGCACGCATACGTCAGGATCTGTTCAAGCAAATCATCATACAGGATATTGAATTCTTTGATAAGAATCGCACAGGTGAATTAGTCAATCGTCTGACTGCCGATGTTCAGGATTTCAAGACTTCCTTTAAGCAATTTGTTTCGCAAGGTTTGCGCAGCGTCGCTCAATTAATTGGTGGTGCCATATCGCTCTTCCTCATTTCGCCACACATGGCCGCCATTGCCCTGGCTTCTGTGCCTGCGGTTGTCACATTCATGAGTTATTTGGGAAAAACTCTGCGTAGCCTGAGCCAAAAGTCGCAAGCTCAATCCGAACGTGCAACTGCCGTCTGCGAGGAGGCGCTCTCGAACGTACGCACCGTGCGTGCCAGCGCTTGCGAATACAGCGAGATGGCTCTGTTCGAGACTGAGACAAATGAGGCGGCCAAATTGGCACAGGATCTGGGTTATGGCATAGCCATTTTTCAGGGATTAACAAACTTTTTCCTCAACGGTTTGGTGCTGACAACGCTCTTCATGGGCGGCCATTTAATGTCTATGGAGAGCTTGTCGCCTGGTCAGTTGATGGCTTTTCTAGTCGCTTCGCAGGGCGTGCAGCGTTCGTTGGCGCAGGGTTCCGTGTTGCTGGGCACAATGATACGCGGCATGACCGCAGGATCGCGCGTTTTTGAGGTAAGTTGAGAGCAATCTTCTTCAAAACGAATGCATCATTTTGGCTTGTGCCGAAGCTTGCACCGAAAATAAAACTTTATGCTCATAATTTTTCATATATTTTTATTGTTTATTTTGCAGTATCTGCAGCTTCAGCCCAACGTGGAGCTCATGCGCGGCTACGAAATACCCGAAGAACGTCTGTCTGGCGAAATACGTTTTGAAAATGTATCCTTTGCCTATCCCACAAGACCCGATCATGTGAGTTGCCTTGTTTTCGCATAATTTGCAGTGTTATTTCATTATCTTAATGCTTAATTTTATTTTTCGCCTCAGATTGTGCTCAAAAACTTCAACCTCACGCTGCGTCCCGGAGAAACGGTAGCCTTAGTTGGCGCTAGTGGCTCAGGCAAGTCCACAATAGCCTCTTTGGTGGAACGCTTCTATGAGCCAACATCGGGCGCCATCAAACTAGATGGCTACAAGCTGTCCGACATATCACCACATTGGCTACGCGCCAACGTGCTCGGTTTCATTGAACAGCAGCCAGTGCTCTTTGCCACCAGCATACTGGAGAACATACGCTATGGTCGTCCCAATGCTGACAAAGACGATGTCCTCGCCGCCGCAGTGCTATCGCAGTCACATGAATTTGTCTCGGCTCTGCCAGCAGGCTATGAGACGAATGTTGGTGAACGTGGTGCTCAGCTGAGTGGCGGCCAACGGCAGCGCATCGCTATAGCGCGTGCTTTACTTAAAAATCCAAAAATCTTAATACTAGATGAGGCTACGAGTGCGCTGGATGCCACCAGCGAGGCGGAGGTTCAGCGTGCCTTAGATACGGCGGTACTGAATCGGACGACTTTGGTGATTGCGCATCGTTTGTCGACAATACGGAATGCCGATATGATTGTGGTGCTGGATCAGGGCAGAATTGTCGAGGTGGGTCGATATGTATATCTGTTCAATTTCCTTATAATCTTGTTTTTTATTTGCGCAGACTGGAAAGCATGATGAGCTGATGGCTCAGCGTGGTTTATACTATGATCTTGTGCGACAGCAAGAGAAGCATGGTGTGCCGGAACCTATCACGGATTTCGAGACCGAAGAACAATCGCCATACATTATGTCTAGCGCTGAAAGTCAAGAAAATTCTTCACGTGCCCAGGGCTAAGTTGACGAATAGATATAAAGAAGCTTAAAATTAGACAATTTTTTCAATTTATCCTGGAGTTAATTATTTGATTTATTTACTTAACTTGATAAGTAACTCAATTTTCCTTTTTCAATTATTTGAATGCTTTATTTTTACACTAACCGTTATAAATAATTTCGCCAGTTTATGGGTTGTGTGTGTTGAAAAATTGATACATATTTAATATATTTGTTTAAGAGAAAATAATTTAACTGTTTGCGAAGAAATTTCTTCAATAAAAAATTGTGTTCACAAAGTCATAAATTAAAATCTTGAAAAAATAACAATTGTTAATAACTTATTTTTAATGAACTGTTGCACTCTTTTCCTTGTCCAAAACCAACATTCCAGGTTTCAACTATTCAGGGAAATTCTTTTCTCTTTCCTTATGAGAACTTTAGGAAGCAGAAGTTTGTTCGAAATACAAGCTTTTATTCTAAGTGTAATTTATTTTGATTTCACTAGCGAGTGTTTCAAATATATAATAATTTTTTTATGACATTTTATATTCTCAAGTAGCACTAGTTTCACTCAACTTTGGAGAGATTTAAATTTTAAGTTCACAAAGTCCGAAATAGCTCTTGGTTTAGCATAATACAATATTCTCACTGTATGACTCCGAACTGATTTAAAAATTGTTTCTTATGAATCTTATTTTACCTTAACTAAAAAATTATTTTTATCATTACATCACTTAACACTAGGTTGACATAATACGCTCACATGCAACTTGAATATTATCTGACTACTTAAATTATTTTAATATTTGCTGGTTTGCTGCTATCTGAAACCATTGAAAATCTATTACTTTACTCTCTGATTACTTAAGTAATTTAAATTTAATTAAAACCTAGAAACAACTGTACATAAAAACAATTGCTATTTGTGAAAAAGACTGCTATTTGTGGTTTGTATGGACCTTTATCGAAATCTATTACGTTTGCAGGAATTACTATTACCATCAGTCATTGGTGCCAGATTTGTGGGATAAATGCCTTTAACCCCTTGCAATAAAATACTCGCTTATAAGCAATTTCTGACTTTGCTTTCTATATGGTGTTTTTTTTAGCTGCATGAGACGTTTCGATGCTTGTTGTCTTGATTCCTTTGGTTTGACAGTTGAGAATGTCAAACTGTATTGTCTATCTATTCAGTAAGGTTTGGTAATTCATCATGAATCGTTTACCGCTAGAACAACACTTTCAAATTATGGAAATTTACTTTGAAAAAATAAATAAATCTGTTCGCAAAGTTCATAAAGCACTTCGTCCATTTTACGGTCAACATAATCGGCCTAGTGAGCAAGCAATTCGTACAGTCATTGATCGCACTAATTTTACTCTTCTCGATTCAAAACCATCTCGAATCACCACTACATCCATTAAAATTTACTGTTTGGTGCGGTTTACACGCTGGCGGCATCACTGGTCCTTATTTCTTTCGAAATGAGGAAGGAGCTACCGTTACGCTATATGGCGAGTGCTATCAGGTCATGCTGACTGATTTTTTGTTTCAAAAATTAATCAGCTAAACATCAACGAAATTTCATTCCAACAAGATGGCACAACTTAACCATCAATTTATTGGAAAATCAATTTGGTGACAACTTTATTTCCAGAAGTGGTTCTGTTAACTGACCCCTCGTTCGTGCGACTTGATGCCTCTTGACTACTTTTTATGTGGCTATGTTAAGTCATGAAAGGACTTTGACCTAGCTTCTTATGATCAATTGTGTTGTGCGTGTTATTAAGTTTGTACACAATTGACCGAGAAATGGACCTACAGGCTTAACGCCGACTCCGAACGGCGGTGAACGGAATGTTCTTATTCTCAAGAAGCTTTACATGGCATTTTGAATACTCTCTGAGGTTTGCCATTGTCTGCAGAGAGGTGGCGGCCGTACAGAAAAATTATTTTTAATTCAAATAATTTTCTGTCGTTGCTGGGGTTCGAACCTGTGTCTCCAAGTTCGTTGACATAGCGGCCACGCACTTTAACCAACTACGCCACGGACGCCACGAGAATTCCTACCTATTTAGAAATTTCTTTTCAGTGATTTTTCTTATATTTTAATATCAACAATGTGAAAATCCTAGTTGTTTCTTCTCAAGGAAATTTTTTCCAACAAACGTTCATATTTTTTCTCATGTCTTCTTTTCTCTTCTTTCCATCTTTTAGCGAAATTACTGATACGACCGATTTTTGCTTAATTTTTTATCTTCCTTGACTAAATGGAAAATATCCTTAAAAGATCAAGCATGTGTACTAATATTTTCATTTTGCAAGAAAATGTGAGCTATTTCTGATTTTATTTAAATTCTGCATTTATTTCATTATTTAAAAAAAACAAACAATATTTAGTCTTTCAAAATTGTTTAATTCAAAATTTTTATGTAAGAAAAAATAGAATTATGGATCCTCCAATTTCCACGGCTTGATAAATATTGCCTTCAATATTCTTCTATAAATGGATTTTTGGCTGAAAATTTACTGATTTTTGCTTTGTAATAGTTCTTGTAATTTTGTTCAGTTCAGTTAGTAATTGTAATTTTTGTTTTCAGTTCTGTCAACTGAAATATGTTAATGAATAATTTACATTGAAAATTACTACAAAATTTCTTGTATACCGAAGTGAATTGTCAAGTAACATCTGATTTTCTTTTAGTGTAAAATTAATTTGTTTTTATGATTTTTTTTTTAATCTGACAGTAGAACAATTTGTGCGCATATTTGATGAAAGAATTTTACTTTTGTTGATATATTTGCCTTTAAGAACAGGTCATTCAAAGAGCTCAGGTCAATTCTAAGACTGCATAATTTATTGCCGAAAATTAAAAGGGAAGATAAAGAAGTATTGGTAATTCTACAAACTATGTTCAAGGCATGGTTGAATTAATAAGGTTGTCTCGTGGCTGCTCGAACTCTCTTCTCAGTGTCCACAATGGTCAAAATCAATGAAAATCATCAACAACAACTTCATCGGCTTTACATGTTATAAATTTTCGCTTTCAGATTTTGTATGAGCTGTCAACTTTGATTTGACATTTATGGGAACTCGCTCTCACCCAAGTTATCCAGATACTTGACGTCTTCTCCCTAATAGTAAAATCGGTACCCTTCTTTTGAAATGAGAGTGAAACTGACAATATTTTGTTTTGTACTTTTATACTACAATTTGTTGAAATAAATATGTACTTTTTATGCAAATAAAATTTTGAACCAACGTGATTATATTTATAAGATTAAATATTTTTATTCAAAAATGATATTGAAGAATAATAGTTCCGTTAGCTGTGGAAAACTATTTGGTAAATTTCAAGTTATTCCCAGAAAATTAAAAACGTTTATTCAAATAAAAGAGTTTTCGTTAGTAAACTATAAGTTTTGTCTCTTAAACTAAAGATTTTTCACGTTTTTTAACATGCAGAGGTACATTTGTTGTACACTGTTAGTTTAAATTCAAAACCAACTTTTTTAAAATATAGACTCTTAAGACATTGGAATGAAAAATGTTTAATAATTTAATTAAGGCAATTACCAAAGTCTATTTATTTAATTTTTTTTTTTTGAGAATTGTTTTAAAATTAATATGATTTTCTAAACAATTGAAAAAAATGCATATTTAAGTTCTTGAAAAGAACATTTTTTCCGGATTAAATTATGAATGGTTTGATTCATTTGGGTCATAACAATAGTGGTATCAAACTATTCTCCGAAATTATCCTCACAAAAAAAGTATTAAAAGAATCCCAACTATTTTCATCAACAAGTCTAACTCGATGCTTGGCTTCATTATTAGGAACTCAGAGGACTTTAGGGATCCCTACACCCTCAAATGTTTGTACACTTCATTAGTCCGACCCCATTTAGAATACTGCTCCATTTTGTGGAATACTTCCTCTCCCAGTCAATCCCTGCGAATTGAAAGAATACAAAAAAAGTTCACAAGATATGTGATATTTAAACTTAACTGGAACCTACATCAGCCTCCTCCATACTCCACTAGATGTGCATTAATTGATATTTGCTCCCTCGAATCTAGTCGCAAGATGCAGTCAGTCATTTTTATTCGTGACCTGATTCATCACCATATCCAGTGTCCCACTCTACTTGGTTTGCTAGATTTCCTTACCCCACTCCGCTATCTTCGTAGCCAGTTTACCTTTCGGGTTCCTTTTCGCAGATCTGAATATGCTCGAAATGAGCCTATCACGCGCTGCACTATTGAGGCAAACAGGGTTTTGTCATTGATTGACATATTCGATTCAATTTCAAGAACTCAGTTTAAAACAAATCTCAACCTGCTCCAAGTTTTCCGCGGTACCTAATGTTACTAACCAGTGGTTGTCTTTATCACGCACCTTGATGATTTACTTTGGTCTCGCCCTCTGATAGTTATCTATACCTTCCATATACATTCATACCGTTTTCTCCTTTATGCAAAGTTTAACCTTAACTTAGTTGTCATCAATCTCAATTTTTACAGGTAACTTACTCGTAATTAATACAATCAATGTTATTATTAATTTTAATGTTATATATATTCTTAGTAGTCTGTAAGAAATTTTCTCTCTGCTTGATGAAATATTAATAAATAAATAAATAAATAAATTTTTAGAAGGCGAATGTATGGTATTACCAAAGAATCACAAATTTAATAAATTTTCTAAATTAACAAAAATTAATATCAAAGCCTTCCATGCAAGTCAAGTTTGGCCCATTTATTCTTCTTTCCAAAATAAATAAACTATCGAAAACCTACTATTTAAAAAAAAGCTACACGACAAAACAGAACTTTTTTTTTACAAATATCCTAAAACCTTTATTTTCCATTTTTAATAGCGTAAGAATATTTACGCTCACATGCTAAAAAATAAGGGTATGTCAAATGTTTGGACAATATGCGGGCCTATTCTGCGGAATCTGTTATGAAAAAATTCTGTTATTCTGCTATGATTTCCCATACAAATTTTTTAGCTGTCAAAAAATCTGTTACGAGCTCAAAATTCGTATTCTGCATGACAAAATCTGTTATGAAATCTGTTATATATCATAACAGATTTTCGAACTGTCAAAAAATCTATTCCAAATTCTATAATCGGTATTCAGCGCGACAAAATCTGTTATGAAATCTGTTAAAAACCATAACAGAATAACAGACAGATTTTTGAGTCTTTTATCATAACAAATTCTATTAAAGTGACATTTTCTTTCTGAAATGATTTGAGCTAGCACATAACAGACAGCGTTTCGCGGATTTATTAAAATTAAATGGTCTCAACAGCTCTCCATATACAGTGAATCTTTTACAATTTTTAACATGAGATAGCAATATGCACTTCTAATTTGATGCCGAAATATAGCATTTGCATAACAGAGATCACGCTACTTTAAAAAACTGTCTTCGCATTCAACACTCTGCAGAAAAAATAGCAATTGTGAATAGATCACATTATTTTTCGCAGGCGTGCAACAAAACTTCGCTCGCGTAGATTTAATTTCGCCAACATTCGTTTTGAACGCGCTTTCGTGTCGGATCGTTTTTTTCGTGGTTTGGTCGCTGTTGCGCTTTTCTTGTGTGAATTATAAAAATTTGGTTTAAAAAATGGAATGATTTTGAACATTTTAGAAACAGCAAGAAGTGTTGCATGTCTAATGTTGGTGAAATAAATGGATACCGAGAATTGGCCACGAAAAAAAAAGTAAAACAAAATTGGGCACAATAGCAACGTGTTCGTGTGTGTATGTGCGTTTGTGTGAATGAATGTTCGCGTTAAATCAAAGTATTTTGTTTTTTGGGAACAAAACATACATTCTCTTTATTAAATTAATTGATCAAAATTTAATAGTTATCTAAAGTGTTATTAATGTGCTTTTAATGCGTAAAATGAGTTTAGCTACAATGTAGAATTTTCACTCTGAGCTACGACAAAACCTTACAATCTATTGTTGCCGAGCCCCCGCCTAGTGGTTTGTTTCTTTTTGTGGTCAGTGGGCTACAAAGTATGGCTAGGTTTTCAGTTGTAAATTAAAATGTTGATGTATTTCATTCATTTTGAGTTAATTTTCTAGCACGTTTAAATTAAATTCAATATTTTTTTTAATTCCATATTTAATATTTATTTTCTTTGGCTATTGTGAATGCCTCTCATATTGTATAGCGTGTGTGCTCTTTCTTACTTACTGTTCCAATTCGCCGATGGCTTGCACTTGACAGCCAGCTGTCACTGTTTTGTTGCTGCTGCTTATTTGTTTTTGACGTTTCTCAATTCTTACTAAATTTATGTGTAGCCAGTAGCTAAGTGAGCAGAAAAATTTAATCGGCTTCGAAATGATTAAAAAATGAACGGAAATTCTTAATAAAGCTTATATAAAAAGGCATAAAAACATTCAGAACATGTGTTGAATGAAAAATCTCATTGAAAATGTGTCAATTTCATTAATAATTAAAGTGTTTATTTCTTGAAGTGCTTCTGTGAAATTGACGTTGTCTACGCCATCATCGTTGTCACCGTCACCAGCATCCTCCCGTCTGTCTGTCTGTTTGTCGTGTACGTAAAGGGGAAGAAAAACTCATTCATCATACACAGCAACAGCGGCAGCAGCAGCAACTAGCACAACAGCAACAACAACAACAACGTCCGCCACCGCGTCAAATAAAAAGTGCCAACACCCAATGCAACAACAAACAACAATTTGTAAACATTGACAACACAACAACAATAGCAACACAAACAAGTTCTACACACTATTCCAATCCTTTGCATTTTATCAATATTTCGTTCGTTGCTTCCATAAAGTTGCGCCTACTTTTGCGCCGCTACATCATTGCATATTATTTCGTATTCGAGAAAAATTAAAAAAAAAAAAAAAAAAATGGGAAACTGCCTGCGCACCGAGAAACCCGACCTCGATAAGACGCATGTTGAACGCAGTCAACTAGACGATCCTGCGGGCGTCGGCGTTGCAGGCGTGCAACAGTTGTCGCTGCCTATTGGACAGCCACAGGAACAGATTCGCCCAGTTCCACAGATACCAGAAAGTGACACATCGAGTGCGAATGCAAAGATATTCGTAGCACTTTACGATTACGATGCACGAACCGATGAGGATCTGAGCTTCCGCAAGGGTGAACATTTGGAAATATTAAATGACACACAGGTGAGTGAAATGCAGAATCTAGTATTTTTTTAAAATTCCTCCTCTTCTACATTATATTTTGTAACAAACCAAGACGGTTTGAAGTTAAATTGTTCACCCACAAACTAGATATCTAGTTTTTTACTCCCTCACATCCATCCAGCTTTTAGTTGGTCGCCCTCACGTGCTGTGCGTATGCTTGCAACAACACAAACAACTTTTAAATATGCTTCATCACCAACCTGAATTATTTTGTGTGAATCACTGAACCACGCATTATAAATATTTTTGCAGAATTTTTAAGTTGCTTTCTATAATTTATGTCTGTTTTATAAAAAATGCTTTTGAAAAATAACAAAAGCACGAGCAGAAATTTCTCTCTTAGTTGCTTCCAAATTGATTTTAAATTAAACTCGTATTCTTGTCATGCTGAGTTGAATTTCTTCTTGCATTGTTTGCTTTTAATGCCAAATTTATTCAATATTATTTTCAAGAATTTTTTTATGTTTTGTTTTACTAAAAGGAACTGGTTTTTGCAGCTGTGGTTTGCACACTTACACTTTTTAGAATCAGCTCGTAAATAAAGATTGAATTTATTTGGCTTATCGTCAACTCAATCCTTTTCATTGTTGTACCATTGATTGGTGTATTTTGTGCTATTATTTTATTGGATTGTTTAATAAAAACAAAAATTTATGTAAATCAGTTTTAATCGGCTTCAACCCATTTAAATTTTAGTGTTAAGCTGTAATTTTCAGTAGCTAACGCTTTAATTGAACGTTTATCTCTCAATTGAGCTTTTCTTAGCGATACCTTCTTCGACACATTTGTAATCTACCTATATTCTACTTAATACTCAGTAGAATTTAAACAGCATAATTTTAATTACAAACATTTTGTTCTTAAACGAAAACGGCAACGAATCATAAATCATTTTTTTTCCTCCCGTTTTGACATCATAACATTGCTTTAAAAACCTTTATAAATTATTCTTTTTATAAGTACCATTTTTTCACTAACAAATTTACAAACAAGTCATAAATGAAACGTTTACGATATCGTTAAAGAAAAAGTTCAACGTTTTTACTACAACTTTAAGAAATTCTTAAAAGCTTTCATTAAGAAATAAACTCATGCAAAAACAACGCAACAGCAACAACCACAACTTTGTCTAGAGCTAATAACTAGCACGCCAAACAGCTGTTACATTGGCCGCTACATAAACTTATCTGCAGTCTTCTGTGGTCTGTTGTTTCTTCAATAACAAATTTGGCCTAGAGCTGAATAATAATTACAGCTATATATAAATATACATACAAATTTCTTAAGGTTAATTTGATTAAAAAAAAAAGAGACTACAAATAAAAAAGAATAAAATGGCTTAAAAAATCAACTATTTTTGGGTAAAGATACTTTTTGCAACATTTTCTTCATCTGCTAATGAAAAGACCAAGACATCGACTAAGATAATATAAGATAATATTTATATTTATGTATCTACTAGCTGATATACCCGGTTTTACTCGGAAAAAATCCAAATCTGTGGCAAAAAGACAGAGTAGCTTAAGTCCAAAAATATAGTTGTGAGTTATTTACATTTTTAAAAATCCTTTTTCTCATTTTTATATGTAAAATTTGTGTATGGTCATTAGAAAAATCGGCATAACTTTCTTTTTAAGAGTCGGATTTAAACAAGGGTAGGACACAATTGTGCACCTTGAAATGGTTAATAATAATATGTAGAATTTCAGTTTTTCGCTTATGTCGACTTAAGCTACTCTGTCATATTGCCACAGAAATAATGAAAATCACTCTGCACTGAAGTTATTATTAAATTACTTTAAAGTTCATATTAAAGGTCCTATGAACTTTATATTATAAATATAGATTATATATCGATGTATAGAAATCTGGAACAGTTACCTGTCCAGAAGTGTGCATTAGGGCGTATCGATTTACAATTTTTTTTCGAATTTCACATTATAAGAGGTCACAAAAGTTTCGTGGGGTTGTCAAGATCACCCAAAAAAAATGTTAAGGAAAAAAAAGGATGTCTTCCTGCCCCGCAAGGACAAAGTTGTTTTTTGAGGAAAACAGTAAAAAATAACGACCTTAAAATGCTTTGACTTTTATAAAAAAACCACATATGTCTTAAAGCAAAAGTAAGTATAGGCTTAAACTAACAATATATTGGTAAACACGATGTCACTCACGATTTTTATCCACAGTGTCCTGTGTGAAGGATATTCGAAGCAAAAGTTGTAATCGAGATAGCACAGAACTTTTGATTGTTACCCAATAGTCTAAATTTTGGTGCTATTAATTATGCTGTTAACGTAAATAGTGGCCTTAACCCATTAAGTCCGGGAAGAGCACAATTTTAATATGATGTTTGAGACTTATTTTCTGCTATAAAAAATTGGAATAAAAAATTCCAAACATACCTATTCTACTATTTTTGGGGTCGCTCTTTCGATTGGTGCAGTAGGATTTGCAGAATAATGACTTTTGGAACCAATATGGCGCATTTTAATTAAAAAAATAACGAAATTTTTTGCGTTTTTCTTTTTTGTGAATCTTTTTCGCATAAATAAAGTTACTAAATCGGTGCCAAACTAAAACCAAAAGTGCACAAAATATCTAAAGTATAACTATGAATATTTTTTTTTTGGTTTGAATCAACCTAACCTCTTCAATATATCAATACGTAAACAATTAACGTTATTTGGTAAATTATGAGTATTATTAATAAAATTTACATCTCTAATAATATAATTGTCCCAAAAATATATAAAGAAGGGGGTTTTGAGATCGCTGATCACGAATTTGAGGCAAGATTTTCAAAATTTAAGATGGCGGATTCAATATGGCCAACCAAATTTCATAAAATCTTCAAAATTACAAGAAAATGTGTATAAGGCGGTTTTTGAGGCCGTTGATCACGAATTCGAAGTTAGATTTTCAAAATTTAAGATCGTGGATCTGTAGCTGATTAAATTTCATGAAATGTTTGAAACCAATGCGATAATGTTTGTTATACGGGGTGTTTACGATGTTTGATTGTTTCCGTCCGTTAGTCGCTGTATAAATTTTTTTGTATTTTTTATTTTTTTTTATTCAATTTTTTTTATGTTTTTATTTTATTTTGTTTTTTTATTTATTTTTCCTTAGGATTTCGGATTTTTTAAGTATCTAAAATTACGAATATTTCAATATAAAATATTAGACTTAATTTACAAATGCTAGATAACTTCGTTTGAATTATAAAAATATAAAGGTTTTACAAGGTTCCAGTTAGGAAGCGTTTTTAAAACGGCTAACGGACGGAAACAACCAATTTTTTATCGTAAACACCCCGTATAATAAACATTATCGCATTGGTTTCAAACATTTCATGAAATTTAATCAGCTACAGATCCACGATCTTAAATTTTGAAAATCTAACTTCGAATTCGTGATCAACGGCCTCAAAAACTCCCTTATACACATTTTCTTGTAATTTTGAAGATTTTATGAAATTCGGTCGGCAATATTGAATCCGCCATCTTAAATTTTGAAAATCTTACCTCAAATTCGTGATCAGCGATCTCAAAAACCCCTTCTTTATATATTTTTGGGACAATTATATTATTAGAGATGTAAATTTTATTAATAATACTCATAATTTACCAAATAACGTTAATTTTTTACGTATTGATATATTGAAGAGGTTAGGTTGATTCAAACCAAAAAAAAAAATATTCATAGTTATACTTTAGATATTTTGTGCACTTTTGGTTTTAGTTTGGCACCGATTCAGTAACTTTATTTATGCGGAAAAGATTCACAAAAAAGAAAAACGCAAAAAATTTCGTTATTTTTTTAATTAAAATGCGCCATATTGGTTCCAAAAGTCATTATTCTGCAAATCCGACTGCACCAATCGAAAGAGCGACCCCAAAAATAGTTGAATAGGTATGTTTGGAATTTTTTATTCCAATTTTTAATAGCAGAAAATAAGTCTCAAACATCATATTAAAATTGTGCTCTTCCCGGACTTAATGGGTTAAGCTGGTATTTTAAATGAAAACTTTTAGACAGGGTATTGTTTAGAAATTTTTGAAGAATCTAAATTGAGTAAAGTTTCTTCGGTACCATTTCTGGTACCCGAGATATAAAATCTTATATTCAATTTTTTGAAAATGTTGAAAAATTGTATTCAAGTATGCATTTCTCAAAAATAGGAAAAGTCATATGCGAAAATGATGATAATTATTAATTCGCCAAATTTAAGGAATACGTTGACACTATAATTAATACCACCAAAATTTAGACTCTTGGATAACAATCAAATGTTCTGTGCTATCTCGATTACAACTTTTGCTTCGAATATCCTTTACACAGGACACTGTGGATAAAAATCGTGAGTTGCATCGTGTTTAGCTATATATTGTTAGTTTAATCCTATACTTACTTTTGCTTTAAGACATATGTGGTTTTTTTATAAAAGTCAAAGCATTTTAAGGTTGTTATTTTTACTGTTTTCCTCAAAAAAAAACTTTGTCCTTGCGGGACAGGAAGACATCCTTTTTTTTCCTTAACATTTTTTTTGGGTGATATTGACAACCCGATGCAACTTTTGAGACCTCTTAGAATACGATCTAAATTTTTCGATACGCCCTAGTGTGCATATTATATCAAACCTGCATGTGGAATATAAGGATATCGTCTTTGAAAAGAAAAAGAACTCCAAAATATCCAATGCACTTTGCAACGAAAAGAGTTTACTTTTTAAATAAATATTTTATCTACGCAAATATCAAATGTCAACATGAAGCAATTGCATCCAAAAGAGGTTAACTTTAATTTATATAAATATTTATTTCACCTAAATATAATCACCTTCACCTAAATAATATAAACACCTTCTCTGCACATGCCCAGCGCTGGTCAGAAAGCGCCATCTCTTCCTAGGTAACTGGTTCTACAGTGACCTAGACGAACTCTCAAAAACTTCGGTCTACCGAATACAAAGCTTCATAAATAGCTCCAACTGGTTCGGATAGGGTGGAAATAATTAACCCCTGGTATCACAACGGGCCAAACTGGCCTAAGTGTGTCTCATAAGAGACAGCCACGTCAACCTAACCTAACCTAAATATAATATACTTGGGGTCAAATACTCAAGTGATACCCCCGGAGTTCGGCTACGGCAGCATTAAAAATAATTATTTTTACAAATAAAAAAATTTTTGCATTCATTAAATATCACAAAATATCACAAAATATCACTCACGTTAAAACTTCTTTTCAAACTATTCAAGAAATATACAGTCTTAAAGGGTTACACTTAACAGGTCAGAAGAAAAAAAAAATATCTTTAGCCTAGATCTGAAGTGAAAAACCAACAAAATTTCATTAACATTATTATCTTGTATTTAATCGAATTAAAAAGCAAAATTAATTTTTTACAAAAAAGCTTGTTCCCAACTAAAAAAACTCGATTTTCAACATAGGCCTTTAATTGTTTTTAATCTATAAAGTATTAATCGGTGCGAAAAATTCTTCGAATTACTTAAAAAATATACTTGTAAATTTTGTGTAAAAATTTGAGATCGATCAGTTCAAGTGTTTCCGAAAAAATCTTGATCACAGACTTCAAAAACATAATTTTGAGAAAATCGCGTTTAAGGATTTGCATTTCAGAGAAAGACGTTCCGAAACGTCCTTATAAATTCGAGATAATTCATCGTATTAACGTGAATTTTTATGTGCATTTACATAAATATATGTTTATTGCGAAAATAAAAAAAAAATGTTTTGTACTCCTGACTGCATATTTTATTGAATGTTAATATTTCTTCTGATCAAAAAATTCCCAGAATTCTTTAATAAAACGAAAGCTCAATTATTCATTGATATTAATTTTATTTCCATCAAAGTTCAATTTTTCATCGATATTTATTTTATTTCCATGAAAATAATCTCCATTGCAAGCAATAGATACATTCTAACGCTTTCACCCTAATCTTGAAAGCACTATAGGCTAATTTTAGAATCGCCGTAAGCTCCTTCTGCAAATTCTCCTTTATCGCCTCAATCGTCTCAAAACGCTTTCCGCGAAGTGGTAACTTGAGTCGTAGGAATAGAAAAAAGTAACAAGGAACCATGTTGGATGAATACGGAGCTTGCCGAACTGTATGAACATTGTTTTTGGTCAAATAGTCTCGTACAAGATAAGATGTGTAAGCCGGTGCGTTGTCGTGGTGTAGAAACCACGAGTTGTTTCTCCACAATTCTGATATATCTCCACATGAAAATTTTAACAATATCTCAATTAAATTTTGATTGAATGGAAAATTGGGGGTATTTTTTATCAAAAGGTATTTTAAAAGATTAGAGTATTATATAATCGTAAAACTTTTAATAATCAGTTTCACTCAAATCTTTTTTATTTTGAAAATAAGGAATACATTCCCTTTTGGCTCATAGGGCTCATATTTGGCTCATATTTTCACAACTATCAAACATATTCTTGATAGTTGTGAAAATAGTGTGATTAAAACATTGCTTCCAAACATGTTGTGCTTACCTGCAGACTTATTTATAGCGACAATTTTTCACAAAAATTGTAAAACTTTAGGATGCAGCAAGGAAACAGATACCACAAACGTCAATATAAAAGTTGAAAGAAAAAGGAACATTTAACAGATGGAAAAGCTTAAAGGGTGTTTAAGTTTTCTTTTTAATGTTTCAGCCATAGTTTCCGATACAAATTTGGTTATATTTCAATTAAACTAAACATATTTGAGGATTAAGCATTCTAAAATTCCAACGAAGATGAATGTGACCACTTATTGTCTGGCATAATATCGCGCTGCCAACAGGTTTGTTGCTTTTGCGTTTTGTATCTTCAGTACCAAACCGGTTTATTAATAATTTGTCTGTTTTATTTCCAGAAACTGCTGATGATTTCGATTGTTTTCTCTTCTATGCTTGCTGTTAATGCAGTATGTTCAACATATTTACTTGATATGTATATGATATCAATAAATAAGAAGTATACCACCAACAATTAACCACATTGGCGCCAAAACACCCTTTTTTAAGCTACCTACAAGCTTATCTTATCTTAGCGATAAGATTGCAAAATGTAATTGATGAATTCGAAGCTTTCCTAAACTCGAACAGTATCTTGAAATAAGTGTCTATGCTTAAAAAATAATATTTGTGATTAGAATTCAGGCTTAACCGCGCTAATCAGACAGATTGAGAGGGGCGCAACCACAGAGCATGTGCGGCGTCATTAACACAATTTGTGATTTATTGAGCTGCATCAAAATGTAGAAAGAAAACATGAATGTAAAAAGTAATAAAATTAGCAGCACCAACAACAACAACAAAAACAACAACAACTTTATTATAACAACAACAACAACTTAATTATGACAACGGCAGCAGCAACGCTTGTAACGGTTTGCGGTTATACGATATACAGTATCTATTAGATACAATAGCGTGAAGCTAAGCCATCAGCAGATAGTGCGCGTAATTATCGCGCAATCATTTTTACCAGGCATTGAACATCGATAGATCGTTACTTAGCGCTATAATATGAAGTTTTTACTGCGGCTATGTTTCAATTATTGTAACTTTTGAGCATTTTTATATCTTGTGTTTTTTTTTTTGTTTATATTTTTTCACTCAGTGTGATTTTTTTTTTTATGTTTAGCTCTAAATAGTTGAGCTCTAATGAAATTATTTATAATTAAAGTATATAAACAAGAATTTAAGTTTTATTTTTCCAATTTTTTTAATCACTTCATTCAAACTTAAACAGCATTAATAAGCTTAAGCATGCGAAAAAAACCAGTCGAAAGCTCTTTAACCGGAATGTATGCGCAAATCTCATTAAATATGGGGTTGGGAGAAAAGTATTCGGCGTTAGCAAAAATATATACATTTCTTTTAATTCAAAAAGCATTCTATTTATCCAAATATTGCCCACTATTTTCAACTACTTGCTGCCATTTTTCGGCTAGAACCATGATCTTTATTGTTGAATTCCGGTATTTTATCTTAGAAAAACTGATGCAGGTGCTTTACGCAATCGTCTTTCGAGGGTACATTTTTTTCTCTGCAATAGAGTGTTTGATGGTGCAATGTCAGGACTATAGGGTGGATACATCAAGAAATCCCAACTAAAGTCTCTAAGAATTTGCCGTAATAACAAAGATACGTGTGGCCCAAAAACAACATCTTTCCTGTTAATTGCGGCCTCTTTTTTTCAATTTCTTGCTTCAACCGCATTAATTGCTTGCAGTAGAAATTCAAATGAATCGTTTGGCCTGACAGTAGAAGCTCATAATAAATGATACCCTTATATTTCCAACAAATACACGGCATCACCTACCTTATCGTCAATCCCGGCTTTGACTACGTCTTGAATCTTCACCTCTTTTCGACCAAGATCGTTTTCGAACAACATCATCGTAGGTGATCCACTTTTCATCGCCTCTTTCCACCATACGTATCAAAAGCGGCTCGATTTAGTTTGGTTTCAACTGCGAATCGCAGATGAAAATTCGGTCCATCACATTTTTTGCACTTATTTTACTAGGTACCCAATCATTAAGCTTATTTTTGAAACCAACATTGTGCAAATGGTTTAAAACTGTTATGTGCTAGATCTTCAGTTACTTAGTGACTTGTGACTGCTCACATGACGGTTTTCTTGAACCTTATCCAGAATTTCACCGATTTTTTTTATTGATACTCGAACGTCGACCATAGCGAGGAGCAACATTCACTTCCAAATTTCCAAAACAAAAGCAAGCAAACCATTTCCTGGCAATTGATTGTGTATATACCATAGCACCTTCACCATAAACAGCACAAATGTTTTCATGCGCCTGTGACGCATTCTTCCCTTTATCATAGTAAAATTGTGGAAACAAATTGCTGTGCAATAACTTTTAACACGACGCACTCCAGGGGCGCACCCAGAAAAAAATTTTGGGGGAGGGTTCTATTTTTATTAGACTTATTCAAATTTTTTTATTCATTATATAATATTTAGAGTACAAAGTCAATTATTCATTTATTTTTGGCCATTGAATTTAATATGTCCTCAATAATAAAATTGAAATTAATTAAGGTATTTATTTTTTTTATAAAATTTTAAGAGATTCTACCAATTTCATATTACTTTCTATGTGGGGTTAACGTAATTTTCATAAGAGATTGTTAATTTGCAACATGATCTTTATATTTTAAATATAAGCTTATATTATATCGAAATTCATAACGATGGTCCCAAAATCTATGCTGTAATCGTCATCACATACAGACATATAGACGGACATGGCTAGATGTACTTTTTTTTTTTTTTTTTTTTTTTAAGATTTGAACCAAGGATTTCAGGTGGAATACCTATTCAGTCAAGTCTGCCTTGGTTCGAAATGGGGTAATAGATTAGTGGGAATGATAGATCAATCAGGTGAAACACGTGTAGGATGTTCTAAGCGTGGTGGAAAGCCAAAGAAACATGTGAATTTAGACCGATAATTAAATTAGACCGATATGACTGCGCAGAGCCAAAAACTACCACATAAAATCAAGAAGATCTCCAAATTGAGCTATTTTATTAGGTTTTCTTATTAATACTCCCAAATGATAAGAATTTTCCAAAGAGAAATCTTTTTAATTCCATAGAGAAAATCTTATTAAAAATTAACAACTACTATCAAAAATTTTTTAATTAGATTTCTTATTGAATGGATGAAATTATGTAGAAATCTTATTAACACTTAACTTTAATAAGAAAATGTTTTTTTTTCATTCTCCAAAGTTTAAGGAGATACCAGTTAAAACGAATAAGATAATACACTCTTTTGAGAAGTTAATATTATAGGCAATTAAAAATATATATCTAGGTTAAAGGTTTAATAAAATTTTAAAAGAAATCTTATTAAATCAATAGAATTTCCTTCTTAAATTCACAAAAATCAAGAAGGTAACTTTTGAAATCAATAAGTAAATCACATATTTTTGATAAGATTTCCTAATTGTTTTTAAATGTTTTCTCATAAAATATAATCAGATTCTTCTTAAAATTATGTGGATTGCATAACAAAAAATTGGATCAAAACCATAGAGAAATTTTATTGATTTTCTTCTTTTTTATTAGGTTGTTTTGGCTGTGTGACTACATTTAAATAAAAAACAAAAATGCTCTGGTAGTCCGTGGAGATGTTTGATGGGGACTGGTTAAGGCTGCGAACATAGTGAACGCGAGTTGCTGAGCCGAGCCGAAAAACATATTAGAGCAATACAGTACGCAAGTCATGCATCTCTTTTACCCAAATGCGTTTTTGAGTTTCAATCGGCTCGGATCAGCAAATCGCGTCTACTATGTTCGCAGCCTAAGAGTAGATTATTTTGTTTTTGTTTTTTACTTAATAACAGAAATTAATAATAATTTTTATTTAATTTTTACTTAATTACTAATTACACTGCATCTCAAATTTTCGTAAAGATTCTTAAGTTTTGTAGAAAACAAAAATTCAAAATCGACTTATACCTGGGTACTCGGGTATTAGTCGGGTAGCTCGAAATACTCGAAAATACCCGGGTAGTCCGGGTGCTTGAAAAGCACGAAAATCGAGAGTTCTAGTTTTAACTTCATATCAAATTGAAGCTGCTGCGATAGCGGAACTTGACTTTACAGAGAAGAACTGCGTAGTAGAACATGTATGCGAGTCAGAGCCCTGCATGAATATATTCGATAAACGAATATACACTACTTCACTTTTGTTCACTGAAAAAAAATGTTTGAAAATTGACGACAATTGTTATTAATTTGAAGAATTTTGTGTTTAAAAAATAGCTTGCAACAAATTTCGTCAAAGAAAGAGCAAATGTGCTTTAAACTTTTGAAAAACATGTGAAAAAAAGGCAAGTTATGAACACATTTTGTTCAATTTTATGTTAATATTTTTTTTTAGTGTAGCAGTTCACTGCAAGCGAATAAATGTAAACAACAGATCGTGTAGTAAAGAGAAAATCAGCGCATGAGAATAACTGCTAATTCGTTCTCTGTTCTCTCACAACACACTTCTTACGCTGATCTGAATTTGTGAGTTGTGTTGTTTTGTTTCTTAATCGAATATTTGATAAAGAATGCTAATATTCAGTAATGCACTATGGTGCACTGAAAAAATGTTAGCGAAATGTGTTTAATTTGTATTGGTGATTGATGAGTTGATGTGAAAAGCAAAATCATTGCGACTTAATATAATCATATCATTTTCTGTTTTAACTTTTAATGAATTGTAACTTTAATTTTATTGTAAATAAAATAGTTATTAAATTTTAATTTTAAGTTTTCGAAAATTTTTCACAAAATGCATAACAATGTTTTAAAACATTGCCAAACATACATATATAAAGAGTGATTTTTTAAGTGCCTGATAACTTTTTTTTTAAAAAAAACGCATAAAATTTGCAAAATCTCATCGGTTCTTTATTTGAAACGTTAGATTGGTCCATGACATTTACTTTTTGAAGATAATTTCATTTAAATGTTGACCGCGGCTGCGTCTTAGGTGGTCCATTCGGAAAGTCCAATTTTGGGCAACTTTTTCGAGCATTTCGGCCGGAATAGCCCGAATTTCTTCGGAAATGTTGTCTTCCAAAGCTGGAATAGTTGCTGGCTTATTTCTGTAGACTTTAGACTTGACGTAGCCCCACAAAAAATAGTCTAAAGGCGTCAAATCGCATGATCTTGGTGGCCAACTTACCGGTCCATTTCTTGAGATTAATTGTTCTCCGAAGTTTTCCCTCAAAATGGCCATAGAATCGCGAGATGTGTGGCATGTAGCGCCATCTTGTTGAAACCACATGTCAACCAAGTTCAGTTCTTCCATTTTTGGCAACAAAAAGTTTGTTAGCATCGAACGATAGCGATCACCATTCACCGTAACGTTGCGTCCAACAGCATCTTTGAAAAAATACGGTCCAATGATTCCACCAGCGTACAAACCACACCAAACAGTGCATTTTTCGGGATGCATGGCCAGTTCTTGAACGGCTTCTGGTTGCTCTTCACTCCAAATGCGGCAATTTTGCTTATTTACGTAGCCATTCAACCAGAAATGAGCCTCATCGCTGAACAAAATTTGTCGATAAAAAAGCGGATTTTCTGCCAACTTTTCTAGGGCCCATTCACTGAAAATTCGACGTTGTGGCAGATCGTTCGGCTTCAGTTCTTGCACGAGCTGTATTTTATACGGTTTTACACCAAGATCTTTGCGTAAAACCTTCCATGTGGTCGAATAACACAAACCCAATTGCTGCGAACGGCGACGAATCGACATTTCACGGTCTTCAGCAACACTCTCAGAAACAGACGCAATATTCTCTTCTGTACGCACTGTACGCATTCGTGTGGTTGGTTTAATGTCCAATAAAGTAAACTGAGTGCGAAACTTGGTCACAATCGCATTAATTGTTTGCTCACTTGGTCGATTATGTAGACCATAAATCGGACGTAAAGCGCGAAACACATTTCGAACCGAACACTGATTTTGGTAATAAAATTCAATGATTTGCAAGCGTTGCTCGTTAGTAAGTCTATTCATGATGAAATGTCAAAGCATACTGAGCATCTTTCTCTTTGACACCATGTCTGAAATCCCACGTGATCTGTCAAATACTAATGCATGAAAATCATAACCTCAAAAAAATCACCCTTTATAATGGTATATTGCTTGCATTCCATATTTAAATTCAATGTATGAATACAGTATTTGCGTTATTTTTTATTACTTTATCCGCTTCTTATTAGTATAAGTACAGCAGTGTACTCTCTTCGTTTCCTAAAACAAAAATTTAATAACTGGTCATTTCAGCCCTTGAAAGGACTTTGACCTAGCTTCCTATGATCAATTGTGTTGTGCGTGTTATTAAGTTTGTACACAATTGATCGAGAACCGGACCTACAGGTTTAACACCGACTCCGAACGGCGATGAACGGAATGTTCTTGTTCTCAAGAAGCTTTACATGTCATTTTAATTACTCTCTGAGGATTGCCATTGTCGGCAGAGAGGTGGCGGCCGTACAGAAAAATCATTTTAATTCAAATAATTTCCTGTCGCTGTTGGGATTCGAACCCGGGTTTCCAGGTTGGTTGACATAGCAGCCACGCACTTTAACCAACTACGCCACGGACGCCCCTTTGTTTTCTACTTGCGCATAATACCAAGATAGAGTACGTTCACATATGAGAACTTTAGAAAAGCGATGAGAGTAGAGTTTTATTCTACAACATGCGAATATTTCCAGTAGGCGGAAAAGCATACTTATGCAGGGTTCTTATGCGTATACAGAGCTTTGTTTAATAAAAACAATAAATAACACCATAAAAAATAGCTTAAAACATTACAACTTAAATAAATAATGCTTTACAATTTATAATTGTTTTACTTTATACATTTAATTTTCTTTTTATTCATTCATTGGGGGGAGGGGGTTTAACCCCCAATACCCCTACCTGTGTTCGCCCCTGACGCACTCAATCTAAATAAAATTTTCAAAAATAATCAACTGATGTGTCTTCTGTTAAGCAAAGGAAAAAATAGTTGCCAGATGCAACTAACCGAACAGAAAAACGCCGAATACTTTACCCGAACCTGATACAAACTGTAAGTGCCTTAACAGTTACCTTCAATTTGCCACAAATCAAAATATAATTTATTTGCTTATAAGCTTCTCAATGGCGTCCTTTTGTGTGCTTAATTAACTTAACTAATCTTCAAGCTATATTTTATTCTCACAATTAAATTAAATTAAAGCCCGAAATCTCTTCCACTTTCCCAAACAATTGTTCTTCTTCACAACTCTCTACTCTTTTGAAAAGTCCTCATGGTACAAATCCATCCATCGTTATTCATTGCTAGCTGATGAATTGCTCAATTAAACTCTTCAACTGGTTTTTCTTACTTTTCAATTTTGTTGAAAGTTCAACACCAGCTTGTCTAGACTGTATTTGCTTGTCCCTCGCAGCCATTTGGCGTTCGTACTCATTTCAGCTTAAGAGACATGCTTTCAATGTCGCCACAGTTACTGGCTGGTTGGGTGGCTATGCCAGTCACTCCACTTTTAATCCTTGAAATCATATTGTTTTTTGCGCTATTTTGCCACAGTCATTACAACAACGAAGTTGTGCAGATAATTATACTGTTGTTGCAGTCATTTTTGCCCCATTCTACACTTTTTGTTTTCAACTTCATTCGGTTTGTTTTATGCGCTTCATCAAAAGAAACAAAAGAAATTGCAAAAAAAAAAACAATAATCAACTCAAAAACCATTGCAAACAACTGCAATCAAATGAATAAAAATACAATTTAAAGAAAAAACAAACCGCAAAAGTTAACAAATTGAAATTATTAGGAGTGTGAAGTGGTCGCGCTGAAATGCTTGGAAAAAACTCTATTCTGTTTATTCAATTAAAAGCAACGACGGAGCGCTCAGTGAAGGAATAGTTTTACCGACTATTTGCATCCAATTTACTCTCTGACAATACACGAACCGCGTAATTTCTTTTCAACAGAAATGAATATTTTGTAAAACTTATAACAAAAGTTTATTTCTTAACCTTGAACCAAGGATTTCAGGTTTAATACCTATTAAGTAAAGTCTGCCTTGGATCGAAAATAGGGTGATAGTTTAGTAAAAAGGAAGTGAAGGCAATTAAGTGAAACATGCGTAGGATGTTCTAAGTGTGGTGGAAGTCCGTAGGTATATGTGCATTTGAATCTGAAGCAAGTCCCTAGGTTTTCAAGTTGTTTTCAAGTTATCAAGTTGTAAGGCAATCTCATCTATAAACTTCTCTACCACCAACTTCAACTTCAAGTCGTAAATATTGATGGATTTTCAGTTTCAGTTGATTAGAAATGAGGAGCGAAATGTAGAAAAGTTAAAGCGTAGTATCATGGCATTGCAGGGATTCCAACCTGGAACCCCTGGGGTGACATTCAAGCACACTATCTATTTTACTACCGAGGCCACATCTATAATTATCAAATTACAATCTTTACAAAACCAAAATTCAGGTTCCGGAGTACATTTTTTTGCAAACTCAAAATGGGCAAGACTTACAAACATTCTACCGCCATATATTTAACTATTTAACTATACACCATTTTATGTTGTTTAAATGCCTCTATATAAGCTTTAAATATCTTATTTACTCACTCATAGTAGCTTTAAAGGCCTACTTTAATGTGTTTTTAATTGCGGTATAGTCCGGAATTACAAACACCTTGTGAAATTAGGTCAATGTCAAATTATAATTTAATTCAGATATTTAACTGCCGTAATAATATAAAAATTTAGCTTTATAGGCAGATTTTGAGTAAATTAATATTTGATTTTATGGTGCCAAAAATATTTACTCATTAATTTAATCATTAACATAATTAATTACTGCAAATTTCAAAGAGTTTCTAATTCCGGTATAGTCCGTAATTAAAAGCAATGCTTGAAAACGATTTGTCTTACCACGCGTACATATGATTTTTTTAAATTTTTGTGTATTTATATATGAGGTGCTTGACACTACTTAAAATGGCTTATTTTAAGAGAAGTTAATCGTAAATTGCATAAATGTTACTTCAACCTGTTTAATTACTAAGTTGCTTCTTTAATATCGTCCATTTGTAAATGTAAATGTATTAAAAACTACAGGTTTTCAAATGTTTTCAATTGCGGTATAGTCCGTAATTAAAGACATTGCTCAAAACTGGTAACTTAAACCTGTTTAATCGATAAGTTGCTCCCTTAATATCGTATTTTTGGAAATGTAACGAATTAATAATTGCAAGTTTTGAAATGTTTCCAATTGCGGTATAGTACGTAATCAAAAACAATACTACCAAATCCTTCTGCTTGTTATGCAAATAAATGAATAAAGTTTTTATATTTTTTTTTTATTTTTCAATTTTATTTTTCAATTTTTCAAAAAAGAGTTTTTCAATTAAATTGTTAATAATAAGTACTTAACTGTATCACGAAATTACAAAATCCCTTTTTGTCCCAGTAAAAATATTGTTAGAACTCTCAAAATTTGTCATATTACATAGCACGGAATTAAAAGCATTTGATTTTTAATACTTATTCACTTGCATTCGTTTTTACCGACAGAAAATTTCTCTCCCTTCTTTCTCTCTCTCTCTCTCTCTCTCTCTCTCTCTCTCTCTCTCTCTTTCTCTCTCTCTTTGTTAACATTTAACTCGGCTATCATGAGCACACTCAAACTTCCTCGCTTATCTTCCCACCAGAAATGAAATCAATTTTAAATTTATTTCAACACAATCAAACAAATCATGATTTCTGTCAAAGATTTCTTCTACATTTATGTAGGTCGTTGAAAAAATTAAACCACAAAAACAGCTGCGCAACTGATTTGATTGAAATACAATAACAACGAAAAATCATTCATGAAGTATAACAAAGAAAACAAAAAGCTGCTGCTTAACGAACAACTAAAAATAAAACATCAACATTTGTCGATTTATAAAACATCTGTTAAATGACAACAACCGTCATAATGTTTATACATCCTTGTATATCACGAGCAGAACAACAACAACCATAGCAGCATTCACCTTACACCCTCTTAACCCACATCTTACTGCAGTGCTTGGCATGCTGTCCAACAACCACCCACCACCACCCACCTGCACAAAAGTGAATGAGCGGGCCTGGCTTACAGGCTGACTTGCATACAGCATCAGCAGCAGAGTGTTGAGTGCAACTGAGCTGTAAGAATGCATTTTGCAACTTTTTGCAACAGCAACCTGTTCCCATTTCCTACAAAGAACTTTTTAAGTGCAACTTTTTATATATTTGTTGAGTGTGCCAGCGTCCTACCGTCGCACGACTCGCTCGCTATCGGCACTTGTTCTTCTTTGTAGCTACTTAATGCCATTGCTCAAATTCCTTGTTGAAGTTATAATAAATTGTTGTTTATTTTTTTGTACTTTTTTTTTTTTGTTTAATTAGCATCCACCGGAAGCAACGGAATGCATTGTTGTAAATATCATTGTTTATGCTGGCTTGGTTTTGCATCTCTCCATTTCTTTTTGTTTTTTTTTGCCCTCTCTCTACTAAAGTATCCACACTTCACTTACGTCTCTTGGTTTCTGTCTGGCTGCCAGTCTGTCTGTTTCTTCCTCTTTTATTGTTGTCTTCGTGCTTTTGCCTCAACCGCTACTTGAACCTTGTTTTTTTTTTTGTCTTTTCTTTTTATATTTTAAGTTTTTGTTGTTGCTCTCTAATGCATCATTGTATTTGGTTGGCTGCCATGCATTCACCCATCTCCATCGTTGCTGTATTGCATCATTTCGTCGTCGTCATTTTTATAACATTCTTGGCGTTCATCCATAAAATTTTACGTCATATAACGCCATCTGCTGGCATTCCTTTGGATTGCAACGATTTCGTTTGTTTACATTCCACCAAAAGAATCTTTCCCACTTTCATTGTTGCTCTACCTCACTCATGCTTTCCACTTATTCTCGCTCGCTCGCTCACTCTTCGCCTTTTCGTTTGAGCTGCTTTCAAAAGGTTATTGTGCTTCTCTTTTTGGGTTTGGGATGGTGCTCGATTTGGTTTTATTCGGGTGGGTGGGCTGACAAATTATGCGTCAGTTTATCGTATTATTTGTTTTTCTGTCTGTCACTTTATTTAACTTTTATTTGCATTTAATGGGTGTTGTTGTAAACTTTGTTTCGACATATCTTTAAGTTAAAAAATGTTGACTTAATAGCTGTTTGTTATCAGATAGCTTTAGAAATGGCTTTAGAAATGCCGCTTATATATGGCTATTGTCATATTTTTGGATTTAAATTTAAAAGGTTACGCGGAGTGTTAAACTCATAGTTAAATCCCGAGATCTTCAATCAATCAGACAATAAAAGGTCTCTAACTTATTTAATTATAACTTGATTTTACAGATGATTAAATATGGGCCATAAATCGTTTCCAGTTAAACTAAGTTTTACATTAGATGAAATGCATTATTACATTTGAACGATTGTTTTTATTACAACGAAGGTTCGAGACCACATGAGACGAGGAGTATGGTTACTCAAATATCATTTATTTGACTGGGTTTTTTTTTTGTTATTTAAGCTTTTACAGTAGATGCTCGAAAATTAGAACTCTCGGAAATTCGAATCCTTCGGAAATTAGAACTAGCGTTTTTAATACATTACAGTGACGGTTCTAATTTCAGAGCGTTTTTTTTTTGTTTGCTTTTAATACTGAAAAATTGCATAGTCGTCATATCATATAAAATTTTTCGTATGAATGTTCTGTCATATATCTCTTCAAGGACGCTCTTGATGTCTACTCAACGACTGAATAAGAGACAACAATATGTTTGAATTGAGCGAGCACAATTTTGTTTTTGAAATATATTTTTTTTTTCTTTAAACTGTGATGAATTTTAATATATCGGTATGTTTTGTTGTCCTTTTATGTGAATAAAAATAAAAAAACTTTAAGCCAAAGTGTTTTTTTGTGTATTTTCTAAGCGATGCACTTTTATGTTACTTTTTATTTAAAAAAAAAAACCTTCGGAAATTAGAACTTCTCGAAAATTAGAACTACCCCAGGAACAAAGTGGTTCTAATTTACGAGCGTCTACTGTATACGAGTATTTTATAACTATTTAACCATTTATTGAGTTTCTAGAGGTAAATGATAGAATTGTTTTTGATTGCGGTATAGTCCGTAATTAAAAACATCGTATGAAATGAATTAAATTTCAGATTATAAACATCCCCCGTTTTCGGTTTGAAATTATTTTACTACGATACACTTTAAAATCAAACCATTTATTTTATTTTTGCCTAAACATGCATATTTTTAGAAACTATAAAATTGGCGTGGAGACAAGGCAAAACAGCTCAATTTATTTTGCTTCAACATCGCATTTTATTTCACCTGTCCCCTAATGGTAGTTTTTTATTTATTTACACATTAAAACTTTTCAACTGCGATTTCTACATAAAAAGGCGGTATAGAACGCAATTAAAAACACTTCTTAAACATTATTCCATTTAATTCTGTTAAATTGCTAAAGCTGCGGATTTTTTTACATCAGTGCCTCTGTGTAAGTATTTACTTAATTATTTATTTATCAACATAATTTTTAACTTCAAGTTTCGTTGTGTTTCCGATTGCGGTATAGTTCGGAATTAAAAACATTGCTTCTATGCATGTGCTTCTATGTATGTGCTTTTATGCTTTTATCGGTGAATTCATATACGAGGTCAAAAATAATGTGTTTGATAAGATTTGGATTTTTTTTGTTTTGGTTTATTATATTTTTATTTTTTAAATTTTTTATTTTATTATATTTTATTATATATCGACTCATAACCGCCAAAATATCTTAAGCGCCAAAAAGAAAATTTTACAGGAGAAGGTTTTTTTTTAATTATCTTTGCTATTAATTTTATCTTTTATCTCTTATCTCTTTGCTATTAATTTTATTTTAATAATTTTATCTCTTATATTGATTAATTTCTTTTAGAGAATTTCATCTTAAGCGACACTTTGCTGTCATGAAAAATGTAAACAAACATGTAGTGTGTACTTAAGCTAAAATTGCTTTTGGTTTAAATTCATAATCTAATTTCGTACACCTATGAAATTTTGACAGACGATGTAAACCATCGCAAATTATCGATTTTCATCAAAAAACATAAAGCGGATATTATGTCGCTTAAGATATTTTGGCGGTTATGAGTCGATATTATAAATCTTAAAATTGATAAGAACACTGAACTCATTAAAGAAGTTTTTCCATATATATTTATTGATTTAAATTATTTTTAACTTCAAATTATGAAATGTTTTTAATTACGGCATAGTACGCAATTACAAACATTGCCCTAAAGAAATCATAGTATAGTATATTCTCTCACAATTGTTTTCTGACGTCAAGATCAATCAATTCGCTTATCACTACTTCCAAGTCCAGAGCTTGAAATAAAAATTATTATTGCAATCCAAAAGTACTAATCATGATTTGTCAGAGACATATCTGCGAACACAAATTCCGCTGTAAATAATTTTTTACTTAATTTTATGAAGTGTTTTTAATTACGGCATAGCACGCAATTACAAACATCGCTACAAATCAATCATAGTTTTGATTTTTTTTCTCAAAAATGTATTCGAATGTCAAACTCAATCAATTCGGCTTTCACTACTTGCAATTGCCGTTTAGAAAAATTACATTCCTGTACAGTCAACACTATTATTTCAACTCAAAAATATTAACCGAGATTAAAACAAGACTAAAGAACTGTTTGCATATTTATTTCTTAAATTATATTATTATAAACTTAATTTTATGAAGTGTTTTTAATTACGGCATAGCACGCAATTACAAACATCGCTTCAAATCAATCATAGTTTTGATTTTTTTCTTAAAAATGTAATCTAATGTAAAATTCAATCAATTCGGCTTTCACTACTTGCAAGTGCTGTTTGGAAAAAATACATTCCTGTACCGTCAACACTATTATTTCAACTCAAAAATATTAACCGTGATTAAAACAAGACTAAAGAACTGTTTGCATATTTATTTCTTAAATTATATTATTATAAACTTAATTTTATGAAGTGTTTTTAATTACGGCATAGCACGCAATAACAAACATCGCTGCAAATCAATCGTTTCATATGATTTTTTTTCTCAAAAACGCATTCTCATATCAAAATTAGCCAATTCGGCTAGCACTACTTCCAAGCTTGTGTCTTTTAACACAATTTTGTTTTTTATTTCATTCTTATACATCAAAAATTAGTTTTTAATTAGCCATAAATATCAAAGGTTACTTAAATATAATAGATGGCTTTAAAAAAAGCTTTAAAAATAACGAGTGAGCATTTGTTTTTATAGGTTTTTATTTGAATATTTTAAAAATACTAATTTTTTTAATAAAATAATCATTCAATTGAATAAATTTCAAAACATTTAAATGTAAAGCTCGACAAGTCGTTGAACTTCCCACATACATAAATTCCAAGCTCACCGCTCAGATCCAAAGTTAGTTTGTGTGTTGAGAGCGCAAAAAGCGAATCAATGGGGCGGGGGAGTAAAACGATTTTCATCAACTACCAAGTGGTGCTGTGTTGTAACTTTGAAGTGCGTTAAGCGAGGAGTTCAAATTGTTTGGAAACATTTAATGCGAATTGAATGAATGAATGAATGAATAAATGAAAGAAAGCACAAAGAAAAGTAAAAGCTTACATTAAAATAAAAAAATAAGTTCGACAATTAAAGAAAAAATACGGGACACTTGAATATTGTCACAGTTGCAGGGAAGTTGGAAAAGGAACATTAAAAATGGAAAAATAGAAAAATAAAAAAAAGCTAAGAATGGCAGTAGAGCAGTGTTGCCAACTTTGAATGAATTTAGATACTTAGTTCGCTGTAAGGACATTTGTAGTTTTTGCACTCCGAAAGTTTGAACAGAGTGAATTATTTATCTACCCTTGCATGTACTTAAGCAATTTCTGAAATATCTTGCAATCATTATAGGTGGCAACGCTGCAATGCATAATCGAGCACACAGCTCCTTAATAGTTTCAATGAGTTGCTGAAAGAAAAAACCATTAACAGAAACCCACAATTCTTAGCTGTTTGTTGGATTTCATTTTTTTTTTTGTTATAACGCTCAATACTTCGTAAAAACAACAACCACAAACTAGGCACAACCAAAAGCAACAATTCTTTCAACATGTGTTTTGCACCCAGGCAAAAAAAAAATAGAAGTAATTTTCTTACATTTTTTTATGGTAGTAAAACCACAAAACGCAGGCTAGTAACGCAGAAAAACTTGGCAGTTAAACAGCTACAACCGTGAGTGAGGAGTGTGACTGAAATGCAATAATGGAGGAATAAACCACTAGCTAAAAGTGAACACCTCGTCTGTCTGTGCTACCTTCTCATCAAATCGACGTCTGTTGATAGTTTCAAGCCTCAATTCCACTCACTCCCTTCTTTCTTGCTTACATTCTTCCTCATGAAGACGCTAAAAAAAATTATGCCTGGCACAACAGCTGCGTCTGCCGTCTTTGTAACGCTTACCAGTTGGCTGTCTATAAATTTGTGATTGTTTCGCGCCACATCGCTTTTTTGTCATTTTATTCTTTCTAGCTATTTGTGTTTTGTTTCTTTTTTTTTTCTTTTATATTTATTTTTCCATTATTAAATTTATCTTATTTTTATTTCTATTAATAATTGTTATGTTTAGCACCGAACAACAAGCAATTTGCTGTCAACGTTGACTTTTTATTTCTGCGTTTTGTTGTTGTTGTTGTTGTATTTTTAATTTTTATTGTTGTTATATCTGTTGTGACTACATTTAAATTCATAACCAATAATTTCCGGCTCGTTTGTCGTCATTTTCACCTGTTGAATACAGCGAAAAATTCTTGAGGAATTTCCTGATTTTTCGTCATCTTTTTCAAATGCCAACAATTGCCACTTGCCAACTGGGCACTAAATAGCATTACATTGTTTATACTTTTTCGATGATTTTGATAAAAAGAATCGATATCAGAGGTCAAGATGATTCCAAAATTCGCTTCAACTTACGGATTTGTATATAATATCAATTTAATTTAGCAAATTGCAAAAAATTAGTCTATAACAAGACATTGTTTGTAATTGCGGTATAGTGTTTCTGATTACGGAGTACAACGTAATTGTAAACGCAGAACAAAGTATTTTTTTGTTTGTCGTCATTTTCACCTGTTGAATACAGCGAAAAATTCTTGAGGAATTTCCTGATTTTTTTTCGTCATATTTTTCAAATGCCAACAATTGACACTTGCCAACTGGGCACTAAATAGTAAACTAAATACATTTTTATACTTTTTCAGGGATTTTTATAAAAAGAATTGATATCAGAGGAGAGAGAGAGATATATGATTCCAAAATTCGCTTCAACTTGCGGAATTGTACAAAATATCAGTTGATTTTAGGAAATTGCAAAAAATGAGTCCATAACAAGGCATTGTTTGTGATTGCGGCATAGTGTTTCTGAGTACAACGTAATTGTAAGCGCAGAAAAAAGTATTTATTTATAATACATAAATATATAATCATAATCAAATTAATACAGAATAGCAATTGAATTAAGCAAATAATAAAAAAATTTGTCAATAGCAAAGCATTGTTTGTAATTGCGGTGCAACGTAATTGTAAACGCAGTACAAAATATTTATTATTACATAAATCAAATCATAAAACACAATACTTCACCGTTAAATTAAAAAATATATTAACTTTAGTACTTTTAAATAGAACTTTAAATAGAAGATTGTGAGGGTCTAACAAGAAATTAAGTTTCTAAACTTTTACTGAATTTCGTTGCAAGAATTTCTTAGATTACAAGAGATTTTGAATCAAATCACAATTTGAAAATGACTACTACAAACATTTTTTGTGTTTCTGAGCTTTGTGAATAGGTTGTTCATAGATAGATTCTTAATAACAGAAAGCTCTTAATGAAATTTGTTAGATAATGATTTTTGGGGTATCTTATCACGAAAATGGGGTCAAAGTTCTGATTTCAAGGTTGCCATCTTCTGATCGCTTCACCTTGGGCTTAAATATGAATAAAAAATAAATCTAATTAGCAGGTCATGTCAAAATTATCTTAAGAAAGTGTTTTTCGGGGTCACTGATCACGAAATGTTTTCACGAAAAATTCAATTTCAATTCCAGGGGCCAACTGGGCTAGTGACTTTTATAGAAAATTATGTTGAAATTTATACCAAATTATTTAAAAATTAAAAAACTTTATAAAAATTTATATAAATTTTTTTATTATTAATAATAATAGTTCTTTATTATAAACTATGGTCCATAATTATAATTCTCCGTTATCAGAAACAATAGTCCGTAATCAGAAACAATAGTCCGTAATCAGAAACAATAGTCCGTAATCAGAACCAATAGTCCGAAGTTATAAGCACAATCGTTCTTAATTATAAACAATTACGTAATAAAAATAATAGTCCTTAATAGTAAACAATAGCCCGAAATTATAATCTATAGTCCGTTATCATAAACAAAAGTTCATAAATAGAAACAAAATTACGTACTATAGTCCATAATTAGAATCAAAATAACCCGTAATAATAAACAAAAGTCCGTAATTATAAACGATAGTCCATAATTATGAACAATAGTCCGTGATCAGAAACAATACTCTGTAATAGTAAGCAATGGTCCATAATAGAAAACTATGGACCGCAATTATAGACAATAGTTCGTAAAAACAATAGTCCGTAATTATAAACAATGGTGCGTAATTATAAAAAATCAAAATAACCCGTAATACTAAGCAATAGTCCGAAATTATAATCTATAGTCCGTAATCATAAACAAAAATCCAAAAACAGAAATAATAGTCCATAATTGTAAACAATGTCCATAATCAGAATCAAAATAGCCCGTAATTATAAAGAATGCTCCGTCCATAGTTATGAATAAAAGTCCATAATTGTAAACAATGGTCCGTATTAAAAAACTATGATCCGTAATTATAAACAATAGTCCGTAAAAACAATAGTCCGTAATTATAATCAATGGTTCGTAATTATAAAAATTAGTACGTAATAATAAAAAACAGTCTGTATTTATAAACAATAGTCCGTAATAACTAGACAGCGGAAAATATGAAAATGCATATTTGTATTGAATGACCGTAGAACAATTTCGATGACACAGATATGCGTCCCGTCAAATTCTATCTTGAAAAACATAACATAAAATTTGCATATTTTGCATATTGCATAAAAAATGCATATGCACATTTTTAGTGCATATGCAAATAAAAATTGCATATTTGCATGTAATATGCATATGCAAAATGTATGCAAGTCCTTTTAACCGCAACTGCATGTCTGTATGTGTTTGTGAACCAACAACAACTTCTATCATAGGAATGGGCGTATGCAGGTGGTGCAGGGAAAGTACCCCCCTTTCCCCCTGCTTTGCATTTTTAGAAATCCTGCGGACACCGATGATCATAGGTAAATTGAGTCAACCGAAGTTGAGTTCTTCAGAAATAAAATCAACCGATGATCAAAACGATGACAAGAGTTCAAGGCCCCTTTTAGAAAACTGAAATCCGGTGTTATTTTTGGCCCATTTTGCTTCTTTTTCAAGATATGGCGTTCTTTCTAATTTTTTAAGGTCATTATTTTGACCGATCCCTCTACCTGTGCATCTCGATTTCGAGACTCCCTTTAGATAACCCAAAATCACTGTCATTTTTTGTCTATCTTGCTTCGTTTTCGAGTTATGCTTTTTCAAATTATTTAAGTTTATATTAAATTATTGACTCTCTTTACTTGTGAGCCCCTCAGAAAACTGAAAACGACTGCTGAATATGGTTCGATGCGGTTTGATGGTGCACTAGGTGTGCTCGCTATGATTTCCCGTTACTTTTACTTCAGTGTCGTTCTATGGTTTGCTATTTTATTTCATATTAAAACCTTCAAAATACAACGACACTAATGAAAAGCTTTTAAAATATGCATTTCTTGTTTTGTTGGCTTTGCTTCATACTACACATTTTTGTTCGATGTCATGGCTACACTGAAACTACACCAACATAGTGTATACTATTCAAGTACTGTGAATAGAATGTTCTGTGCAGCTCTTTATTACCAACACATATAAATTGTATGTATTATACCACATGTGTATAAATTCATTATATGTGTTTCAGGTTGTACAATCATTAAATTTGAATGAAGCAGTGTTAGTAAAAACCGCAGAAAAGTTATTGCAAAATTAACATTTTTTATGTACGAAACTTTAAGTTGAATTGACGTGTCGATATCGGAAAGAGCTGATTACTATAAGAACTTAAGTTTTAACTTTAAGTTTTCTTTGAACTAGAAAAAAATAGAAAAGAATTCATAAATAATATGAGTGAACTAAAATTTCTAAGTCAAAAACAAAAAAAATTTATGAAGATTGAAAAAAAAAAAATAGTAAAAAATTTTTTTTGTAAATAATTTTTTAGTGTATTTATTCACCCCAAAAATTTTTTTATTATCTCTTACCGTTTTCCTGTAAAAATTTTTTAAATTTTCACTCGAATACCCAGTGCATAAGGGACATGCCTTAATAGAACGTTAATAAAATAATTTTTTTTAATTTTTAACATTCTCTTTTTCAAGAAACATTTTCAATATATAAATGAATTTGGAAATTTTATAATATCAGAAAATTTTAATGACTCTATAAGCAAAAATATGCAGCATATTTCTTGCATATGTAGAAAATATGCTGCATATTTCTTGCATATGCTTTTGCATATTTTTTGCATAAAATTTGCATATCATAGATATGGAGTAAAAAATGCATTCAAGAATTCAAAATTAGTACAAATCCAAAATTTGACTCCAATCGGACTTCAAATAAATTTTGCATATAATTCCGCTGTCTAGTAATAACAAACAATACTCCGTAATAATAAATAATAGTCCGTACTGGTAAACAACAGTCCGTAATAGTAAACAATGGTCCGTAATAGTAAGCAATGATCAGTAATAGAAAACTATGGACGTAATTATAAACAATAGTCCGTAAAAACAATAGTTTGTAATTATTAACAATGGTCCGTAATTATAAAAACTAGTCGGTAATAATAAAAAATACTCCGTAAAAATAATTATTAGCCCGTAATAGTAGGACACAGTCTACAATAGTAAACATTGTTCCGTAATAGCAAACAACAGTCCGTAATTATAAACACTAGTCCGTAATCAGAAACAATAGCCCGTAATAATAAACAATCGTTCGTAACAATAAACAATACATTAAAGTTTTTGTCAATATAATTTATTTTTGGTAGGTTAATTTCCGTATCGTTGACTTTAATAAAGAAAAACCTCAATTAAAAAAAAAAGAATACAACACCTCGTTAAAATAACTTACTCTGGCAACTTGCTTGAAGCAAATGTTTTAACCATCAATCAAGACATGAAAAAAGTTTCACTCCCTATTAAAGAAACGCCAAACAAAATTATTTGCTACAACAACTATCAAAACTAGCACACTTGCAACTTGTGCAAATGAGTTAAATTCGTTGGTTGGGCGCATAGAACATAAATCGGATTAAATTTGCACGCTACTTAACAACAACAACAACAACAACAAAATGGAGCTATCAAGGTCAATTTTAATTTACAAAAAAAAAAAAAAAAAAAGAGCAAAACAAAACCAAACCAAACTCTCAGGCAACTAAAGAACGACTTCAATTTTTGCCTTTTTCCCATACTACTAAAGAATATTAATTTAAATTTTTATGAAATTTTTATTAAAACATGAATTCCCACGCAGCTGATTGAATGGCATTTATGCTGTCGACAGTCACACAAACTTACAAAGGTTTTCATTATCTTTTACATTAAAAAATGCAAAACGCAAAAATCATTAAAAAAAATGTTAAAATAATTAACAATAAGAACACTACAACAAAAGCGGCAACAATTAAAACCAGTAGAATGCGTTTTCTTTACAAGATGCTGCTCAAAATAACACTTGAACCATTAACTTCAATTTCCCTCTCAATTCCTCGCCCTGTCCCTTTACTTGGTCTTTCAACGGTTCAATTCGTTGCCACTCGATTCAATCATACGGAACAATGCAGTAAATCAACAGCCTACAACAACAACATCGCGTCCAATTGTCAATCAACTTAACCTGCTGCCCGCTGCGAAACTCTGAAACTATTCGTTGTAGTCTTTGGTCCCACACCCACCCAAAAAGAGAAAATCTCTTTTCCTTTATTGTGTTTATATTTTTTTTTTAATTTTTTTATTATTTTTTTGACGTTACCTAAATTAATGTTTGGCCATGTTTGTCTTATTTATTGGTTTCTTTTTTTTTAGCTCTCTGTATTTTCTTATCTTTTGGGGCTACGAATTCTTGATCGTCTTAAATACTTTATATCCCTCATTTGCGGCCCATATTCATCTTTCAGTCGGCGCTTAACTCCACTTTTCTCTCGCTCTTTCTCTACATTCTCTTTCAGACTTACTCTGACTTAACATGTTCGATCAGTTATTTTCGTAGTATTTCCGTGAGTCATTTTTTTATGGCTTCTTATGTATTTGTATTAATTTTTTTGTTGATTTATGTTCCAATCTCTTTATAAATTTATCATGACGTCAAATTCTTGTTTTGATAAAGATTATATAAGAGTTTTGTTAATTTATTTATGTGATCGATAACATTTTTTTAAGTACTTACGTTGCGGTTTTTATGATCTTTAGTTGCATTGTTATGTTGATATGAAAGGCTAGAGATATTTGAGTGTTATCTTTTTAGTTATTTCAATATATTTATTTCTTCATATTTTATCGCCACGAATGAAAACTTTAGTAAAACAGAGTGTTCAAAGCTCTCTCTCGTTGAGTTTCTGCAGCTTTCGTTATTATTTTCGAGATGTTTTTTATATCAGTTCCTGTTATGATATAAAAACAATTTTTAGTTAATGGTCGGTGTGGGATTTATTTTGCCCTTATCTTGACGAAATATAATAGAAAAAATTTTAAAATTGAATTATTATACAATTTATATCGGATGTTCTTTTCTTTTCAGGGCGATTGGTGGCTCGCTCGTAGCAAGAAGACTCGACAGGAAGGTTACATACCCTCAAACTATGTTGCCAAACTAAAATCTATAGAAGCTGAACCGTAAGTACAGTTTTTAATCTAAGTACAGAATATTTCTATCAATTATAAATTAACAAGCAAGTTAAGATTTATTTCAATGACTTATTACAATGGCTTGTTGCTAGTGGCTCAATTGGCGCTCAATTGCCTCAATTCCAAAAAAAAAAAAAAATCACTGCCAACCGATATTGACCTACTTATAAAACAACACATATCACGATCGACAATTCTGACTGTCCAATTTGATGGGTCTACACCAGCGCAGGGCGCTCCATAGCTCACTGAGCTCTCTGCGAGCGTAACTGTTCACATGTACATAAAGCTCACTACAGAAGAGAATATAATTCAGTCGTTCGCTGACGGTGATGCTGTAAAGGCCTATGTCGCTTTGCGCTGCATATTTAATGTACACTCTTAAAAAAACCAACCTCTTGATTTGTAGATTTATAATATTTATGCATATATTTCTTTATTTTATATTATTTACATATATTAAGGTTTAATATAATTCATGCATTGCCTTTTATTATTCTTTTTATTGTTCATTCTTTTATTAATTTTTTAATAATTAATTTCTTTATTACTTAATTACTTATTTATTTCATTCACTTACTTATTATTAACTTATTTTTTATTCTTAATTTAAATTATTAGTTCATATTTGGATTTTATAATATTAAAATAATTATTCGCATATATTAAGGCTTCCTATAGTTCATTCATATTACTTATTAAGATTTTTTGCATTATACATTCATAGTAATTGTATTATATAATTTCATAGCAGAAATAATGAACAATACCGATGACTAAAAATAAAAACTTACAAATCTAGATAATTGTGACAACTATTTCGCTCAGTGTGCGCTATTCGAGAGAACACTTATACTAACAAGACAAAATAAAATGTGACTGTGTTAGAATGACCAGCCCTGGTCTACACGCACAAGAATTGCTTTTGAATATGTTAATTTTAATTGGAATAGATATTCAACAGTCAACCGATATCCGATAACAGTCGCGTCACTAGTCGAGCCGAGTTAATTTATTTCTTAATTAAATTGTATCCATTTCATATTCATACTAATTCAGAATTTGAAATATTTTGTATCTTAGTTTGTTTTATATAAAAAAGTTGACTCATTTATTTATATTTGTGGCCACAGCTGCGCTAAATTTTTTGATTATCAAATCAATAATTTAGAACAAATATAAATTTGAATAAACCTAAAACTCAAGACGTTTTTCATAGTGAACATTACAAACAATTTTCATTTCTTTATTGTTCTATAGATGTTTTTCTATATATTTTAGTACTAATTTTGCGATGATTATATTTTATATTAAATTATAATATTATTTTTTAAACTGTTTTAATAGCGGTTTGTTTGTTATGCAAATAAATACCTTCTGTTGAATCAAAAAAATCCCAAAACATGCAAAATTTCCCTCATATAAATTTACTTGCTCTCATTGGGGTTGTGTCATTTGCTTAAACATTGCCTAAAAGTATGCAAACTTATTTGACAGAATCAATGCCGTTGTATTATCGATGCTCAACAGCTACAGTCTGAACGAATGCAAACAAAAGCTATACTCAACCAGCTATACTCAACCAAAAATATTTGTCCAACAGAATTTGAAAAAGTTTTAGAAAATTATATGTTTTTAAGCATATAAAATAAGCATATGAAAATATTTTTAAAATAAGTATTTTTTAAGTATTTTTGTAATTTTTATTCTTTTATTTAATTTTTTTATCATGTGTATGATTGATTGGTTTGGATGGTGAGGTATTGCTACAGGCAATATCTAATTAACTCAATTGATATGTTTTGATGTCATAACCTCTAATTCCTGTATGCTAACGTGCATGGTGCACTGGATTATTAAGTTTCCTTAAGAGCCTTAAGGGGGGAAATATACACAGAACTTTGTTTTTTTCAAACATTTTTTTGTATTTTCTCAAGAATATGTGGTTGAAATTTCAAGTCGATATCTCAAAAAATAACAAAGTTATAGCCTAGTGAGTGAACCGCCTTCGAGAGCGAGCAGTGTTGGCCCTTATTTTCAAACGCGTTTTTTCTCGAAACTATGTTTTCAAAGTCGGTGACCAAGATTTCTCGAAACTCAGTGAACCGATCGTTTTGATTTTTTTGTAGGCTTATTTTATTCATAATAATCTCGTACTTGTCATAGGATTTTTTTTTTGTAGTTTCGTTCATTTTTTATAGGTAAAATAATGACGAATTTTTGGTCGAAAATCGTTAATTTACATTCGGAAGTCCGCCATTTTGTGAAAAATCAATATTTTCAAAATCGGTTATGACAAGTACGAGTTTTAAGTATCTAGTTTAATAATATTATTCATTTTTTTGTTTAAGATGAATTTTTTCAGAGCGCTCTACAAAAAATGCTGTATCTACCTTAATAATAATTTTTTTTTAATAAAAAAAAAAACTAAACATACTCTTGAATGTTTATAGCTTAAGGCATAAAAATCCTCATTTAAAAATATCCCTTAGGTTTCCTTAAAAAAATTCACAAACATTACCTTTCTTTCGGCCTCTGGGTATATAGTCTAGTACAGTATATATGTATAGTAGAGTGTGTCGAAAAAAAGTTTGAAAAAACCACCCCCTATTTCAAAGCTGACCTAGAATGGATTCCATAAGAAAAAAAAATTTTTTTTGGACCATCGGAAAAACAGCCGAAATGGTATTTTTTCTATAACTTGAGCGTAACATATCCGATCTTAGGTTTTTATACCTAAATATCTTAAGAAAAATATTTTATTTTAATTTCATAATTTAATTTTTAAAAATAATTCAGTTAGTTTTGAATTTTGTTTGAATTAAAAAAAAGTAATTCATACATAATGAAAAAAGCATTGTAGCAAATATTTGAACCATTATATCTTCTTTGTTTTTAAAGTTATTGAATAATTTTTTTGGACAAAATGTAAACAAAGTCTTAGAACTTCAATTTTATGAGAAAAAAAAAATAATTTTAGGTGAGGTAAATCGGGCTAACGAGGTTTACTAGTCAAATATGACCTTGGAAGTAAAAATGTTCTGAAGAGAAAATGTGGAAAGCACTTTTAAACGACAAATTTTTTTTTTAAGCTCGGATATGTTATGTTCAAGTTATAAAAAAAGACCATTTCGGCTGTTTTTATGATGGTCCAAAAAAATTTTTTTTTATTTTGGAATCCATTCGAGGTCAGCTTTGAAATAGGGGGTGGTTTTTTGAAACTTTTTTTTTTGTATGGGCCCCCATTATACCCACTCTAATGTATAGTCATTTATATATGTAGTATAGATAATATTCTATTATATTCTTTTATTATTTTTTTTTTTAGTATAATATTTTAAGATGTTTTGTTTTGTTAATGTCTATAGGGCACTAATATTATTTTCAGTACTTAATTTTATCCTCAAATATTTTTTTTTATTTTATATTCAATTTTTAGATTGAATTCTAATTTTAGATTTTATTTCCAATTTTAGTTGTTAAGGTTTATTTAAATATTTTCGCATCAAAAATTTTATTTGAAATATATTTTTGTAATTGTATTATTTATTTTTTGTAAATTATTTTTAAATAAATTTTATTTTTAAAATTTTTTATTTGATTTATAATTTTTTGTTTTTTTTTTTTGATTTTTTTTTTATTTGTATTTTATTTTTTTACTGCCAACAACTTTTTATTGCTTACAAAAACATATATATTTTACAACAATATATATAACAATATATCATATTATATTTAAAAATACTTTTTTAAATATAATTTTTTATTTTTCTTTTTGTCATGTTTTATTTTTTTTATAATTTATTATGATTTATTTATTTTTTTTTTGTTATTTTTTCATTTTTATTTATTGTGTTTTTGTAATTTTTTTTAATATGTATTTTCTTTTTAATCTTTGTTTATATTTTTTGTATTTTTGTGTAATTTTTTATATATATTTTTGTTTTTGTATATTTTTATTTTTTGTTTTGTGTATACTTTTTATTTTTGTTTTTTTTTTGTTTTTTTATTTTTTTTTTGTTTTTATTTTTTTAATTTTTCTTATACTTTTTTGTAATTTTTGTTTTTATTTTTTTAAAAATTATATGTAATAAATTTTTTGTTTTGTAATTTATTTTTATTTTTTTTAATTTTTTTGTTAATTTTTTTTATTGTTTCTTAAGATTTTGTAATTTTTTTTTTTTATTTTTTTTAATTTTTTTTTATTTTTTTAATTTTTTTTTTTTAATTCTAGCGCAACTCATGCATGTTTGTCTAAAATTTTAAGTATTTGCATCACACATTGTGTGTCAAGTTTATCAAAGTTATCATAATCATTACATAATTAGTTAAACCACCTTGCGTAGGTAGACCAGTACTTATCTACCTCAATAGCAATGAAATTGACGTACAGCTAGAATAAATATAAAAAATTGCCCTTAACAAAGTAATAAAAACTTATTCCACATACATTACGTTAAAAACCTATTAAATTTTAATTGAATACAAAACGCGTAGCTCACTTAAGAGAAAAACATAAAAATTCAATAAAAACAATATAGTGTGACAAAAACAGAAGCTGTCACGTGTAACAATATTTTACGCTTGTAATAACAAAAAAAAAAATTTATGTTTTTACGTTACGTCTACGTTAAGAAAAAAAAAATTAAATATAGGTGCTCTTTTGTGATAATTTGTAGTTTGAAAAGCTGTTCAATGGCCTTGCCAGCTCTTTTAATTATGAAAAAAAAAATATGTCAAATGCTTTTTAGCCCCTTCATTGCCACGTTGTTTTTTTTTAAACCTGTTATCAAGTGGCAGGGAAAACTATGAAAATAACAACAAGTGGGTTTTTAAGGTCACTGATAACAGTTCAAAATGGTCCATATTGAAATTCAAGGTGGCGCATACAATGTCGGCTATTTGAAATGTTAAAAATAGGATCAATACCCGAAACTTGTTACTCGGAGGTTTTTGGGTTTGCTAATAACAAATCTACAGTCTAAAGAGTGACATAGTTCGGATATGAGCACACTAGAGCGGTTTTTTATTTCGGAACCCTCAATACCCATAAATTTTAATTTCGCACGGGAAACCTGTGTATGCAGAGTTATTAAGCAAGCTCAGATGATTTTTTCTCTTTAAAAAAATTTTCAATCCGCCGGGGAACCCGACAACCGTAAAAATCAGTTACTCATTTGAGGAAATTTTTAAAAAAACGTTGATGGTGATCAAAATTATCTTCAGTGATGAAGCTTATTTTCATCTTAGTGGCTACGTCAACAAGCAGAACTACCGCATTTGGAGCACGAAGAATGCTAGGGCTTTCCATGCACCCACAACGGTTTGGTGTGGGTTGTGGGCTGGCGGTGTCATCGGATCATTTTTCTCCGAAAACTGAGCTGGAACCGTAGTTACTGTGAATGGTGCCCGATATTGCGACATGCTCACCAACTCATTTTGGCCTGAAATTGTTGATATGGATCTTGACGACATGTGATTTAAGCAGAACCGTGCCACTTGCCACTTATTGCAAACGAAATTCGAAGGGAAGATTATCTCACGCCGTGGTGCTGTGACAGTGGACTTCCTCCTTTAACTTTCCTCAAAGGGAAGGTCTATGCCAATAAACCCTGAACGATTCTAGAGCTGAAACAGGATATCCCACTGGCCATTGCATCAATTGATCTAGAACTATGTCAGAATGTAATGGAGAATTTCATGAAAAGAGTTCAGGTGTGCAAGCAAGGTTGAGGCGGCCATTTGAGCTATAGTATGTTTCATCAATAACCTCCATGCCTCTACTTTACAATTCAATAAAAACTCACAGACATTTACCTCGAAACAATGCGTTTTATTAAAAACTTAAAATGTCAGTGACTTTTGGGACAGTCTTTACCACTCCTTCAGTGCTTGTTTTTTTTATTTTTTTATTAAATATTCTAATTTCTATTGGCTGTTGAAACAAAAACAATCTAATAAAAAAAAACACCTGGTTGTGGCACGCTCTGTGGCGATACATAAACTAGCTCTATTCCGTAAGGTGGCGCGCGTTCATGGTTAATGTCAGGTTTTTGTTGCTTTTTTCTTGATTCAGCTTGATTGTTATTATTTGACAAATACGCTGAATATATGATGAGCTACAAATGATAGTTTTTGTAGTTGTTTAAGTTCCTTGTAGAGGTTGTTGTTGCCTTTATTTGTTTGCATTAAAATGTTCTGAATTTTAAAACGGCAGCGTTAATGTTTTTGAAACAGTATTAATCGCTATTTAATAATAATTTAAACTGGAGTTGGTTTTCTTTGTTTGTTTATATTTTGGTGTTCTTTAAGTGTTTATTTTTTATGTTTATTTTTTTTTTTTTTTGTCGTTTAAACAGTAGCAGCTGCCTGACGTATCATTGACGTTCGTTTTTATGACGCCTGCGACTATCATAAATAATCAAATTTTAGACTGACAAAGTTATTGTGTTTTAACTTTGGAGGGCATTTCAGTAAACTTCGTCGTCGTTTAACTAAAGTAGCGCTACGCGTAGTAGCGTAATTGTCATTTTGAGGTAACTAGGTGAATCAACTTTTGCAAATGTCCCCCACTATTTAGCTGTAGTTTTTTATTTTTATTTTTGTTATGATGCCACCCCAATAAAAACGCAGCAATAATAAATTTTGATAGCTTTGGAAATTCGCAAAATAACACGTTTGGACTTGACATTTTATGAATTTTCAAAATTATTTTTATTATTCTCCATTAAACTGAAGATATATTAAAAAAGCTATAAACAAAATTGATAAAATTTGGTTGATACAAAGTTTATGTGCATTTTTTTTTGTCTGTCTTACTTTTCAGGCGCCTAGCTTAGTTATCATAAAATCGCATCGTCTAAATGCCGTAATTCATCATGATTTTCTTCTATCTATTTTGCATTTTATAATATATGCTATGCTACAAATCCTTACTTTTACACTAACAACAACAAAAATTTGCACAAAAATGTTAACTCTTGATTTATGTTAAACGCATTGATGAGGTTGCTTCGTTGACCTAGTTTTAAGTATGTTTGATATGCTATGAATACTGTTTTTTTTTTGCATGACGGTTCGTATCGATTTTTGTCAAAATTTTTGCATTATCCATTAAAATTTAACTGAACTAGTTTTAGCAACGTCCATCTTTTAAATCCTTGAAATATTTTCAATAGCTGTTCAATAGCAAAAAAAAAAAAAAAACAAAAAAACCAACAAACATCAACATAGGTATTTCGCTTAAATAATTAATTTACTTATGTATTTCTTATAGTATGTTTATGTATACAGTTGTGTTCATAAAAATAGCATAATAATTTAAACACTTTTCTGAAGAAAGATGGAAAATTATTAAAAAATTGCGAGAGGAAGGAAAAACTTACAGCGAAATTGAAAGAATCGTCGGTTGCTCTTCTAAAATGATTTCAAATGCCTTAAAATGCGAAAACAAACGCGAAACACTTCAGCAAAACGTGCAAAGAGCATCCGCCCAAATCGAAAAATAGTGCAAATGGTAAAGTAAAATCCGCAAATCAGTTCTAAAAAAATAAAAGATGATTTGAAGCTGTCTACTAGTTCAGTGGCAATACAAAGGCGTTAACTGGAAGCTAAGCTGGCCGCACGAAGCCCCCGTAGAGTACCATTACTGTCAAAAAACACTTTATTAAAAGACTAACTTTCGCTAAAGCACACCTGGAGTGGCCTATCGAAAAATTGCGAAACATTCTCTCGAGCGATGAGAGCAAAATAGCTCTCTTTATGGCTCAAATGGTCCTCGGCAATACGTATTCTCAGTTAACCCTTAAATTCATAGTGTGCCATATATGGCACAACCAAAGAATTATCGCCATGTCTGAATGAGAGTAATTTTTGGAAAAATAATAAAACCAAATAATTGGATCACACCGATTTAAAGCTTTCGCTCTCTTCTAACGGTTATACTTACAGACTTCAGTTGACTGAATTATTTGGAGCAAAAGTGAATAAATGTTGAATGCAACAAAAAAAGGTCATGCATTTAAGGGTTAATACTGCTTATGATCCAAAATACACCGTTAACTCAGTAAAACATGGTGGCGTTAAGCTTATGGTTTGAACATGTTTCCCCTATCATGGCGTTGGGACCATATATCCGATAACCAAAATCATGGAACAGTTTATTTTTATTCAGAAACTTGAAGAAACTATGCTGCCGTTTCCTGAGGATGGACAATATGCCGCTGAAATAAATATATCAGCAGGATACTGAACCGAAGCATACAAGTAAGCGGGCCCAAAAATATTTATGTGAGAAAAAAATGTCGACTAAATGGATTGGCCAGCTCATAGCCATATTTTGTAGAACGAACGCAGTCACTTGCGTTAAGATTTTCAGTCTGGCAATGCCTTTTTCATATGAAGTAAAACAAGGTCTCTTTCTCACTTAGAAATTTTCTACGAAAATATATTGCCAGATAAGAAAACCTTAAGTGACGTGATTGCGTGCGTTTTACAAAATATGACCATCAGTCTCCGGACCTAAATCCAATAGAAAAATTTTGGGTAGAATAGGAAAATAAAAAATGCAGTAAGTTCAGCGAATCTCAAAAATAGCAAGGAGCTCTGAATCCTGGTATGCAATACCTATTGAGAGAAGTCAGAACTTGGTCAATCCTAAGCAACGCAGATGTGTCGGAATCAGGGACCGTAACGGTTATTCCTTTTTTCCAAAAAAATCAGAAAGTAATAGTTATTTTCTGTTTTGCATTTTTTTACACAAAATTTAACTGGTACTTTCTGCCGTTTATTTTTTCTGACAAGAAATAACGATTATTTTCTGCTGGATATTTTTTCCAGCAAAGATATCCAGCAGTTTGTAATATTGTAAAAATTATGAATGCTAGGACCATGAAACTTGGTATATGGGGGCGTAGCACTAACACATTTGTATTTATTTTGGAAATGTGGACGGACCACGCCCCTTTTTAAAGATAATTACAATATCTCATTATCACGACACCCAATGATTATGGAATTTGGTATGTGGAGGATGAGAATGAGGATCTATGCTTTTGGAAAAGTTGGGTGGACCACGCCCCTTTTTAGGAAAAATAACAATATCTAATGACCAATATATGCAATAAGTATGAAATTTGGTATGTGGGGGATATGCATAAAGATCAACTTTATTGGAAAAGGTGGGTGGACCACACCCATTTGTCAGAAAAATTACAATATCTAATGACCACTATACGCAATAATTATGAAATTTGGTATGTGGGGGAAATGTATAAAGATCAACTTTTTTGAAAAAGGTGGATGGACCACGCCCATTTTTCAGAAAAATTACAATATCTCATGACCACAATGCGCAATGATTATGGAATTTGGTATGTGGCGGCTAAGCATGAAGATCTATGTTTTAGAAAAGGTGGGTGGACCACGCCCATTTTTAGGAAAAATTACAATATCTCGTGACTACAATGCGCAATGATTATGAAATTTGGTATATAGGGGCTAAGCATGAAGATCTATGTTTTAGAAAAGGTGGGTAGATCACGCCCATTTTTAGGAAAAATTACAATATCTATAATTTGGTATGTGGGGGATAAGAATGAAAATCTATTTTTTTTGTGAAAAGGTGGGTGGAACCACGCCTAGTTTTAGGAAAAATTCCAGAATTGACTTCTTGTTTTCTAGAAGCTCGGGAAATGAAATTTGGAACAGGGACCGCAACTGTTATGACTTTTTTCAAAAAAATCAATAAATAATGGTTATGTTTTGAGCGATTTTCTTTTGTTAAAAAAAAATGTCAAAATTTAACCCTTATTTTTTCGGTCAAAAATAAAGGCTAAAATATGACCTTTACTTTTTCGGTCAAAAATAACAGTTACAATTTAACTTTTATTTTTTCGATTAAAAGTGTAAATCATAACAAAAGTATAAATTCTATTCATTCTACTGTTTTCAACCCTTGTTTAGCTTATCACTACACATTGCGTTCCCTGTTACTGCTTTTTGTCGAATCACTATACATCAGAGAACTGCAATGAGTATCCAACAGAAATCGGATACTCAAATCATACCCGAGTTACTTGTTGTTCTCTACCCTATACATACTCAATGAAACATGCAAAATACTTGTACTCATTCGGCTCATTAGCACATTTTCGGGTGCAACACAACGTGTTCCGGGTAAGCTAGTAATTAGTATAAGATATCACTGTAAACTTTTTAACCTTTATTTTTAATAAAAAATTTTAACTCTTCTTTTTGGACCGAAAAAATAAAAGTCAAATTTTAACTGTTATTTTTGACCGAATAAATAAAAGTCAAATTTCAACTATTATTTTTGACCAGAAAAATAAAAGTCAAACTTTAACTTTTATTTTTGACCAAAAATAAATCGGTCAAAAAATAACTATTATTTACTGATTTTTTTGAAAAAAGTCATAACAGTTTCGGTCCCTGTACCAAATTTCATTTTCCGAGCTTCTAGAAAACAGGAAGTCATTTCCGGAATTTTTCCTAAAAAAAGGCGTGGTTCCACCCACCTTTTCACAAAAAAATGGATTTTCATGCTTAGCCCCGCATACCAAATTTCATAATCATTGCGCATTGTGGTCATGAGATATTGTAATTTTTCTGAAAAATGGGCGTGGTCCATTCAACTTTTCCAAAAAGTTGATCTTTATGCATTTCCCCCACATACCAAATTTCATAATTATTGCGTATAGTGGTCATTAGATATTGTAATTTTTCTGACAAATGGGTGTGGTCCACCCACCTTTTCCAATAAAGTTGATCTTCATGCATATCCCCCACATACCAAATTTCATAATTATTGCGTATAGTGGTCATTAGATATTGTTATTTTTCCTAAAAAGGGGCGTGGTCCACCCATCTTTTCCAAAAGCATAGATCTTCATTCTCATCCTCCACATACCAAATTTCAATATCATTGGGTGTCGTGATCATGAGATATTGTAATTATCTTAAAACAGAGCGTGGTCCGCCCACATTTCCAAAATAAATACATATGTTTTAATGCTACGCCCCCATATACCAAGTTTCATGGTCCTAGCATCCATAGTTTTCACAATATAACAAACTGCTGGATTTTTTTGCTGGAAGAGATATCCAGCAGAAAATAATCGTTATTTCTTGTCAAAAAAAAATAAACGGCAGAAAGTACCAGTTAAATGTTGCCTTTTATTCTTAAAATCAAAAACTTTACAGCCAAGCCTGCCGTTTTTGAGATCAGCAAGAGAACATAATAGTTATTTTCGGTCCCTGGTCGGAATCTTTCAAAATGGAGGCTATGCTACTAAATATTAACTGTTCAATTACAGTTAAAGTTTTTAATTCAAAAATATGTATGTTTTTCTATAGTTTCTCAAATTTTTTTCTTGATTGATAAGAGCTGCTATTTTTGTGAACAACATTTGATTTTTTCTTAATAAAAAGTATTTCTAATAAAAATATAGAAGATTTTGGTTTGCTAGAAGCCACTTTATTTGTATTAAAATTTTAAATAAAACTAAATAATACAAACATGGCTTACAATTTCTTTTTAAAAAAAGTACTGCTTTTTTATGAACATAACTGTATAGTTTTTTTTTTCATTTTTTTGTATTTCTTTCACATTGAAAAGGAAATCGATTGCGAAGGGGATAGATTTATCGAAATATTAAAATAATTTTAATGAATTAAATTTAATAGCAAATTGGTTTAGTTATTTAAAAAGGACATATATAATTTTTTTTTAATCGTTTCTTACCCATGTTGCTTTAAAGGCATTGATATAAGCAGTTAGGAGGTAAAATAGAGCTTAAGGGGACATATCGGTTACAAATTTAACAAAAAAATTTTTTTCGGGAATTTCTTTTCATAGAAGGAAAAAATATCGTTTTCAAATTTTGCACATATATTTATTAACATTTAAAGAATACGAAAAAATTTTTTCAGAATTTTTGAGGCGGTTTTTGACGTTAATTGATTTTTTTAAAAAAATGCCAAAAAATTGACGGTGTGCTGGATATCACCAGTCTGGAACATCTGAGGAAAAAATAAAAAAAAACAAATTAATCCTTATTTAAGTGGCCACCGCCTGAACTAGGATAATTTTTATCCGCCGAAAATAAACAAAATAGCGGCCATTTGAAAAAAAAATCGATTTTCGAGGTTACAAAATCGGTCGCCATTTTGTTTTTCTTCGGCGGATAAAAATTATCATAGTTCAGGCGGTGGCCACTTAAACAAGGATTAATTTGCTTTTTTTATTTTTTCCTCAGATGTTCCAAACTGGTGATATCCTGCACACCGTCAATTTTTTGACATTTTTTTAAAAAAAATCAAATAACGTCAAAAACCGCTTTAAAAATTCTGAAAAAATTTTTTGAATTCTTTAAATGTTAATAAATATATGTGAAAAATTTGAAAACGACATCTTTTTTCCTTCTATGAAAAAAAATTCCCGAAAAAATTTTTTTTTTGTTAGCCGTTTCCGAAAAATCTTGTTCACCGACCTCAAAACATTCTTATCCTTATCCTTTTCCTTATCCTTTCTTTATCCTAATCCTTTTCCTTATCCTTGTCCTTATCCTTATCCTTATCCTTATCCTTATCCTTATCCTTATCCTTATCCTTATCCTTATCCTTATCCTTATCCTTATCCTTATCCTTATCCTTATCCTTATCCTTATCCTTATCCTTATCCTTATCCTTATCCTTATCCTTATCCTTATCCTTATCCTTATCCTTATCCTTATCCTTATCCTTATCCTTATCCTTATCCTTATCCTTATCCTTATCCTTATCCTTATCCTTATCCTTATCCTTATCCTTATCCTTATCCTTATCCTTATCCTTATCCTTATCCTTATCCTTATCCTTATCCTTATCCTTATCCTTATTCTTATCCTTATCCTTATCCTTATCCTTATCCTTATCCTTATCCTTATCCTTATCGTTATCCTTATCCTTATCCTTATCGTTATCCTTATCCTTATCCTTATCCTTATCCTTATCCTTATCCTTATCCTTGTCCTCATCTGTATCCTTATTCTTATTGTTCTTATCCCTAACCTTCTTCTTATCCATATCCTTATCATTGTTTTTACCTATATCCTCATCCTTGTTTTTATCCTTATCCCTATCCCTATCCCTATCCCTAACCTTGTCCTTAATATTCGAGCGCATGCTCGAAATTAAAAACAAAGAAAAAAATTCGGTCTTTTTATTTATTCCTGAAATATATTTAGCAATCCTCGTATCTCATGAATGCTTCAAATAATGCTTCTGCCAACAACTACTATGTAACTACTGTTGTCATCATAAAAACATTGTCAATAAAACAAAATAGTTCATTGACATGAAACATTTTCACGACCATTTGCTAGTAAACAAACCACAAATTTAATTTATAGCTGTCGTCAGATTTGTCGATGACAAAACAACATAAATTAATTTTGGTTTTAATATGACAATTATAACATCATTAAGCTATAAATAAATTTTTTGGAAATGCTGCCACGTGACTTCCATGTTTGTAAAAACAATATCAACTTATTAAGGTTATTTGCATGATAATGAAGTTTATTATGATACGTATGTAGGTTGTGAGCCAGAACTCATTTGGCAGCTCGAATGTAGGTGAAATCAGGCGACGTCATTTGGCAAATTTATGAATTTATGACATGTAAGCCATTATTTTTATTTTTTTTTTGTATCATTTTTCAAATTAGCTTTTTCACCCAGATAAAAGCTATTTATTTCCATTTAATCCAAAATAGAAAAAAAAAACAATTATCGAAATGATTGAAATTTTTCTTTTTTCAAATGTCGGGAATACGAAGGCTGCCTTTTAAGTCTTGCGCCTCGGCAGCACTTAGCGTTGCCATGTGAATTTTGACAGTTCCATCCGAAAATTTAACATATTCTAATATAAACGTACTCACAACGTTTTGATTTACAGGGGTTTGAAAATTGTATTTCAGCAAAGAAATGGAATTAACACGTGAACATTTTTGGGTGATGATTTTTTACGATTTTCAACGTGGATTGACAAGGAAAGAATGCATAGATCAGATTAGTTCGAGTTCAATGAGTTCAAGCGTGTTCATCGTTCTCTCCAAGATGAATTTCGTGAAGGTTATCCAAGAACGGCTGTTGTTTTGTTGTTGCTATTGTTGTTGTCTCCGCTTAGTACACAGTTACATTTATCTCTATAAGAGCAATAAATTGTTATAAATTTACATATCTATTAAAAAGTTGAATTATGACTACTAAACTAAACTATGACAATTTATCATGTTATGGCTGCGTGTCGCCGTCATTGTTTGTTGTTGTTATTGCTATTGTACTGTGGGCAATATCAACATGTTGGTTTGGGTTTTTTTTTTATATTCACAGTATTTATGTGAATAATTTCTGTTTCTTTAAATGAGGTTTTATTAAAGAATTGAAATGTGTGAATGAGGTGTTGGGGAAATTTGAACTATAAATTCTTCGAAAAAAACCCCAGATGAATTATATTTCCAACAAGTAATTATTATTTAATCTTAATGCACTGCTGACCACAGTAAAATTCTTTTTTTATCAAGCTTAATCCTTCCAAACCAATTCAGTCCCCGGCTGCTTTTCGCTCTAGTAGTTCTTCGACAGTCATTTCTCGCTTAAGTGCTTATTTTACAAGCTTATTTTATATCTTCTTTGCAGGCGATTAAAAACCAGAGTTAACAACATTGTTTTTAACACTTTCAGCATCGATGGCTTTAAAAAAAACAAATCAGATTAAAGAGTGGCAACAGCTGAGTGCCAGAGTATTAAACATTACAAAAAAAAAAGAAAAAAGAGATAAAATTAACCAACTTGCGTCAACCATTCCTATGTCATATACAATGTAATGCCGTGTAAACCCAAAGAAAATCGTAACTCTTCACTGAACAATTGTTGTTAAATGTTTCACAACAGAACCTAGACACACGGTTAAGATACTGAGCATGCGTTTCACAGAGATTAACTTTTTTTAGGTTATAAAATAATTCTAAAACTGCTTCAAATACGCGTAAATTAAGTTAAGCTGACATTGGTTTAGAAGCTCATTTCATTAACGCATTCTTTAAGGGGTAGTAAATTTCTCTTAACATCAAATTTTATGCTTTTTTCAATTTGAGAAATTGAGGTTGTAGTCCTTGTAATAACAAAGAATAATCAAATTTGCAATAAATAGACATTGTAGAGAAATAATATAGCCTATCATTAAAAGGATTTGCTGTGTCATTGACACATCCGTTGGTTTTGAAGTGACATCGGTTTCTTATTCTTGTCCTTATTCTCGTTTCTATCCTTTCCTTTGTTCCCAACTTTTTCTTCATGCTTATCGTTATTCTAATTTGTGTTCTAATGAATGTCCTACTTCTTATTCAAACTCTTGCTTAAATCCAAGTCCAAATTCCAGACCTAACCCTTGTTCGAATCCCTTACATAATCCATGTCCCTCTTTTTTCCCAATCTTTGATCTAAATATTCTTTTTGTATTCAAATATGTACTTGTTCTATTCTGTGTCACAATCCTCGTCCTTATCCTTTTTTCAATCTTATAAAAAATATTGTATTTTTAAACGAATTGGCGATTTTATCCCATGAAAGGACTTTAACTTTGATCAAATTGTGTTCAAGAAGCTTTATACTGCATTATTTACTCTCTGAGGTTTGCCATTGTCTGCAGAGAGGAAAAAGAGGTGTCGACCGATCAGAAAAAATTAATTTGAATTGAAAAAAATTGTATTAGGGTTTCGAACCTGGTCTCGAATAGTCCACACGTGCAAATATCGTTTTTAATCGGCCTAAACCTTGTATTAATCCTTGTCCCAAACCTTGTCCTAGTCCATTTCCCAATTCTTGTCTGAATCCTTATCCTAATTCTTGTCCTATTCAATGCTCCTACCTTTTTCCAAATCCTTATCCTACTCCTTATCATATGTCTGGTCCTAAGCTTTGTCCAAATCCTTTCCTTTCTTCTTGTTCTTATTCTAGTCCTAAAACACTAGTTCTAAAATTCATGTAATAATACTTGACCTTATTTTATTTTACTTTTATTATTGCTTTTTCTTTTGTTCTGCTTCTGCTTTTGCTTTTATTTTTGTTCTTGGTTTTGCTATTGCTTTTACCTATTGCTTTTGCTTTTTGTTTTGCTATTACTTTTCCTTTTGCATTTGCTTATACTTTTGCTTTCGCTTTTGGTTTTGCTTTTGCTTTTTCTTTTGCTTTAATTGTTTTCTTGCTTATTCTTTTTCCTCTTATTTTAACTTTTACTTTTAATTTTTTACTTTTACTTTTACTTTTGCCTTTGCTTTACTTTTGCTTTTACTTTTGTTTTTACTTTTACTTTTACTTTTACTTTTACTTTTACTTTTACTTTTACTTTTACTTTTACTTTTACTTTTACTTTTACTTTTACTTTTACTTTTACTTTTACTTTTACTTTTACTTTTACTTTTACCTTTACTTTTACTTTTACTTTTACTCTTACTTTTACGTTTACTTTTAATTTTACTTTTGTCTTTGCTTTACTTTTGCTTTTGTTTTGCTTTCGCTTTGCTTTTTTATCAGGTCGTTTCATAAAATTGTAGCGCCAATAGTCACGGAGTTATAATTCCATGCGCCGTTTTTTTATTGTTGTTGCATTTAAACTGCATCAAGCGGTGCTTACGTCGTGGCTCCATTTTTTTTTAAGTTTATGTTTGTTATGAGGTCAAGGAATCAATCTTTATAAATGGTCAAAGAATCAATAAATCTACTATAGCACCTCTCGTAACCGAGTTATAATTCCATACAACAATGTTGCATAAGCTACTAATTCCGCGATATTTTTGTCGTTATTCCCAATATACATTCTTAATTTCTGTTTTATAACATTTACCGTGAATATACTCACCCAGTAATAATTTCATGCAATGCCGGTCTCTAACAAAAAATGACGTCATAAATTTTTTGAACCATTTTTGTCTAGACTAAGAGCCAGCCTTTACTGTCTTTTTCTTATGTATAGCGTGTAAAGTATATAATTTATTACTTATGTATAGCGTGTTATAATTCCATGTAACTAATTTTCAGTTGTATTGCTTAGGTCGTTCCCTCTGCATCCCATTGACGTCTTTAATTTGTTTTTAAATTTATGTCATAAAGTCAAAGAATTGTAAGAATTGAAAAGAATTTGGAAAAATGCCTTTATTAACTTTTTTGAAAATCTGAGTGATAAGACGTAACGTCACGTCAAAATCAAAAAGTTCTTAAGATGAGAAAACGTTCAAGAATATCATTAAATCGCGTTGTAAAAATAAAAATTTTTAAGACACAGGGCTTTGTTTGGTAGTATTTCAATATTTCACACTCTACCGCAATGACAGGTTTTTGTAACGGTATCCCGCTTTAGTATCATACAACACTTGCTCATTGTTCGTCTCAAATAATACTAACACCATGAATAAGAACCAGAAAAAAGCAATAAAAGAAATTATAAAGATTTGGTACCATCCAATACCATGACGCCAAAAATCGAAACTAAATAAATTAAAGGTATCAGGAAAGGAAAAAACCACTTTCGACAACAAAGTAAACCCTTTCTAAAAGGCTGCACATTAAAGATGGCATGACTTTCTTTGGAAAGCACAAAACTCAAAATACAGTAAAAAAAAAAAAAATATAACACAATTACTAAAGTGCTGAGTTATGGAACTCATAATTAATTAACAACCATGGACCGACCAAAGTCTTCATAGCTTTAAAGGGATTGCAGTTGGCCAGACAGTCGGTTTGTAAGCACCATCAATGTTATTTAGTGGCCACTCATATGACTTCGATTAATGCTGAATTATTGCAAATATTTAATTTAAAAAAAGGTAGTGGAAAAATTTAAAAATGCAAATAAGAAAACAACTGAACGAACAAACCAACACCCGTTATGAGGATGAACAACAACATCTTGGTGCAACACATAAATCATCATTAACAAAAAAGAAGTAGTGAATTAGGCCAAACTCAAGTCAAGCGACGAAGTTGGGTGTGCATTGGTGTTGATGGGTTTTTTCCCCCTTAGCAGCAACCTTGAAAAATCATAAATTTGAACACGTAAGTACTTGCATCAGCTACAACAACTACTCAATTAGACAGTAATAACAAAAGTTATGCTAAGAAATGACCAAAAATGCACACAAAAGTAGCAATTAACTTGACCGATTGAAAATATTATCATAGCTTTATTAAAAGGCAATGAAAACCATTTTGTTTTTGCTTCTGCTTTGACAGTTTAAATTTGAATTATATACCTACATAGCTTAAATTTCATAAAATTTAGTGTAGTCAGTATTAAATGGCGGTACACTGAGAGAAGAACTAAACAAAAACGCTTAAACTATTCGGTATTTCAACAAGAGGCTTCGAATTTATTTTTTGAATAAAACGAGCAATTGTTTGGATGTGTCTTAAAGTTTTATTTGAATTATGAAGTAGACCTATTATGTATGGAACACAATATTTTTCAAGACTGCCAAGCTGTTAAAATGTCTTTGTAACACTATACCACTTTTTGATACACCCTTTAAAATGCCAATAAGAAGAATTTTTATTTTTGTCTCCATATGAAATTAAAAACTGCTTCGTTTAATCGAAAATATTGTGAAGAAATAAGTTTTCGAATGTTGTACACGATATTTATCTTTATCTTTATCTTTTTCTTTATCTTTATCTTTATCTTTATCTTTATCTTTATCTTTATCTTTATCTTTATCTTTATCTTTATCTTTATCTTTATCTTTATCTTTATCTTTATCTTTATCTTTATCTTTATCTTTATCTTTATCTTTATCCTTGTCTTTATCTTTATCTTTATCTTTATCTTTATCTTTATCTTTATCTTTATCTTTATCTTTATCTTTATCTTTATCTTTATCTTTATCTTTATCTTTATCTTTATCTTTATCTTTATCTTTATCTTTATCTTTATCTTTATCTTTATCTTTATCTTTATCTTTATCTTTATCTTTATCTTTATCTTTATCTTTATCTTTATCTTTATCTTTATCTTTATCTTTATCTTTATCTTTATCTTTATCTTTATCTTTATCTTTATCTTTATCTTTATCTTTATCTTTATCTTTATCTTTATCTTTATCTTTATCTTTATCTTTATCTTTATCTTTATCTTTATCTTTATCTTTATCTTTATCTTTATCTTTATCTTTATCTTTATCTTTATCTTTATCTTTATCTTTATCTTTATCTTTATCTTTATCTTTTTCTTTATCTTTTTCTTTATCTTTTTCTTTATCTTTATCTTTGTCTTTATCTTTATCTTTATTTTTATCTTTATCCTTATCCTTATCCTTATCCGTATCCTTATCCTTATCCTTATCCTTATCCTTATCCTTATTCTTATCCTTATCCTTATCCATATCCTTATCCTTATCCTTATTTATAGTGTTTAAAAGAAGAAATGTTACCGTTTCAAATATCTGTCGCGCAGGGTTGCTTGATTGAGCGTGTCTCTTTAATTTTTGGAAATCATTTTTATCGGAACCTTGTACCTAAATTCCAAGTATCATCCTGTCAGCATGTAAAGAGCTTTAATTGAATCGCTTTTAAGTTTTATTTCCGGTTATGCCCGCTTTATACAAAATATTTTGAACGTACCTTATCACAAATACACCACAAATACCCCTAAAATACTTACAAATTTTATAAATTGAAATGAATTACATGTTTGCCCAAAATTGAGTGATTGTGTTTTTTTTTTTTTGTTTTTCTAAAAGACCTTTTCATTTTTGGCAAATAAAACGAAATTTGCGTAGCTGCTGTAAATGATTTGTTATGACTTTTTAAAATATAAAATTTTATGAGTTTCAAGTTGTTTATTGAGAATTTCGTTAACTGGGTTAAAATGGCGACAAGATGACGACGCTGGCGCAGGTTGGTTTGTGGTCAACCGCAAGTCCTGCATTATGCTGATATATTTGTATATATATTGTTTTTTTATTGTTATATATTCATATTTTGCATTTGTGTCGAGCGTGCCTCTAGCACATAATTTAAAGCAAAAAAGAAGAAGAAGATTTAAGAATTCAGCTCATACAACTTTTGGTTTTAAAAGCAGCATCGTATTGGCAGTTTGAATGAAAATTAACTGGTGCCACTTGAGTTTGATTGTCTTAAAAATTATGATGATTATAATGATGATGTGATGATAATGATGGTGCGAAGAAGCTGGAGATGGAATTGATAATGATGATGCTGATGCTGACAATAACGATAACTGCTACCGGAATTAATGTTTACACAACTACAGAATTTCCTTAGTATGACGGTAAATACTGTGGAGTTATGATTTGAAGGCCCGTTTGAAACTAATTTAACGAACAGCGAAGGCCGTGTTTCGAATCCCACCAGGCACAAAAATTGTTTATACCGCCACGTATACTGAATATACTGGTATAATACTGGTGTATTAAGTTTGTAACGCCCATAAGAAGCTTTGGTAGATATATAATATATATATTCTTAATCCTTGATCTTGATGTCCATTTGTCTGTCCGTCGTCATGATTACAGCCGTAGTTTTAAAACCATCGAAATGAAATTTGATATCTAAGCTTATTTTTAGAAAAGGAATATCAAGTTCAAAAAAGAGCCAAACCGCTCCTACCTCCCATACGATAAATAAAAATGGCAATAGAAATCCCGAAAATTTTATTTAAAATCTTCAAATTTTGCATGTCAGCTTTGATATCAAATAGATATAGTTTAAAATTTTATCATAATCTATTTAACTATTTCTGTATTATACTCCCATATAATACTTTCCATACAAAGTGACATCATCAAATTAGCAAAATCATAATTTCTACAAAAAATAATGTATTTACTTGTTATTACACTAGTTATTATGTTATGTTACTAGTTATTTAAAACGTACTTTTAATTGAAATATGAATAAATTTAATGAAACCCATGCCTTTCTATCAACATTATAAAACCTTCATGACTTCGGATATTATATTTTCTACATGAGTGTAGGTGTTTTTTAATTTCGCAGCTGAAGATAATACTTTCCTTACAAGTAACACTATTAGAGTATAAGAGGGCGAGCAGTTTTTAAAAAAACCTTTCGACTCTTTTACCATAGCGTTACCGAATTGTTATTGGAAATATGCTAGCCAGAGCTGGTATTGAAGATGTGCCGAGTATTTGGTTTCGAATCCTGACTATGGTAAATTTAAAAGCTTTCAATTATTCAAAAGTGCCCTCAATCAATCACTCCTCGAAATTTTTAATATTATTTTTTAATTTAATGAAAAAAAAGGAAAATAAAAACTATAAATATATATAACAATTTTTTATTTTAATGAAAAAAAAAAAGGAAAATAAAAACTACAAAAATAATATAAAAATAATAAAATCATGGTATAAAGATAATAAAAAAGCAAAAAAAAACAAATTAAAACATAATGAATAAATAATAATAACAAAGACATAATAAAAAAGAATACAAAAATGTCAAAATAATGAAAAATAATACAAAATAAAAACTAATATAATTATAATAAAAATAAATAATATAAAATAATAAAAAGTAATAGAAAATTATAAATAATAATAAAATAATAAAACAACAATAAAAAGGAGTACAATATTAAAAATAATAAAAATAATAAAAATAATAAAAATAATAAAAATAATAAAAATAATAAAAATAATAAAAATAATAAAAATAATAAAAATAATAAAAATAATAAAAATAATAAAAATAATAAAAATAATAAAAATAATAAAAATAATAAAAATAATAAAAATAATAAAAATAATAAAAATAATAAAAATAATAAAAATAATAAAAATAATAAAAATAATAAAAATAATAAAAATAATAAAAATAATAAAAATAATAAAAATAATAAAAATAATAAAAATAATAAAAATAATAAAAATAATAAAAATAATAAAAAAATAAAAATAATAAAAATAATAAAAGTAATAAAAATTATAAAAATAATAAAAATAATAAAAATAATAAAAAGAATAAAAATAATAAAAATAATAAAAATAATAAATATAATAAAAAGAATAAAAATAATAAAAATTATAAAAATTATAAAAATAATAAAAATAATGAAAATAATGAAAATTATAGAAAATAATAAAAAACATTTGAATAAAAAGTTATAAAAAGATAATAAAAATAATAATAAAAATAATAATAAAAATAATAATAAAAAATAAAATAATACCAAAAAAATATTAAAAACTAGTAAAAAAATAGGAAAAAATAATAAAAAATAATATTAAAAAATAATAAAAAATAATATAAAAAAATAATTTTTATTTATTTATTATTTTTAAAGAATAATAAAAAGTAATTAAAAATAATAAAAAATAATTAAAAAATTAAAAGTAATAAAAAATTATAAAAAGTAATGAAAAATAAAAAAATAATAAAACAATTATGAAGATACTAAACAAATAAATAGAAAATAAAAAATAAGCATGAAAAAGAAATCATTGTAAAAAATAACCAAAAAAAAAATTGTAAAAAATAACAAAAAAAAAAAAAAATAACAAACTCTTTAAAAATAATAATAAAATATGAAAAATAATGACACCATAAAATATAATATAAATAACATTATATAAATAACATTAAAATTTAAAAAAAAAATATATATTTCCTATTATATATAAATTTTATTATTCCTATTATATATATATTTCCTATTGACCACGTTCGAATTTGAACCACGTCTTAAAAGTAACGCGAGACTTACAAGCTCGGCTATTGTTTGTATCTCTCTTAAATTTTTATGAGATTTATATTATTTTATAAAAGTTGGTTTGGATAATAAAGTAGACACATGGAGATTATGTATGGAACAAAAAATCTTTCAAAAGAGCCAAGCAACCTGTTGTTAAATAATAAGCCCTTGCAACCCTTGAGAAGTTTATTCTTTTTTATATTTATTTAATTTTTTGTTTTCTTGTTTTTGTTAGTGTAAACTCAGAAAAAGTTAATAGTGAAACGGTTTAATCCATCCAACAGTCGAGTTTTTGAAACTGTTGATAAAATAACTTTTCACTGTCCACTTATCAGTCCACTGTTAATTTAAAATTTCAAACTGTTAAATTGAAGAAACTCGTCTTTGGATGAAATTTAACAGTTTCCACTGTAATTCGAGCTATTTTTTTTTTCTGAGTGTTTTTCTTTTCTTTGGTGTTAGGATTACAATTAGAAGTTTAAATATTTAATTTAATGACTAGTATTTCTTTAACCATTTCAAGTTATTCTTAAGTAGTTGGGGAGCAAGTTGTCAATTTCTGACTAAATCGTTTTAAAATGATGAAACAGCTAATGTTTTTTTGGTGTATTCAATCAACTAGTTAATTTTCCAGAATTTCACGTAGTGTTCCATTGCAGGATAGCTCATATTTTCTACTGGCACGTGTTGTTTCAGTTGGTCGTATGGTACTCTCATTATAACATGATCGAAAACTTTCAAGTTTATATTTAAAAATACAAAAAACAAAAAAACCACGACAAAAAAAGTGAAATGAACCTGTACATAACTGTCCATGGGAATGACATCAAAAATTGTAAATATTCAAAAATTGTGTGCATATATTGTGGATCATCACTAATAAACTCCATAAATTCCAAAAAACAAACAAAATCATCACCATTCATAGTGATCACCATTTTATAATTTTATGAATTAATACAAAACAAAAAAAAAAACTCCTTAGCAACAATATTTGAAATATAAGCAAAAATTACATCGTCAAGTCGGAGACATAAACCAGCGATGGTTATTGAGAAAAACCGCAGCAAAAGCAACGGTTAAGCAGAATAAATATTTTGCATTTTTTTTTCATCTCTCATAACATACACAAAAGACCCCGCCGACCATGAGGTTAAAGTACCGGCTGCACAACTAGTGTTGGTTAAGGTTATGATTATTCGAACTACTAACTGACAATGCTAAATGACGTTTATTTGACGTAACAACAAAGACAAAAAATTCCTACCTTCAATTTGGGTTATTTATAAAAGATTGTATGAGTGCACATTTTGTTGAATAAAATTGTACGATGCAATGTTTTTATCATGACGTTGGTGTTGATCGATGACCTTGCATCTTATTTTTGCACAGACCATTAGTCAAAATAAATCTTTCCGTTGCAAAAAAAACCAGCCATCAGTCAGAGCATTTAAAGAGGCTACATTCAGTCGCGGGCCCACTTCACCACACTAACTGGCCAATTCCGCTGACGCAATCATTTAAAAGTGATTCAGAGAAAAGCTTAAAGTTCACTTTAAAGTTTTAAAATTTAAATTTGCAACACAAAGAGCTGATGAAAGAAATGAAAAAAAAAATAAACGTGTTAAAACAAAGAAGAAAAAATGATAATGGGGGATTTCCCCCTATTGAGCTGTTATACTTAATTGTATGTTAGTTAAAATTCAACAGAATCTCAAATGCAGATTCTACAGTTTTTGTAGTTTTTTTGTGAAAACGGAAAAAGGCGGAGATTTTTTGGAGCAACTTGTTGGCGTCAGTTGGTTGTTATATGAAAGCAAAATGCAACAACTCTTAAACTGGTTCCAAATCGACTTTAAGTCAACTTTAAAAGTTATCTTGAAAATTTTAGTCATAAATCTTGTATAAATGTTTAACAGATACTCGCAAAAGTTTTTTAACCATACTTCATTAAAGGCCATTTCAACAAAAAACAACAAATTTTTTACCAAAATTCTGATATTTTATAATAAAAACGATACCAGAGACAATTTGATTTTCAGTTTCTTCAGAAGAAACCAATTTTCAAATTTCATCAAATTCATAACATTCTGTGTAACTGCCAGCAGAATTATTAAAAATCCTTAATAATACATCATTAAGAAGGTTTTTTGTCGCCTAGCGTGTGTTGCACATTAAAAATTTCAATTAATACTTTTGTCACAATATTGCAATACTTTTGTCACAATCTATGTGTCGCATGCGCTTGCGACATAATTATTTGCTTGCAAATTGCTTAATTTTTAAAATTTAAATAGAATTTTTTTTTTTTTTTTTTTTTTTTATTGAGATGCTAAGCTAACTTAAACACTATACAATTCATTATACATTTAATTATTAATTTAAAGGATTTCAGATATAATATACATAGTAAAAATTATGTAAGGTTGTATATATTCCGGATCAACATCTTGATATTAATAGATCAATTGATTAGAGCAGTGCTCACCAGGGGCGGTTCCAGGAATATATTTCGGGGGGGGTTTCAAAAATATTTATGTACGTTATATACATAATATAAAGGGTAGTTAAATTTTAAAGGCCTATGTTGATTTTGAATAAAACACAAATTATTTAGGAAATTATTGTCGTTTTTTTTTATTATGATAATATTGGTATGGTTCAATTATGCATGGAACAAAATATCGGCTAATTGGCCGCCGCGACCTCGGCGGCACACCTCCATCCGATGGTCCAAATTTTCGATGACGCCGAGGCATAAGTGAGGTTCTATGCCGTTAATGTGCCGAATTGGCTTTATTTCCTTCTCAAAGAGAAATAAGGACGAAATTGTGAATTTGGTTTTATTTCCATTTAAAAAGGAAATAAAGCCTAAAAAAAAATTTAGCAAAATGGTAATAAGGCCGAAAAATAATTTTTGCAAACTAAGGATTATTTTTTATAATTATTTTTAATAAAAAGTACGCACCCTGTAGTCTGTTGTTTGAAAAGTTACTGGACTCAGCGTAGGTACTCAATTTGCAAGAGAACAGTTGCCATTGTCAACCTCAATGTGCTTGTTTTCGTACCAACGCGAAAAATTTATTAGTAGTAGTTCAATAGTGAAGGTGAAGAAGTTTTAATATTATAAGAAATGAGCGCCGCAGGCAAAAAATTTTTATTAAAAATCGCGGCGATTTATTATAAACCTGCGGCGCTCATTCTTTATAATATTAAAGCTTCATTGAAAATTTTAGTAAAAATCGCGCATATTTTATAAATTTTCATTCATAACTTTTACGTTTATATATTACATTTTTTTCTCGACCACTTACAAAAAGATGTATGTTCTTTAGCATTTAAACGATCATATTTTTCGCTTTAAATGGATATATATTTCTATTATTAGAATAAGATATCCTAGTCTTCTCAATAAAAAAATATGTAAATTTTTCAGACTTTCACGATTTTTATCTCCTAAACCATTTGAGACCTACCTATTTTTTTTTTGCAGCATTAGATTTAGAAGTTCCATACACATTTAAAAAACAAAAAAAAAAAAAAAGAAGTGTGTACCTAGAGTGCAATTATTCCAAAATATGTACATTTTTCAAACTTTCACGATTTTTATCTCCTAAACCATTTGAGACCGACCTTTTTTTGCAGCATGTGCATTAGGAGCTCCAAATGCACATTTAGAAAAAAAAAGAAAAAAGGAGCATGGGCCCTAAAGTACAATTATTCCAATACTTTATATCTTTAATTTTTAATTAAATAAAACTAAAAAACTTATTTGATTGGTTTTAATATTGGTTCCTTTTAAAGGGAAATAAGGCCAAATTTGATTAATTTCTTTTTCAAATGGAAATAAGGCCGAATTCGGTCTTATTGCCGTTGGCCTTATTGCACCCCGCCGCCGAATTATCTCATCCTTTAGCTTTTGAATTGTTGCTGGCTTATCGACGTACACCTTTTCTTTCAAATAACCCCAAAGAAAGAAGTTCAACGGTGTCAAATCACATGATTGGTGGCCAAATTACATCGCCACCACGTGAGATAACACGGCCATTGAATTTGTCGCGAAAAAGAGCCATTGTTTCGGTAGCTGTGTGGCAAGTGGCACCGTTCTGTTGAAACCACATATCGTTCACATCCATATCTTCCAATTCGGGCCATAAAAAGTTCGTTATCATCTCACGCTACCGAACACCATTCACAGTAACTGCCTGACCAGCCTCATTTTGGAAAAAAATACGGCCCGATGATGCCGCCAGCCCATAAACCACACCAAACAGTCACTCTTTGTGGGTGCATTGGTTTTTCGACAATCACTCTTGGATTATCATTCGCCCAAATGCGGTAATTATGTTTATTGACGAATCCACTGAGGTGAAAATGTGCCTCATCACTGAAGATGATTTTCTTCGAAAATTGATCATCCACTGTTGCCATTTCTTGCCACCATTCTGACCGTGTAAATGCAAGTCTTTACACTAAGGGAAAAAAATATTAAATTCATCCAAAAACTTTTTTAATTTATCCAAAAAGCGAGTCATTTTTGCACCAATAACGCATTTATTTAAATCGACCACGTAAATATTTAAAATTTATTTAAATATTTTTTTAATTAAATAAAATATTAAAATATTTAAACAGAATTAATAAAAAATATATTAAAATTATGCAAGAATATATTTAAATATCTTTCAAATATTTACTATTTGAAAATAAAACTATCGCATTTAAGGAAAATTTATATAAAAATATTGAAATTGAAAAACAATTTATTTGAATATTTCCCACGAGCTGCGTCCATATCAAACGCCATTTAGTGTTATATTTTATTTTCTTTTTGTGAAAATATTATTTTTGAGTACGTTGGTGAGTGCGATGCATGATGAAATCATGTAGAGTGGAGTGACATTCTTCAGAAAATACCGAGTTGTCACTCCACCTTACATGCTTCGCACTCACCACCGCACTCACAAATCATATTTGCCAAATATTCACGATATATTACCCTTGAAATATTAACTAAATGAGAACTATAAGACCTTCAACTGCTGGTACGAAGAAACTCAACGCACAGGAACAGAGTGCGATGCTGCTGCTGCTTGGCGGCTGCTTTGCAGCTGTATGGAATATGTGTGTCAGTGTGTGGCATAAATAAAATTTAAATACGGGAAAAAAACGAGTTGTAAGGAAAATATTTGATTTGTCCACGTAAATATTTAAATGGAATATATACTCAGGCGTGGATAATGTTAATATGCGTTATTTCCCTTAGTGTATGCATAATGTTCATCAACGACAAGCGTGAGAGGTGCAATTGTTGGGCACGACGACGAGTTGAGGTGGACGGCTCAGTACGAGCATGCACTGGTGTTTTCACATCTCCTACAGACCTGGTTTGTTCAAATTTTTGCACGATTTTTCCGATTGTACGCACATTTGGACGATTAAATTGACCGAAAAAATCACGAAGTGCTCGATATGCATTTTGATTTGAAAGCTCATTTTCATAATAAGCCTGAATAACTTTAACGGTTCAAATTGAGTTAGTCTGAAATTGTCAAATGAAATGCAGAAAAAAAGTTGGCATTTAGGTGTGGTTTATATTCAACGTCGGCCCTTAAAATTTAACCACCCTTTATATACATTAGAGCGGGATAATTTTTTTTTCAAAAAATCGTAGGCGTGGGAAGAAACCGTTAGTCTAAAATCTATTTCGAGCCTCTGGTTTTTCAAAAGAAGGTTATAATTTGTGTTTTGCTGCAATATGTGAACAAATTATTCCACTTATTGGAAAAAACTTTGCTACGAAATAAAAAGCCATCCACATTTCACTCCATATTCACTCCATATGATTGTGTGGTGCTCAGGATTATTTTTTTGTGTTAAATTCCACAAGCTGACGCTGGGGTGAAGATAATTATAATAATAAAAGTTATTTCTCTGTTTATTTGACTCGAATACAAATCTTAAAGGCCAACATAAAACCAACATTAAAATAAATAAAAACTACAAAAACCGGAATTTTTCTTCATTACTGTATAAAAAGGAATTTTACGTCAAACTACAAAAAACCGGAATTTTTCTCCATTACTGTATAAAAAGAAATTTTAAGTCTACACTTCCGATACTATCGAAACTGTGGGTTTTTAAATTAAGACTGTGCGGTGTTTGGATATATTTTATCCAAAAAATGCGGTGTTTTTGTGATTTCAGGTTAAGATTGTATGTGTGACTGTTTACAGCTACAGGCGCAATATCGCAAAAACAAACAAGAACTGGAACAGAATTCAGTATTTTAGCAATACGTGTAGAAACAGCTACAAACGTTTACAGCATAGGGGTGTGAATATTTAAAGTAAATTATAAAAAACCAATTTTTTTTTCTTTTTGGTACTCTTAGCCCACATAATAAACATCAGTACATCACATTTAAATACAGGTTCTTTTAGAATTTCGGGGGGGGGTTTGAACCCCCAAAACCCCCCCCTGGATCCGCGCCTGGTGCTCACATATGTGAGGCTGATAACCAAGTTCTATAATGTGTGTAGGAACAGGGATTAGAGCAAAGCTCACATATGCAAGGGTAGACGGACGGGGTCTACCTCCAGCATATGCCAGGCGAGACGGACATGGTCTCGCTCTGGATAATCATGTTTGAATTTAATCAGCTTGGTGTAAAATTCCCAGGTATGATGTGAAGTTGCATATTCCGGATCATATATTTAGAGCAGCGAAGGGCACAATTTAAATTATCAAACACGCGTGTTTTGAAACAAAATGCTGCTTGCGCGACGTCGACACAAGTACTCTATAAGCTCCTTCGTGTGGCTTTCGATCGTGTGCGTTCGGCTGTTGCTTTGTTTTCATTTTCGCTAAGCAAATCAATTCAGTTGATATTCAGCACTTGCTAAGTTAAGACTTCGCTGCGCAATTTTTTAAAATACAGAGAGAAAAATGTCCCCTGAAGAGTGGGAAAATGATTTCTTTTTTATGGAAAACGATGATGGTGACTTGCAATGCATGATTTGTTATCGCATAATGAGTCGCAATAATATGTTTTGTTTAAGAAGACATTTTTTCTCTAGCCATGAACATTTTACCAAGTTAACGGGGGGTGACGTGGCGTCCGTGGCGTAGTTGGTTAAAGTGCGTGGCCGCTATGTCAACGAACTTTGGAAACCCAGGTTCGAACCCCAGCAGCGACAGAAAATTATTTGAATTAAAATAATTTTTCTGTAGGGTCGCCACCTCTCTGCAGACAATGGCAAACCTCAGAGAGTAATCAAAATGCCATGTAAAGCTTCTTGAGAACGAGAACATTCATCGTTCATCGCCGTTCGGAGTCGGCGTTAAGCATGTAGGTCCGGTTCTCGGTCAATTGTGTATAAACTTAATAACACGCACAACACAATTGATCATAAGAAGCTAGGTCAAAGTCCTTTTAAGGGCTGAAATGGCCAGTTATTTATTTATTTTTTTTTAACGGGGGGTGAACGAACAACAAAAATTTTAGAGTTAAAAGCAAAATTTTTTATAATATTTATGGTTGATAAAGGTGGGCTACCTGCCAATTCTATGGTAGATGAGGCTCATAGTGATCATCAGGAAAGGCATCCATTGAATGAAAATAACAATTTGTCTCTAAAAAAAGCATCATATACCGTAGCCTTGGCTTTGCCAAAGCATTGCAGTCCATTTGACGACGATATTTTTTTTTAAATTTAACATCAGATGTTTTAAAATGTTTTGGTGAAAAATGATATGAAACTTTGAGGCTTTGCGAAAATATTCCCTTATCCCGACGTTACCTTAATTTGTTAGCTTTTTTTTTTATACATATGTATATTTTTTATTTTCTGAGTATTTTTTGTATTATTTGTATAAGTGAATATGTTTATAAAAAAGTTTAAATAAAATTATATACTAAAGAAGCAACCAAAATCTTTTCTTTTCGACAGTTGAATGGTTTTTTCAGTGTAAAACTGGCAACCGTCAAGTTGATCTTCGTTTTTCTCTGCTTCACACACAAGCAAAGTATGTGATAGTATGTGTGTGCCCATCACTGATTTAGAGCATCGATCCCATATGTGAGCCTGATAATCAAATACTATTCTGATGTATGTATGTAGATTCATGTAAACAGGGATTAGAGCAAAGCTCACATATGCAAGGGTAGACGGACGGGGTCTACCTCCGGCATATGCCAGGCGAGACGGACGTGGTCTCGCTCTGGATAATCATGTTTAAAATAAATCAGCTTGATAGTATTGCCAAACATAGCCAGGAAAATATAAAGTATTCTTGGGAGAGCATAATCCAAATCAACCTCGGTACTGGAGATAATCTAGAATTTTAAGTTTAATTGAGTATATGGATTCATTTAAAGAGATTACATCTGAAACAAAATTAAAGTCACCACAAGCACTTCTCAGCGGTTCATTTTGCAAGTAGTTTGTTCTACAAAAGTTCATGTAAAGTAATTCAAAAGATCTTCTAGGACGAATAGGAATATTAAAATAAATTTTACTTAATAAATATGGACTGTCAACATATCCATGCAGAAGTTTAACAATCCAGCTTACATTAAGCATAGTTCTGCGATTTTTTAAAGTAGGAAGATTTAATAGCTGTAATCGATATTCATAAGGTGGAAGATGAAAGTCAGTTCTGCAGTATAAATTGCTTAAGCAGAACAGAAGAAATTTTTTCTGAACTGATTCAATGTCGTCAATGTAACAACAATATCGTGGACACCATATAATTGAGGCATATTCTAAGATAGGCCGCACTAGTGAAGTGAACAAAGATTTCGTAATAAGGGGATCATTAAACTCTTTTGCCCATCGTTTGATAAATCCTAGGGTACTATTTGCTCTATTTATTATTTTAGTTATATGAATATGAAAGCGAAGTTTAGGATCCATGGTAACTCCAAGATCATGGAAACTATCTAGAGATTCTAGTGTATAGTCGCAGATTTTGTACGTGCTTCTAAGCCATGGCTTACGCGAGAAGGTCATGTGCTTACATTTTTTCATATTGAGATTCATATGATTTATTTTGCACCAGTTATAAAGATTATTGATGTCAATTTGTAAGAATTTGGCATCATTTTCATTTTTGTAAGAAAGAAATAGTTTGACGTCGTCAGCGTACATCAAGACGTTAGAATGCAATATTATAGTTGGCAAATCATTTATGAAAAGTAGAAAGAGAAGAGGCCCGATGTGACTCCCTTGGGGCACTCCTGAGGTAACCGGGAACTCGTAAGATTTCACGAGTTTAAATAAAACAGATTGAGTTCTATTACTGAGATACGATTCAATCCACCTCACCAGCTGTATGGGAAATCCGATAAGAGATAATTTTAAAACTAAGAGTTTGTGATTTACAACATCAAAAGCTTTACTAAAATCCGTATAGATGACATCTTTCTGAAGACCTTTTCCAAAATTCTCTATGGTCTTAGATGTAAATTCAAGTAGGTTAGTGACAGTCGATTTTCCCGAAAGAAATCCATGTTGACATGGAGACATTAAAGACTTTACACTATGTGATAATTGTGATGTAACAATTGCCTCAATAAGTTTGGGCAAAGTACTTAATTTAGCAATTCCACGATAATTATCAATTAAAGACCTGTTACCAGATTTATGCAACGGAATAATAAATGAAGATTTCCATGCAGCTGGAAAATAACAAGATTTTAAAGATGAAGTAAAAAGTAAAGTGATAGGCTTTACTAATTCTTCGCAACAGTATTTCAATATGCATGAGGGTATATTGTCGGGACCACTTTTATAAGAAGATTTAAGATCTCTTAAGTAGGCTAGAACTGTACTAGTATCAACTATTGGGAGACAAATATCACCAGATTGAACATAATGGGGATAGCTGCCATTATTAAAAGAAGATGATGAATAAGTCGACTTAAAAAAATTGCAGATACTATTGTCATTAACGGATTCCACATTATTGTATTTCATAAAAGAAGGATAGGAATCAATTTTGCGTTTTGTGTTAACAAAGCTCCAGAATGATTTTGCATCAGACTTAATGTTTAGTTTAACTTTTGTGAGGTAGATGTTATAGGATTGCTTGCACAACTTAAAAATAATCTAAGCAAGAAATGTCGCACATTAATTGAAATTTTTACTCTGGGACATATATTAGCACAATTGTCTCAATAATTATTACTTGGGACAATTTATAGCAATTACCAGTTTAATTCAGAAAAAACACAAATATAATGTGTTGACTTTGTTAAGCATCAAAGCGCACGATCTTTAATAAGTTGCATGCACTTGTGACACATTAATGGGCTTGCGACAGCTTTATTTTAACTCTAACTATAACATTATTAATTGATTTGTTAGTTTAAAATAATCTTATTGGTAGAGCATAACGTTTGCCTTATGTAGCGACATGTCTCAAACCTAAAAGTTACACAACAAAGACTTGGCTTTATTAAGTATAAAAACGCATGATATGGAAAAAGTCGCATATACTTGTGGCACTTTAATGGGCTTGCGATCATTTAATTTTTTAGAAAAGTCTAACATTCATGATTTTTTACTTAAAAAATTCTTATTGGTGAAACATAACGTGTCGCTTTACGTTGCGACATGTCCCAAAACTAAACAAAATTGTTGGCTGACTTATTTATCCAACAATAAATGGGATATTCATCAATGTTTCACCCAAAAAAATACCCCAAAAAAAAAATAAATTGAAAGTGCAGCGTGTGTTATTTAAGAAAGTCGCATGTGCTTGCGACACATATTTTTGCGCTTGCGACTTAGTTTAAAATTCTGATTAAAATATCTTTCAAATATATTAAGAAAATTAATCGTACAAATTACGTGTTTCTTTCATTGCGACATGTCGCCAGAGTGAAAGATATTTGTTATTAAACACACCTTCAAATCTCCTCTATATATTTTTATTATTCTAATATTTTATTGTCGCATGGCTTTGCGAACGTTCTATGGGCTTGCGACTAATTTGAAGGTTCTGATTTAATTTTATATGGAATGCATTTCATTTTTTAAAATAATCTCGTGCAAATTACATGCTCCTTTCAATGTGGCTAGAGTGAAATATGTCCGCTATTAAAAATAAAATTAAAAACTATGAAAAAGTTAAATTGTAATATTTTATGTGGTACGGTCTTCAAAAAATATGGTCTTGCGATGTATTTATTTACTTAGAAATCAAGCATCAATTAATCTTTAACAAAAAATAAGAAAATTATTATCGGATCAGTAACATTATGACCATAATGCGGCGACATGTCGCTAAACTTTAAGTTGCTACTTTTTAAACACTATTCATGAAAAGTTTTACGTCTACTGCTAGAAGAATCATAAAAAAAAATTGCATCAAAAAGTTTTCTCAAGTAGTTTATTGAGTCGCATAGGCTTGCGACGAATTTACTACATTAATTCTGTTAATGTAATATTATCTGTATTATTTAAAAATTAAGAAAAAAAAAACTAGAAAGAATACCTCTTTTCTTTGTTCTACATGTCATTGATTAAGTCGCTTGGGGTTGCGACATTTTCTATAATTGGAAATTTTTTAAAAATTGTCAGTGCTTCATAGTTAAATATCTTTTTTAAAGAAAAAAATAAGGAAGATGGCTTCTATTCTGATACTCCATCGCATTTAACAAGTCGCATAAGCTTGCGACATGTTTAGAAACTTAACAACTGTTACATATTGAAATTATAGAATGCTTCAAAATATAGAATGAAACTAAAACTACCGATAAATATTTCATGTAAAAATTAAGTATCATGAACTCCTTTTTTTAAAATAATTTTTGTAAGTTTTTAAATATTTTTTAATTTGTTTTAATTCTATTGTTTTTTTTTAGTTTTATGTTTTTTTATATATTTTTTATGTTTTTTTTTTTAGTTTTATGCTTAGTATATATATTTTTTTGTGTATTTTTTTTTATTTTTATGGTTTTGTACATATATTTTATTTTTTTAATTTTGCATTGTTTTTTAATTTTTTTTTTATTTTGTTTTGTTATTCTTACATTTGTTTTATTGCTTTTCTTTCCTTAAATTTTGTAATTTAGTATAATTTTTAAATTTAATTAAATCTTATAATATTTTGCTCATTAAGTATCTAATCGTTTGCACATTAATCCACATTAGAAACTGAAATTTTGCCAAAATAAAGGATATTTTTTTATATATACATATATATATACTAGTTTTTTTATTTGATTGCTCAAACACTCAAACAACCACTTTCACGTCGATTTAAATTAGAATAAAAAAATAATAATAAAAAAAAACAAATAAAAGAAAAGTATTTTTATTGTTTCGCTTTCTATTCATCAAGTCACATGGGCTTGCGACATATTTTTTTTTTTAAATTCCACGTTTCGAATAGATGATTTACTTCAAAATAATCGAATCAGTCTTAAATTAGCTGTGACAGCGACATGTCGCAACACTAAAAGATTAAGTCTTTCAACCTAACCTCCATAAAAATAACAAGATTTACTCTTAAAGTTCGATTTTATATGTGTCGCAGGTTGGTAAGTCAGTCGCAAGGGCTGGCGACTTTTAATTTTATTTAAAAATGTTAAATCTATGATTTTTTTTACTTGGTTTTATATGTATCGCATGGTGGTGAGTCAGTCGCAAGGGCTGGCGACTTTTCTTTTTTTTTAATGTTAACTATGGTTTTTGACTTGACAAAATTGTTTTTTTTTTATTAATCTCAATAAGTCGCACACTTTTTATTCTTTGTCGCAAGTCTAGAAGATATAAAAATCTGAAAGATGCAAAAATGAATTGCCAGTTAGTAAATAAAAATTAAAAAATCTATAAAAAACATATTTTTATAGATGTAGATAGAGATAGTCACTTGGTTCTAAGCAGGTCGCATGGACTTGTGACATATGTTAACAGCTTCGAAAAATTAAAAAAATGTTTTTACGACTTTCTAATAATTTTAATGTTAAATCTATTTTTGATTATTGCGACCACTACATAGACTCTGCTACTTATCTTTTAAAAGCTCTGTTTGAAATTGGCAGCTTTCGCTTTAGATCTAAGTTTTTGTTATTGATAATATGCGCATATATGTCGCACATGATGGTTTCCTTATTAAACCACACGGCGCAAGTCTAGAAGATACAATTTTTAAATAGTATTGGTAGTTTATTTAATAAAATAAAAAAAAACTGCAAAAAAATATTTTTATACCCCCACGTTTAAAAAACGTAAATGGGGGTATATTAATTTTGTCACTCCGTTTGTAACGCCCATAAGGAGGCGTGGTAGGTATAGAAAAGTATATATATTATTGATCAGCATCACCACCCGAGTTGATTTAGCCATGTCCGTCTGTCTGTCCGTCTGTCCGTCTGTCGTCACGATTACAGCCGTAATTTTCAAGCTATCATCACGAAATTCAATATTTAAGCTTTTATCTAAAAAACTAAGGTCAAGTTCGAAAATGAGCTAAATCGGATGAAAACCACGCCTACCTCCCATACAAAGTGCCTTTATCAAAACGGTAAAATCTCTTAGAATTCCACAAAAATTAATATATGGACTTGAAATTTTGCATATGAGCTCCGATATTTAAAGTGCACTCTAAGTATGAAATTCAACCAAATCGGATAAAAACCACGCCTACCTCCCATACAAAGTGACTTCATCAAAAAGGTAAAATCTCTTTAAATTCCACAAAAAATAATATATGGACTTGAAATTTTGCTTATTAACTTTGATATATAACATGCACTTTGTGTATAAAATTCAACCAAATCGAGTGAAAACCACACCCACCCCCCATACAAGGTGATTTTATAAAAAATGAAAGCGAATATTTTCTGTTAAAACTATGTAGGTATAACAAAAATGTTTTATACAAATAAACATTTTGTTGACGGCTTAAGACTTTGAATATACTTCGGTTCGGACGTGGGGGTATTTTAACTTCGGCCCAGTCGAAGATCATTTCTTACTAGTTTTTTAGTCACATTGTACTAAGCAAGTCGATTGGTCTTGCGACACATTTAAATTTATACGAAAATTCTTAAATCACGTATTTTTGTTTCTATTTTAAAACAATTTGAATAGAAAAGGTGTTTATGTTTATTGTGACCATTTAATAGACTGCGCGACAAAATTTTTAAAAGCTCTTATTGAAATGGGAAGTTTTGAGACAAAATTTTTGGCAAATATATGTATATTATATTGGGTTAAAATGAGCCAAGTCTTAAATAAACTGAGTTAAAACATTTTTCCTCTGTGGGACAATACAAAAGGTCCCACAGCTATTAAGTCAAAGATTAACGCAACCAAAATTTGCAGTCCATATTTTAATAATACAAAAAGCCATAAGTTGTATTATTAAAAAAAAATTTAAAGTGGGATTGTCTCTGACTTTTGACGCCCCCTCTTCACATATCCCAAAATTGGTTGCAAAGCCTTTTTGAATATATTCGAAATAATTTAAAGGCATTTCAATGTTACCTTCAAAAGAATTCAAACATAAAAATATCCCCAAAGCATGCCGAATGCGAAAATCATTTCGATAACATTGAAACTCACATTAAAACTGTTTGATGTGTGATGGCAAGCATTAAATTAGTTAAAATTAGCATTTTCCGCACCGGAAGATAAACTAAATCGAAGCAATAACCAGTAACGAAAAAGCACACAATTCATCGAAATTTTTATATGTATATTTGTATTTAAATCAATTATTATAGATTGAGTGTAAATATAATTATAGACATTGTGTTAGATATGTTTGAAAATCAGTCAAGTTGGCGAGCTTCTTCTCATTAACTATTCTAAGTCAGCATTTGCCTTGTTTGATTTATGATGACTACCGCTGAAATCAACATTTGATAAACCGACGAATTTATTTACAAAGATATTTATACATATTTATTTAGTGTTTGGAATATTTATGTGCCTTAAATAGCAAAAAACAATAGATAGTAAACGCCAAATACTGCAAATATTAAGTTAAAAGCTGTCCATTTTGTAACCGCCTATAATAAGTTAATTGTTATTTTTTGCTGACACCTTCGCAACAACACAACAACACAACAACAACAAAAAGTTCAATGCCTTCCTTTTGTTGTCATATAATTTTCTCATTATTGTTGTTATTGATTTTTTTTATTTTATATATTACTTTTATTGTTTTTTTTTTTTATAATAAAACAATTGCAGCATGACAAGAACTTCCGAGTGTATGTTTGTAAGTAAATGTTTGCTACTTGTTGTCTAAATAAGCTCATTTGTAGTCTAAATGCAAAAAACTATACAAAAAAAAAAGCTTTTGGCGAACGAAAAGCAAAGCTTGCGATATTTTCAAATTTCCAGAACTACTTGGAAGGCATATTATTGCAAAGGTGTATCATTTAGCAGCTGTTCGCTTGGCAGTTTTAAAAGATATTGTGTACCATGCGTAATCTCAATTTTTCTTCCTTTTAATTCATTAAAAATTTTAGAGACATTCTAAGAATTTTTCGTTTTATTTAAAAAACAAATTCTACACCTCTTGTTGATTCACTCTTTACATAATTGGAGTGCTCAAGGGATCCGGCAGCATTTATGAGTGACGAGTAAGTGGAACCAAATTGTTTCAATGAATTGCAAAATGTTTAAAAATTCAAAAAATTATGCTGCAAAAGACTATTAAATACCTCTTTTAAGTATAGGGGTGACACTTGAAAATTAACTTGATTTACTTGAAAATCTACGAGCGTTGCCTTTTTAGTCTTGCGCCTAACAATGAAGGGTTAATCAGTGAAAAATGCTTTCGTTGTTTTTCAAAGTATTCTCCAAGATGATCAATACACTTTTCCATTCAAATGAACCAATTCTCGAAACATTTTTTTACTCTGAAGTTGGTAACTCCGAAACCATGTTCTTGAAGGCCTCAACGGTCTATTCGGGCGTAAAAAAACGCCCGTCATGCATTTTTTTCTTAATGTCAGGCAAACATGCCCACGTAGTGGCTCCTATGGCCCGCGTGGCCTTTCATACAAATTTTTTTCTATCTTAATTTTGTCTTTGTGATGAGCCAAAATCAAAGAACGCCTGCAAAAAACAGCAACACAAACCGCACTCGTTCCGTGTTCAGCACATTTTCTAGCGAACATTACAAAAACAAATGCATTCTAAGCCAAAATAAAAAAACGCACACTCGATGATGTCGATGCTGAAGCTGATTGTCCCGTTACTTGTGTGTCGAGTAATTTTTCATAACAAGTGATTTTATTGCATTGTAAATGTTTTTTTGTTTTGTTTGATTTTTTGCCAAACGCAACGATGAGCAACATTTTGTGTTTTTTTTTTAAAAAGCATTAGCCCACGCTTAAAATTTCTTGGGCCCCACTGATGTAAGGGAACAAGAAAAAGTCATTAGGTGCCAATTCGGAATGGTAGGACGGATTACCCATCAATTTCACGTTTTGAGTGCTCAAAAACTCGTTTGCTTGAGCTGATGTGTGGAAGCTCGCATTGTCCTGATGGAGAATGATCTTCCTTCGATCCTCTTTAAAGCAATCAATCTTTTCTTATTGCCTTAAGTATTGGAAGAAGCCACTTATACCTTAGAAGATGAACACGACAGCTGTAAAGCGATGTGTTGGAAAGAAAATGCGAAAAATGCAAAAGTAAAAAACAAAACAAATCGACATCCATGTCGTTCCTTCATTGCCAAAAGAAGGTACTCGGATTCTTGACTAAACACTTCTTACGTGGTCGAAGATGTGACGAAGGGATTAATACCCCTTATGTAGCAGTTCCATACAAAAAAAAAGATATGACATTTGGTAGTGAATAGTAGTATGATCGCCGAGTCTTGAAGGATATGCCAAGAAGCTATCTTGGGATGATCGCTTTTCCTACTGGGACACTAAAATTAAGAGAAATAAATTTATAATGAGCATTTATTTCTAAAATTGAGTAAAATAATGATTGCTTGAAACAAGAATAAAATACTTGACTCTAGAACCAGGAACAAGCCTTGAATCAAGAAAATATTTTCTTAATCCAAGCAATCGCAGAGAGTTATATTGGCATGCTTATAATTCACAACATGTTTACATGAAAACATATTTAAGATGGTGCGGATTGACAAACTACGACATGGTTCGAAGGCGCCGGAGTGTCTTATCTCTTACTTTACTTGGAAACGTGTAAGCGTCTACAAGATATATTTAGTATATTCCAGTAGTTTTTTATGATCCTACATCTTTGCCGAAGGATTTTTATTATAATAAGAAAATTAAAGTTTCTAATAACAAGCAAAACATTGTAGTACTAAGAAAATTGTTTACTTGAATCAAACAAATTATTCTAGTTTTTAGTAAACTCTACATAAATCAAGCAAATTGTTCTCAATTCAAGGAAAATTAAGTTCTCAAATTATTAAATTAGCAAAATTAGTAAATTATTCTAGCTTTCAGCAAATTGTTACTTGAATCAAGCTAATTTTTCTCGCATCAAGCAAATATTAGTCATGAATAAGAAAAAATATTCTTGAATTTAACCAAATGTTTCTTGAATTGTTTGAGCATTGTTTTTTTTTTGTTCTTAATATCATGTGTTTTAAATTTTATCAATTCAAACAAAATAATGCTTGAATTGATAAATTTACGCTTGAGTGTAAACTGATAGCCTATTCGCTTGATTCAAGCATAAAATGCTGGATTCAAGCATAGAATGCTTGATTTAAGCATAGAATGCTTGATTTTTTTTTCTCCGTGTAAATGCCGGTCTGGTTTAAACAATTCATGCACAGCATCGATGTTTTCTGCCACAACAGCCGTTCTTGGACGACCTTAACGATATTCGTTTTGGAGAGACCTACAACCACGCTCGAACTCATTGAACTAGCGTTTGACAGTCGCTGGATGTGGTGCTTCATCACCATTTCAAAAAATTTCAAAAAATTGTAATAAGAACAGTGTTTTACAGTCTCTAGGTGTAGTGCTTCATCATCAAAAGTCGAACTAATTTGATCGATACATTCTTTTTTTGTCAATCCACGTTGAAAAAGGTAAAAAATCATCACCCAAAAATTTTCACGCGTTAATTCCATTTCTTTGCTAAAACACATTTTACAAACCACTGTAAACAACACAAGAAGCGCACATACACCAAAACGTTGTGAATACGTTTATGCTAGAAAATGTCAAATTTTCGAATGGAACTTTCAAAATTCCTCTGATAGTGCCTAGTGTTGCCGAGGCGCAGGACTTAAAAGGCAGCCCTCGTACTATACAAATTTTCAATTCAATTTTTCAACTTTTTGAAACTGAAAATTAGCTAAAAGTACTGTCTTGCACTTGATACCATTTGAGTATTATGGGTGTTAATCGGCCCAAGTGAAATTTTTTCTTGATAATATTAAGTTTTCAGAGATTAATTATCTCTTCAATTTCCAAATAAAAATCTCTTCAATTTCCAAAATATTCATACTGAGAAAAGTTTTTATCTGTTAATTAAATGGATGACACTCAGAAGTAAAATTACGTGTATTTCCATTTCAGTAAAAAAAAACCTAAAACCATAAATCATGTTAAATCATGTTTGACAAATTATTGCTAATTTTGACAAGATCAAACAAACTGTAACGGCATCATTTAAAACAGCAGCACAAACAATGTTTGAATTAATTAAAAGTACAAAAATAAATTTGCTTCCGCAAGCACACGCACATCTAGCACAGTTTTTTTGCATTAATTATTTACCGAGAATTGCGTTTTTATGCTCATTAACTCGGTTTTCCTATCAGTCATTATTTAATTTCCACTCTCGAGCTTTGACTAGTTTGAATGATTTTGACTGAATAGAAAAAAATAATTATACTGTTCTAATTGTATAAGTTGACAATGTGATGGTTGTTCAACCTTGTTGTCAGTCCATTTTATTTCCTTATTTTATGTCGAACTGGCTTCTTTCTAGCATCGGAATTTATAACTGACTCTATGACCTACATATTCTTGTCTTAAGAGCCTATAGTTCTTGAACTCTTCTTTGTATTTTTTAATTAATTTCTTCACTTTTTTCCTTTGTCTTTTGTTTATTTAAAAATAAACATTTTTGACACATTCCAAACGCCGCTCTAAGCTTCATTTAAAATGCTAATTCATTTTTTTTTGGAATTTCTTATAACGTCATTAACAAACTGCATTTCCGTTGCATGCTTTGTTAATTTGTATCTAACGCATTCCGTAAATTTTTGTTAATTTTTCAATTTTGTTTTGGTCCAAGTAAATTTCATGCCGGATTCACAAAAGGAAAGTTTTCTTTGTTGCCTAAACCATAATGTTCAACTTATCTAAGCTATCTCTAATCGTTCGTCTATGATTTTGATTGGAAATAATTATTTTTTTTTTTTTTTTTTTGGTTACATCAGATAAATTAACCTTTTTCCCCCCCTAACAGTTATAGTCAGTCTATAAATATAGGTTAAATGGGCCATTAAAATTCATCTTAAAATATTTCTTTTAATCACAGTATTTTTATGGTATTAATACAACGTGCTTCTCATATAATCGACCTTATTACTAAACATTTCTCGCTTTTTCTCTCTCTTTTCAGGTAAGTGAACATACCACATACTTCTTAATCGTTGATAACCTCAAAGTATTGCCTTAACCGTATTGTATGGAGAACGTTAAGTATTTTTTACATAGAATATATTTCAAACACAAAATACTAACCAGTAATAATATCAATCATTTATAATCAGGAGCATACTCAAAGGACACATAATCATAGGACACTTGAAGAATTGAACTTTACGAGGGGTACTATTTATATTTCGGGAATAGCAAATAATAACAAACATTTTTAAATGAAAATTGCTTGATTGTTTTTCAAAATATTCCCCTTGATGATCAATACACTTTTGCATTCATCAAAATCTTTGTCATAGCAGTTTTTCCATTCCTCTTGAGACACCTCCAAAACAAGGTTTTTGAACGCTCCAGCTGCTTCTGCGGCGCTCGTAAATCGTTGACCACGCAGTTTACCTTTGATATTCGGGAACAAGAAGAAGTCATTGGGTGCCCAATCAGGACTGTATGGAGGATGCGTCATCAATTCGACGTTTTGACTGCTCAAAAATGGACATGTTTGACGAAATGTGTGAAAGCTCGCATTGTCATGATGGAGAATGATTCGTCTTTGGCGGTTGGTTTTGCGAATTTCTCCAAAGACTTCCGGCAAAACCATTCAGAATTAACCGTCCTACGTTGCTCAAGCGGAACAGTGGCCACATGACCCATTCGGTGGAAGAAACAGGCGACCGTTTGCTTCGCAGTGCTTCGTGCGCGAACAACTTTTGTTGGATTTGCCTCGTCTTGGAATACCCACACTGTCGATTGCTGTTTTATTTTCGGCTCATCACATATATCCATGATTCGTCACTTGTCACGATTTTATACACGTCTTTTGAAGCACCACGATTGAACTTTTTAATCATTTTCTTACCGACGCAAGACTTTTTTTGAGCGATTGAATTATTATGGGGTATCCAACGAGAGCAAATTTTTTTTACAGATAAGTGTTCATGCAAAATCGAATGTATTGAAGTGGAATTATTGTGCAAGGATGCCTCTATCTCACGATATGTCACATGACGATCTTGCATTATTAGTTCACGTACTGCATCGAAGTTTTGTGGCACAACAACCGATTTTGAATGACCTTCATTAAATTCGTCGGCGACCGAACTACGACCACGATTGAATTCACTATACCAGCGATATACTGTGGTTTTTGATAGTGCTTTATTGTCATACAAAGAACTAAGTTCATCTAAACATTCTTGTTGAGATAATCTACGTCGAAAGTTGTGAAAAATAATCCAACTAAAACCTTCTCTTGGAATTTCCCTTTTTTGAACAAATTGATTTTCTTAACTCACTGTAAACAAAACAAATAGCACTTGTACATCAAAACGTTGTGAGTACATTTATGCTAACAAATGTCATACTTTATTATGTTGATGGCAGGTTTTAGCTATTGACATTAGTGTTGCCAGTTCCCGAAATATAAATAGTACCCCTCGTAGGTTCATAAGAATCCGAGAGCTTACAAAAATTTTAAATAAAAATTGTACATAGAAATAAAAAAATAAGAAATTTGGAAAAAATTACTTTTTTTAAAAATTCTACTGGAGGAATAAAATATATCCTGACTTGATTGCTTTTTATGGTAATACCAAATATATTGTTTTTCTTTCTTCATCCATTAGTTTCCTTCCCACATTGGTTGAACTTCACTGCATGGAGTCTATACTTTTTTAACTAATACTATTATACTATACTATTTTTACTATTTACTATTTACTATTTTTACTATTTTACTATTTTTAATCAGGGATATTTATATAAACTGAAATGCGTTTTAATATGTGAAAGATAAAACTCAAACTTATCAGTGTATTTTTTTTTGAAACTTTGAATATCTTTAAAGATTTTAAACTAAAGATCGCTAAAGATCTAAAGATTTCTAATTCCGACGCATAACTTATTTGAATAAAAGGTGGGCCAAATAAAACTACCTCATTTTTATGCATTTATGCAAATAGATTTTTGACGTAAGATTAAAAAAATTTGAAAGAATTGAATTAACATTCTCAATTATGTTAAATTGTTCTGCCTGGCGCACAGTGGATCGCTATTTGCATTAAATTCTTTGTTTCTACCAACCACAACTTCAACCACATCAATGAAAAAAAAAATAAATAAAAAAAATTTAAAAAAATTAAAAAAATTAAAAAATAAAATAAAAAATAAAAGAAAAATAAAAACAAAAAATAACAAAAAATAAAAAAAAAGTTAAGAAAAATATTAAAAATTAAAATAAATAAAAAAAAAATTTAAAAATAACAAAATAAAAATAAAAAAAACGAATGCTCAAGACCAAGCCAGGATTTGAACATAGAACTATTACAATGAGAGTCTTGAATTCACACTACATAACAGCCGATAAGAAATTAAATAAAATTATAGATTTTCGAAAATTTTGTTTTAATTTTTAACATATCGGTCAAGTTTAAGTGTGCGGGTTATTGAACCCGTGTTGCTTAAATTTCGAAAAAAATTACCCGTCGAAATGACTTAAAGTTTCGTCAACATAAGATATCAATGCTCATATTTTATCAACAAAATGATACCCCATTTTGCCCCCCTTTAAATGAAATTTTTAATTTCCAGTCTTAATTCTGACTCTAAAATTCCGATATTACCGATAGTTATGAATATAAAGCAGACTCTATCTGCCATTGAATAGTTTTTGAGAGTGGTGGCCTTAGCCGAGAGCGTTAAACAGTGTGTGAACCACTCGATGCCAATGTGAGCCCAGGTTCGACCCGCAGTTGGAGCAACATAAAGATATTTCGATTGAAATTAATTTTTCTGTTCGGTCGTCACCTCTCTGCAACACCTTAGAGAGTAAATTAAACAAAAAAAATTATTTTGTGACAAGATGTTTGATGCATTTTAAAGACTTTTCGTGAAGTAGATAAAGCCATCAATACTCAGAACATTCAAGTGAAAAACTAGTAGCTCAAAGAACCTCTAAATTTTACATATTAAAGATGGTAATGTTAATGTTAATGTTAATGTTAATGTTAATGTTAATGTTAGTGTTAGTGTTAATGTTAATGTTAATGTTAATTTTAATGTTAATATTAATGTTAATGGTAATGTTAATGTTAATGTTAATGTTAATGCTAATATTAATGTTAGTGTTAATGTTAATGTTAATGTTAATGTTAGTGTTAGTGTTAGTGTTAGTGTTAGTGTTAGTGTTAGTGTAAGTGTTAGTGTTAGTGTTAGTGTTAATGTTAATGCTAATGTTAATATTAGTGTTAGTGTTAATGTTAATGTTAATGTTAATGGTAATATTGATGTTAATGTCAATGTTAATGTTAATGTTAAAGTTAATGTTAATGTTAATGTTAATGTTAATGTTAATGCTAATATTAATGTTAGTGTTAGTGTTAGTGTTAGCGTTAATGTTAATGCTAAAGTTAATGTTAGTGTTAGTGTTAATGTTAATGTTAATGTTAATATTAATATCAATGTTAATGTTAATTGTAATGTTAATGTTAATTGTAATGTTAATGTTAATGTTAATGTTAATGTTAATGTTAATGTTAATGTTAATGTTAATGTTAATGTTAATGTTAATGTTAGTGTTAGTGTTAGTGTTAGTGTAAGTGTTAGTGTTAGTGTTAGTGTTAGTGTTAGTGTTAGTGTTAGTGTTAGTGTTAGTGTTAGTGTTAGTGTTAGTGTTAGTGTTAGTGTTAGTGTTAGTGTTAGTGTTAGTGTTAGTGTTAGTGTTAGTGTTAGTGTTAGTGTTAGTGTTAGTGTTAGTGTTAGTGTTAGTGTTAGTGTTAGTGTTAGTGTTAGTGTTAGTGTTAGTGTTAGTGTTAGTGTTAGTGTTAGTGTTAGTGTTAGTGTTAGTGTTAGTGTTAGTGTTAGTGTTAGTGTTAGTGTTAGTGTTAGTGTTAGTGTTAGTGTTAGTGTTAGTGTTAGTGTTAGTGTTAGTGTTAGTGTTAGTGTTAGTGTTAGTGTTAGTGTTAGTGTTAGTGTTAGTGTTAGTGTTAGTGTTAGTGTTAGTGTTAGTGTTAGTGTTAGTGTTAGTGTTAGTGTTAGTGTTAGTGTTAGTGTTAGTGTTAGTGTTAGTGTTAGTGTTAGTGTTAGTGTTAGTGTTAGTGTTAGTGTTAGTGTTAGTGTTAGTGTTAGTGTTAGTGTTAGTGTTAGTGTTAGTGTTAGTGTTAATGTTAATGCTAATGTTAATATTAGTGTTAATGTTAATGTTAATGTTATTGGTAATATTGATGTTAATGTCAATGTTAATGTTAATGTTAATGTTAATGTTAATGTTAATGTTAATGTTAATGTTAATGTTAATGTTAATGTTAATGTTAATGTTAGTGTTAGTGTTAGTGTTAGTGTTAGTAGTAGTGTTAGTGTTAGTGTTAGTGTTAGTGTTAGTGTTAGTGTTAGTGTTAGTGTTAGTGTTAATGTTAATGCTAATGTTAATATTAGTGTTAGTGTTAATGTTAATGTTAATGGTAATATTGATGTTAATGTCAATGTTAATGTTAAAGTTAATGTTAATGTTAATGTTAATGCTAATTTTAATTTTAGTGTAAGTGTTAATGTTAAGGTTAATGTTAGTGTTAGTGTTAGCGTTAATGTTAATGCTAATGTTAATTTTAGTGTTAGTGTTAGTGTTAATGTTAATGTTAATGTTAATATTAATGTTAATATTAATGTTAATATCAATGTTAATGTTAATTGTAATTTTAATGTTAATGTTAATGTTAATGTTAATGTTAATGTTAATATTAATGTTAATGTTAATGTTAATGTTAATGTTAATGTTAATGTTAATGTTAATGTTAATTTTAATGTTAATGTTAATGTTAATTTTAATGTTAATGTTAATGTTAATGTTAATGCTAATGTTAATTTTAATGTTAATGTTAATGTTAATGTTCATTTTAATGTTAATGTTAATGTTTATGTTAATTTTAATGTTAATGTTAATGCTAATGTTAATGTTAATGTTAATTTTAATGTTAATGTTAATGTTAATGTTAATGTTAATTTTAATGTTAATGTTAACATAATAAAGTATTAGCCATCCATATGAACTATATAAAAATATTTTATTAAATATTTCTAGAATATTAAAGCGAAATTCATAAAAATACAAATGTTTGCGTATTTTATAAACAATAAACGTAGGCTGTGATGCTTGTCACGTTTACCTAAGAATATTTAGCAAAAACATATTTTTATTCCACCTAGATACAAAACGAAATTTAATATTTCTTAAATCAATATGGCTATAACTTTCGCTATAGCAACAACGACATCAACAAATACAGCATTAGTTGTAGCTTTTATAATGTCATATTGAAATTCTGACGTATTAGCGGGTTTCCTAATAATTGTTTATATGCTTTCAGCAAAATTCCAACCGGCCGTTTATGTTTCTATGAACGTGCGTAACTTGTGCTCTTTCGCTGTAGCGAATATAAAGTTACGAGTTCCATTAATTTCGCTACAAACAAAAGCGAAATACAACAAACAAAAAAAAAAAACAAAATAAAAAAAAACACATTAAATAAATCAGACAAAAGTTCATTAACGTTCGTTCAGTTATAATTTCTTATAATTCACAGAAAAACGTTAGCAAAAATTTGACATTTATGGATGATAGCGTCACTAAAAAACAATTAATGTGTGCAACAAATTAAAATATGGGCTGCTTTAATATAAATACAAAATAAATATTTAAAAAAAAAACTTTCCAACTTTTTGGAAATAAACAATGGCACACGTTGGCAGGTAGAAACCATAAGTTAGTTCACAATTTAGCTTAACTTTGGTTTTTTTAATATTTATTTGACATTTTGGCGCCATAAATTTAAAGCCTATGCATTGTTATCTTTGTTGTTGGAGCTGTTGTGGCTTTAACTGTTTTATATGTCAAACTCCATGACTAATTGTTGTCATAACAATTAAATAAATATTATTATCTGTTGTTTTTATCACGAGCCGCCTCATCAGCAATCAAGCGTCATCAGCATCCGCACAACAACAACAACAAAAACAAAAACTAAAAATAACAACAACAAAAACCTGGCTAAGAGCAGTTTTGTTGTGCCAACACCATGTCACAAATTTGATTTATTGTCTTGAAATTTAAGAGAAACTCAGCTGTTCTGCTTCGAACATGTTTGAGCCGATCAGCTGCTTTTTTTTTCTCTCGGTGAGAACCGGCCTCTTCAATTGACTATTTAAGCCAATTAGTTGTTCGTTTGTGACGTTGAGTTTGGGTTTTCTAGTTTTAATGTGACTTAGTAAATGTTGGCTGCTCTACTCTTTTTTTCTCTAGTGTTTAATTGGAGCCTCAGAGCTTTTTCCTGTTGTATTTGTGTGTTTAACTTGATTGAATTGTTTTCTCTCTTAAAAATGGCTCTCGATTTCCGCCTGCAGCTATATTTAAATGCACTGTAAAAAATTTCAAAATCCTAAAAAAATGTCAATTAGAATCTGGGACGATTATTTATCTCAGTCAAGTCTAATTATAAAACAATCCGCTTGAAAAAAAAACTTAAGAGTTAATAAGAAATGAGGAAAGGAATGCAGAAAAGTTAAAGCGTGGAAACATAGTCTAGACGGATTGAATCAAGGACCACTGGGACCACTGGGTTCTATAACTCGGCTACCAAAGCAGTAACGTTTCGGAATTTCGGAATGTTGGAGAGCATGTTTTATATAAACTCTTACCTGTGCTTTAGCTTTTCCACCCATGCATAGTGTAATAATAATAAGGTGTTAGTGAATTTTTGACAACACAAAGAATAGCTTTCTTCCTGTCAAAAATTGAGAGCGAAAGAGAGGAGCCGTTGATAGTTGTCATATTGTGTTATTTGTTTGTGTTGCTAGATGATGATGTGTTGTAGTTTTTATAGGTTATTGTGCGAATAAAGTTTAATAAATATTTAATTCAATTAATTGTGCCGTGTTGTGTTGACAAAAAGTTATTGCAGTTGTATTCACCCATTTGCCAAGTTCGCCATTGAATGGTTTTGTCATTTATCAAAAACGTGCGCTGGAAGGTGCCACCGACATGAAGCTTTGGCCAGCATGCAAATTGTCTTGCATTAACATCGACTGCTTCAAGAAAATATCGAATGTCATGCAAGAATGTTCAATACCTCAACTGATAATAGCCATCAAAGGAAGTGGATATGGCATTGAGCTTCGACCGACTGCACGTTAGCTTATTTATTTTCATTCCAATTCACCATCAGCTGTTTTTGACAGGAGCGGGGCGAAAAAATTTATCATTTTGAGAGAGAAGTGTCAAATTCACTAACACCTTATTATTATTACACCATGCACCCATGGACTCGACAGACCAATTTTACGCCTAAAAAAAAATAAAGCCGCAAATTTCCTGTGCCAGCAAGAGGAAAAAAATCTCTTCTGGGCAAGCGTTTTATTTAGGAAAGTTGCAAAGAGTTACAAAAGAAATGACAGTTACAAAAGTATCACTGATAGAATGTTAGACTGTTATCCTATGCAATCTGCCCTGCCAATTCTGTATCCGAAAATAAAAAGTATAACATTGAAGCAATCTTTCACATTGAGCAATCCAATACTATTTATACAGGGTGTTTCAGGAAGTTCTGGCCAAATTTTTCCAGCGTATTCCTTGGCTCATTTCTTGAAGAAAAGTCCACTAGGACCATGTCCGAAAATGCATGGGTGCGAAATGGCAGCGGGTTCAAAATTTTCAGATTGCTGGTCGGAGGGTAATAGGATAAAATGGCTAACTTCTGAGCCAGTGGTCGGATTTGTTTGTTTTTGGGCTTGTTGGAAAGGTCTTTAAAAGACACTTCCGTATAAAATAAAACAATAATTAGAAAAAGATGAAATAGCCGAGATACAGAGCTTTCCGAAAAAAGAAATGGAAAAAAAAATTTACATAACCTCAATTTGCTCAGCCAGATGGCAGGTAACTTGTGTTTTTTTGTGTCAAATCTGCGTTGAAATGCGTTTTCTTTCTTGTTGTGAGGATTTTCGTTGGCCCATTCATGCAAATTATGGAAATTAGTTATGCCGTCTCTCGTGAATTGCGCAAAATTGTGATGTTGCAACGTGATGTACGTGGTGTACGTGGTGTTCCCGCATCTGTGTTTTTACGTTCGATTGTGTGGACCGACGAAGCGCAATTCACGAGAGACGGCATAACTAATTTCCATGAATGGGCCAACGAAAATCCTCACAACAAGAAAGAAAACGCATTTCAACGCAGATTTGACGTCTCCGTTTGGGCTGGAATCATCGACAACACCTTGATTGGGCCAAAAGTACTTCCGCCCAGGTTAAATTCGCAAAATTATTTGGAGTTTTTGCGAGAAGTCATGCCAGAAATCCTCGAGGAAGTACCCCTTGCGGTACGAAATCATTTTTTCTACCAACAAGATGGTGCTCCAGCGCATTACGGGCTTATTGTGGGGTTATTTTGCTTCCAAAAAAAATTTTTGCATTTCAGTCAAATGGTCATAACTTTGGAACGGTAAGACCTTCGGGCTTCGTTTTGGTATTTTTAGAAAGGTAAGAGGTATTACTATATTTTAAAAGAAAAAAAAGTTACCTGCCATCTGGCTGAGCAAATTGAGGTTATGTAAATTTTTTTTCCCATATTTTTTTCGGAAAGCTCTGTATCTCGGCTATTTCATCTTTTTCTAATTATTGTTTTATTTTAAACGGAAGGGTCTTTTAAAGACCTTTCCAACAAGCCTAAAAACAAAAAAATCCGACCACTGGCTCAGAAGTTAGCAATTTTACCCTATTACCCTCCGACCTTTTCTTCAAGAAATGAGCCAAGGAATACGCTGGAAAAATTTGGCCAGAACTTCCTGAAACACCCTGTATATGTATATCTAAAAATAAAGACGCCTAAAAAATTATGTATTGTTGGAATTAACATTCTAACAGATTAACTTTGCCCTTGGAAGACTACGAAAGTTTAAAGAACTAATTACTATATCGTTTTTTAAAATGAATTATGTAAAAAAGTGCGTAGATCGTTCAATGCCCGTTACAGGAGCCACAAGGTCTATGGTTAGAATCTCAGCTGACAGAAAATTATTCGATTCTAATTTTATTTTACTGATCGGCTGTCACCTTTCTGCAAGCAATGGCTAACCTTAGAGAGTAAATAATGTCATTTACAGCTTCTTGAGAACATACGCATTAGCATATTTATGTTTGCATTTATAATTATGTTAATGTTGATACTGATGTTAATATGAATGTTAATGTTAATGTTAATGTTAATGTTAATGTTAATGTTAATTTAAATGTTAATGTTAATGTTAATGTTAATGTTAATGTTAATGTTAATATTAATGTTAATGTTAATGTTAATGTTAATGCTAATGTTAATGCTAATGTTAATGTTAATGCTAATGTTAATGTTAATATTAATGTTCTTGTTCATGTTCTTGTTCATGCACATATTAATGTTAGTGTTCATGTTAATTTTTATGTCTAAGAAGAACTTTTATATATTTTGTATTTATTAATATTATTTTTAATTTCTGATGCAGATAGTTATATTAACAAAATTTAGTTCTATGCTCTTTCTAAATACTCTCACTTAAATCTTTTCAGTGTAGTTGAGAAATGGGTTGAGAGTTTCTCATTCAGTTATGCTAGAATTGAGCGAGGAAAAAAAATAGTTTTCTTCCAAAAATTTTTTGTATTTCATGAATATTTTACTGCAACTTAAGAGTAAGCATAACGCTGCAGGTTTTTGAGATACAGACAAACGTTGCAACTAGCACGCAATGCACACGAGTGAATGCATTGCACACACACATTCTGACTAAGAGCCAGCAAAGCTCTTCTAACCTGGCTTAAACAGTGACTTACGTCGAAACGCTCACCAACACATTTAAGCGTGCTATCAATGTATTTGTTAGCAACACTACAATAAGTCGAACACAGTTTAAAAACCTTTCTATAAAAATTTCATAATCAACTCAGTTGTCTGCGAAACGGTGAAGAAAACGGACGTGTTCAAATAAATTAACTCAACAACGAACGGCCGAAAAGTGTCTAAAAGATTACAAAAAAATAAAAATGTTAAATTAACTCTTTTGTAGTTATTATAACCAAAATATCATAACTTGGTTATCTGGGAAATAACTACCATCACAACAGCACAGCAAAGAATTTTGAACTGACTGTGGTTGAGGAAATTTAATTTCCCAAACTGTTGAAATAAGAAAAACTTTTGCATAAATACGAGCATTACTTTTAACCACAACTTACTTGATGGTGTGTGTGTTGTGTTGATTTTTTTTTCGTCTTTACTGTTTAACATGCGCAAGTATTGCATGTAATGAACGCGTTAACAGCAACGTAACGAACAAGTATTTTTTTTTAATTTTTTTTTGCGTTAATCATAAAAAAAAAACTATATTTGCTGCAATAAAGCTTTTTACGCTGCATTTGAAAAATATTTGTAGCTATTTTTGTACAATTTTAACCCAACACGATATATGTTGCCAAGGGCTACCACTAAGCCACTTACAAGTGTTGGTCAAACTTATGAATTACAACCACGACGCGAAGTGTTTAATCATTCATAGATTCATTGTAGTTATAATGAGCAACATGTTGCTAAAGTGTTAACGAAAGTCTAAAGCCTGGTATTCTTTGTCTACGCTTTGGAGGCGCAGTCAAACAAATACAAATAAACGAAGAGTGTTTGAAAAAAATTAAAAAATAAAGCAAATACAACGTGTGCTTGTGTTTATTTTGAAAATAGATCCAAAAAAGAAAGAATTAAAAAAAAGCAATTAAATTGTGCCGTGTTGATAAACAAATGTTGATAACTTTTTAATAAAACAACGCTTTATGCAGAAAATTGTACAAATTTTTTAAAATTTATAAACTTTTATTAAAGCTTTATAGGAGTGCTACGCAACAAATGTTGCTGCCACATTTTGTCTACTCCTCACTCAAGCGCAACCGCAACATTTGCGTGGATTTATTTGCAGTCAACATTTTAATATTCTGCTTATTCAAGGTAATTAAACTTAATTTTTTATTTTTTGTGCACACATTTTCTATTTCATTGAATTTGTGTGCAAAATAAGAACTTTCTATTTTCTTTGCCCGTTTGCTATAGTTTTTTTTTTTGATTTTTTTTTTTTTTGTCTTAATGGTTTTTGCTGTCTCTTATTAAGTTAGCGGAGAAAAGATCAATATCACGTTTTGCTGTTACTAACAACATTTATTGTGTGCTCAGCTTAGCGTTAACCGTTAGAATTTAAAATTTTATTCAAGTCTGCTTGAATAAAGTCTGCTACTTTTTGTCAGGCTACTGTTTTTGTTTTTTTTTTTTTACTATTCTTCTGCTTGAAGCTTCTTGAGCTTATAATTTATATGCGTGAGATGCAATCTCTTTTTCTTTTCCCTCTAAATATCGAACCACGTCTCTGTTGTCGTTGAGTTTCTTGAGAATTTTGTATTTTTATATCTTACTTAATATTATTTTTGCACTTTTAGAATTCAAGCATTTGCTTTGAATTACGTTAGAATTTTGTCTTTTATGTAATACAAATTCTTTAAACCTACGCATGTTGCATACTAAATGTGGCAGGCATGACGAATCTTTCAGATACACGCCAAATTTCATTGATACTTTGTCTTCGCTTAGAGGTGTATCTCAGTGAATCCGATAGCTATTAAAATTCTTAAGCCTTGAGGTTTTTTGTGGGAACCTCAACCTGGCTTTGCTAGATATTTATATTCTTTAGATTCTTTCTTATTAGTATCGATAGAATTCAGATAAAAACAGCTTTTATGCTTTTCGTCGTGAACTATTTTGCATTGAAAATTATTTGCAAAGTATCTGCGATAGCTGATAAAAATTGGACAAAAACCGTTAAAGATTTCGTTAGAATTCGAAGAATTAAATTTTATCATTCAAACTCTACGAAATGACCTAATTCTTGAAAAAATTAAAAAAAGTTCTCTTTAATATTATTATTTTTTTTTTATTACTGCTAACAGTCAAAGAAAATGTTATTTAAACTTACGGTCTATAATGTAGCAAACAAATTAAAAAGAAATCAGTTAAAAAGGTAGTAAAAATAATTTATTAAACGAAACAGAAAAAAGTAGCAAAAAACTAGTGAAAACAAATAAAAAATTATTAAAAAGTAGCAAAATTTAATGAAAAAGTGATCAAAAATTATTAAAAAGTAGTAAAATTACTGAAAAAGAGATACAAAATTATTAAAAAGTAGTAAAATTAATGAAGAAGCAATAAAAAAAAATTATTAAATAGTAGTAAAAAGTAAGTAAAAAGTAATAAAAATGTAAAGTAAAAGTAGCAAAAAAACTAGTCAAAAATGTAGTAAAAAAATTAGTCAGAAAATGTAGTAAAAAATACAAGATGTAAAAAAAGTTAACCACAGAATTTGGAGCCATAGTAGGCTCATTGAACAAAAAGTACCTTTTTATGTAGATAGAAAATTTTGTTTTTGGCTCTCACAAATGAATCATTTTCAAGTATTTGCCGTAAACTAAACTTCCTCTCAATAACGCATTTTTGTTTCTGTCACAATCATGTCTCAAAATCATAAAAATTATTATTTTCTCCTGAAGTAAGTGGATAGAAAAACTCTTAATTTCTAAACATTTTTTTACACTCAGGTTATAATGGTATATTTTTTAAGAATTTTTTTAAACATAAATTTTTGTAACTTTCGTATCTATACTGTAAAAAAAAACAAAATAAATAAAAAAAATTCGCTGTTGGGAATTGAACTTGAGTTCTCTGTGATATAAGTGCCCGCTTGGTCCACTATTCCACTGTTTCAGCAATTGTTGATAAAAACCAGTAAAGTAAAGTGATTTTTGAAAAATTTTAAAATAGAGCTTGTAAAACTGTCATTTGTAATTAATTTGATAATTAATCTAGTAACATAAAATAATCACTAATAATTCATTGAGTTCTTGTTGAAACAAAAAGGTATCATTTCTGATTCATATATGAACAAAACAAAAGTTAACAATAAAAGTATCAATAATGATTCTTTTCAGAACTAAACTAGGAACAAAAAGTTTCATTAACAATGCATTGAGCTCATGTGCTAATAAAATGGTATCATTTCTAGTTCATATGTGAACAAAAATTGGTTTGCTGACGAAATATTGCTCCCTACTTAAATGTACAGAAAAATTATTAATAATGGTTCCTTTAAAATCTCGTTTCCGAACAACAAAAGCATTCTTAATGATAAATTTTGCGAGCTTATAAATCCACAAAAAGTATCACTTCTGATTCACATGTGAACAAAAAAGTTTTCTTACGAACTATTGCTTCCTATTAAAGTTTACAGAACAGATATTAAATACGATTCCTTTGACAGCTTATTTGCGAACAACAATACTATCCTTAATGATACATTTGTGAGTTGTGGATGAACAAAAAAATTTATCATTTCTGATTCACATGTCAATAAAAATAGGTTTGTTTACGATTTACGTTTTTCTACTTAAATTAACAGAAAATGTATTAATTATGATTCTTTTCAGAACTAATTTAGAAACAAAAATTATCATTTGTGATTCATTGAGCTCATGTGCGAACAAAATGGCATCACTTCTGATTCATATGTGAACAAGTAGATAATTAATTTAGGAATTTTATTTTCCAACTTATACAGAAAAAGTATAAATTGTGATTCCTTTTTGCACGAACAACAAAAGTATTCTTAATGATAAAATTGTGAGCTCATGTATCAACAAAAAAGTATCAATTCTGATTCACATGTGAACAAAAAGAAGTTTGTTTACGAACTATTTCTTCCTACTAAAGTTAACAGAAAGTAAAATGTTAAATACGATTCCTTTGAAAGCTCATTTACTAACAACAATACTATCCTTAATGATACAGTTGTGATCTAATAAAGGGTGTTTTTTTAGGGGTTTGTTTTTCGAATAGAGATACAACTGGCATTTTGTGGTCAAATCTGGCAACTCTAATGTCATTTATGTTCAGTTTGGTTTGCCATTTCATCATGAACAGGTTGACAAAAGAACAACGCTTGCAAATCGTGCAAATTTATTTCGAAAATAATGGTTCAGTTCGCGAAGTTTACCGCAAGCTCCGTCCATTTTATGGTCGACATAATCGTCCATCAGAGCAATTAATTCGGTTAACCATGGGTCGTTTTCGCACTACGTTTACTCTATGTGATAATACGCATCCGCAGAGACGTCGAACAGTGCGCACCGAAGAAACAATTGCCGCTGTAGAGCAAAATGTTGAAGAGGACCCGAATGAATCGATTCGCCACCGTGCACAGCAATTGGAGCTTTGTCCATCAACTTTATGGAAGATTTTGTGAGATTCTACGCCAACAAACCAGAAACGTTAGGGGACTTGGAGGCCAACATTCGTGGCGTTATTGCCGACATACGGCCCCATATGCTCGAAAAAGTGGTTGAAAATTGGACCTGTAGAATTGGCTTTATTCGAGCCAGCCGGCGGCCACATGCCCGAAATCATATTTAAACATTAATGGCATAAAATTATCCTTCCAATAAAGCCAAATTGATGGACATTAAAACGATTTTCTTGTGTTTTATTTCAATTCGAAGTTCTATACCTTTAAAAAAAACACCCTTTATATGAACGAAAAGGTATCATTTCTGATTTATAAGTGAAAAAAAAACATTTATTTGCGATTTACTTTTCCTACCAAAATGAAGAGAAAAAGTATCAAATGCTTTTCATTTAAGAACTTATTTACGAATAAACTAGTAAGAAATGATCTTCGACTGGGCCGAAGTTGAAATACCCCCACGGCCGAACCAAAGTATATTCAAAGTCTTAAGCAATTAATAAAATGTTTATCTGTAAAAACGTTTTCGTTATATTTTTAACAGAAAATATTCGCTTTTGTTTTTTGATAAAGTTGCTTTGTATGGGAGGTGGGCGTGGTTTTCACTCAATTTGGTTGAATTCCATACAATTAGTACACGTTATATATCAAAGTTCATATGCAAAATTTCAAGTCCATACATTAATTTTTGTTGAATTCTAAGAGATTTTACCGTTTTGATAAAGTCACTTTGTATGGGAGGTAGGCGTGGTTTTCATCCGATTTGGCTCATTTACGAACTTGACCTTCATTTTTTAGATAAAAGCTTAAATATTGAATTTCGTGATGATAGCTTTAAAATAACGGCTGTAATCGTGATCACAGACAGACGGACAGACGGACAGACAGACGGACATGGATAAATCAACTCGGGTGGTGATGCTGATACCTTCTATACCTACCACGCCTCCTTATGGGCGTTACAAACGGAGTGACAAAATTAATGTACCCCCATTTACGTTGGGGGTATATTCTCCCAAAAAATATTCTTGATGATACATTTGAGAGCTTATGTATGAAGGAAAAAATTCTTCAAAAAGTTTCACTTTCGTTTTAAAAATTAATCTTTTACGAATGCTACAAATGATTAAAGAATCAATGGACTAAAAAATTTCCTTTTTTTTTTTGTTTTTATGCGAAATTCTGTCTTCTAAACTCATGGCAAGGAATCTCGAAAAACAGTCAGAAAAATTTTTAAAAAAGAAAAATATCAATCCGAAAACCTTCGCAAAACTCTCACTTCTCGAAAAACCTTCGCTTGTGGAGTTTTTTTTATTTATTTTATTAAAAAAGACTATTTTATATTACAAATTAAATTTGTCTCATCACACGTGATGGATGCCTTCCCTTATGCAATTCCGCATAACTCCCTAAACCTGAGTCAAACCCGATTCAAATTAAATTGAACACCTACAAAATTGCTCAATCGTTTAAATAGCACAAACATTCGTTTTTTTGTTTTTTTTTTTTACTTTCACTAACTGTAGTTAAATGGTACCCACTAGTACCACCTACCACAAAATAAAAAAAAATAAAAAAAAAATCATTAAATAAATTTAGCAACTTTTTAAATTGTTTTAAAATATTTAATACACAAAAAATAAAAAAATAACACTAAAACCGCTTAAAATCGACCAAAAATTTTGCTAGCTACTGTTGTTAATTTTGCATCGATTTAGGTCATTGCACAATGTTAACACGATGTACCAACTGAACTGTACGAATTTTGTGTGTAGTACAGTTGTTTTTTTTTTTTTTTTTTGTAATTTTATTGTTGTTTTTTTTCATTTAAAAATTGAACTAGATTTTATGGTGCTATTGCTACTTCCATTCGTTGTCCAATTCATTTTATAATTGATGCTTTCAGCTAAGAGCTTTGTGTGGCCAGCATTGGGGTCGTCGCTTGTCGGTCAATCTAAAAAGTTAGATAAGGTCTCTAAATTCACATTTTCCTAGGGTTTTCTAAATAATTATAAATAGTAAGAAGCTGTTAGTATGGGGAAAATGGTCTTAAAACTATCACAGATAATAGTTGTTCTTTTCAGTGAAGAAATGTTGTACATTTGGAATAAATTCACGTGATATTTTGGTACTTGTAAAGCAAACCAGTAAGACTTCACCATTAAGAGAGGATACCTTCAGATAAATAGTATTTTTTTATATATAATTATATATAATTAGAATTTTTTAAGAAAGAGTTAAGTAGAAAACTTTTTTAAAAAAGCTTAATCTGGATTAGTTTAGTCTTGACCAAATTATATAAATCTAAGAAATAAAAATTCGTAACTTTATAAAAAACATTTAAAAAAAAAGCAAAAACCAAATTTTAAAAGCTTATTCAAAATTAAATTATTTAAAAATATATTAAATTATCATCTCTGAATGGCGAAGGTTCCCTTGAAAAAATAAAAAAAGTAAAACCTGGAAAAATTAAAAAAGTTCAACACAGAATGTTGATAGTTAAAAAAATTTCAAAAAAAAAAAGAAAAAAAATAAAAAGTACAAAGAAACAATAAAAAAGTAAAAAGATAAGAAATTACAAAAGCAAAAATAAAAAAATAAGAAATTTAAAAAAAAATAAAACTCAAAAAAATACAAAAACTTAAAACGTAATAAATACAAAAAAAATAGAAAATTAAGAAAATTAAAAAAAGGAAAAATCTATAAAAATAAAAACTAAAAATCATATAAAACAATTTTAAACTTAGAAAAAGGAATTTATAATAAATGAAAATATAAAATAATATAAATGAAAATAATAAATACAAAAAAAAAATAGAAACATAAGAAGTAGAAATACTAAAAACCAAATTTAATGTAAAATCTAAAATTTTAGAGAAAAAAATTAAGCTAATAAGTAGAAATAATAATTACAACAGATAAAATTAAGAAGTAAGAGTTCAAAAACATAATTTTTACATAAAAAAAATAATAAGTACAAAGAAACAATAAAAAAGTAAAAGAAAAAAATAAAAAAAATAAAGAAAAAATAAAAAAGTAAAAGAAAAAAATAAAAAAAATAAAGAAAAAATAAAAAAAATTAAGTAAAAACAAATAAAAAACTCCAAACAAAAATATAAAAGTATAAAAAAATAAAAAATTTAAACGTAAAATACAAAAAAAAAATTAAAGAAAATTAAAAAAAAAATTAGAAAAAATCAATAAAGATAAAAAGTAAAAATCATATAAACAATTAATAACTAACAACATTAAAAAAAATAAAAATAAGCAAATTATAAAAAATTAAAAATAATATTGAAAAATAAATTAAAACAATATATTAAAAAAATAAAACAAAAAAAAAATAAAAAATATAAAAAATTAAAAAAATAAATTTAAAACAAAAGAAAATTCAAAAATAAATAAAAAATAAATAAAAAAGTAGAAATATTAAAAACGAAATTAAAAGTAATATCTCAGACAAATAAAAATAAAGTTAATAAGTAGAATTAAAAATTACAATAGAAAAAACGAAAATGGAAAAATTAAGAAGTAAAAAAAGCTCAAAAATATAACTGTCAAATAAATATAAATTATTAAGTAAATAAAAAATAAAAAACTAACAAATGTGAGGAAAAAAACAAAAACTCGAAAATGACAAATTAAAAAGGTAAAAAATGAATGAATTAAAAAAATTAAAAGAAACCAAAATTTAAAAAGAAACTAATTAAAAAATATAAATAAAAAAAAACAGAATTGGAAAGTACAAAATCCAAAAAAGAAAAAAAAAATTAAAAAGTAACAAACGATTTAAAATGCCTTAAAATTAAAGAAAAAAAAAAGGGGGAAAATAAAAATAGGGAAAACAGTGGAACCTAAATTAAAAAGTGTAACATTTTTAAAAATTAAAAAATAAATGTTAAAAAGCTAAACATAAATATTGTATATTAAAATAAAATAAAATAAAAATAATTTAAAACAAAATATAAAAAATTAAAAAATAAAGAATAATATAACATTATATACAAACAAATAAATAAAAAAATAATGAAATGAAAATAAAAAAATTAAAGTAATAATTTGGAAAAAATTAACATAAAAAATTAAACAAAAATAAATACAAAAAATAAAAAAAAATTTCAAATAATATTTTAAAAAAAAATGAAAAAATTAAAGAAATAAAAAATGAAAATAAAAATTAATTTAAAATAATTTAGAAAAATAAAGAAAAAATAAAAACAAAACATAATAAAAAATAAAAACAAAACATAATAAAAAATAAAAACAAAACATAATAAAAAATAACAAAAAAATAAAAAAATAATAAAAAAATAATAAAAAAAAAATAAAAAATTTAAAAAAAATTAAAAGTAATAAAAAAAATAAAAATAAAAATAAAAATTAAAAGTCAAAATTTCAAAATAAAAGTAGTGGGGTCTACTTGCTTCATTTTATGTAAAAAGTTGTTTAAACTTTAAAAGTGTTGCTTTTAAATATATGCCTTAGATGGAAATGTATAGATTCCCATTATCAATAGATTTGTAGGTCTTAAGTTATCAAGAATAAAAGTTCAATATTTTTTAAAACTGTATAAAAACAAAAGGTGTGTTGTATGTACTACCTACGCTTAAATTAAAAACTAAAAAATAAATACAAAAAAAAAAACTTCTCAACAAAAGAATCCCAACAGCGAACGAAATTAAATCAACAAAACAACAACAACAAACTGACTGTTTTCATGAATCATTGACAGGAAATTTATTGTATACTCAATAAAAACAAAAACAACAACAACAATGATCAACAGAAATCCATCGATCACAAAAAGCTCGCTAAGGCATCGTGAATAGCGGTTAACACCGAGTATTTAGCTAAAGATAAACTTTCAAACTGTGCTTTATTTGGTTTGATTGTTCATGCAAATAATTTTGAATTAACAATAATTATCTCTGGCGTATTTTTATTAAAAAATTCTTTATTTTTGTCTTTATTTCGCTTTTTTTTTTTGCATTATTTTCTGTTGACGACAAATAATTGCTGCAACAACTACAAATAATTGCCAAAAGTCACGTAATTTTAGTTATCTCAGAAAGAAGCAACAACAAAACGAGCAGTTTTTTTCTTCAATTTTATAAATTGCATTTTTTTATTTTTATTTTATATTTATATGTACTGAGATTGCTGCCATCCACACGCATCGCTAAAACAAGCTAAGCACGAACGGAAGATTTTGCCGGAAAAAAAAATTCATGTATTTTTTTGCACTTTTTGCAAACGTCTTTGAATTCTCGCAGTCTCACGGAAAACGAATATTTGCAACATAGAAGCAGTCATGTGTGTGGTGAAGACCGAATTTAAAGCGGATTAAAGCGAAACAAAAAAACACCAATTGTAGAGGGCGCTACATGCAATAAACTTGAAATGGTTTTAAAAATTTTCTGCAAATATGTTGTAAGTCTCTGAGGGTGGAATTATTTTTTTATTAATTGTTGAGGTCTTCTTTGGGCTGTATTGGGGACAGTTTTGTTTTGTTAGGTCATTTGCTTCTACTTTTCAAGAACTACATTTTTTCCAGCCTTATGTCTTATACTATATTCTTCACCTTACTCCTTACTATTATTATTATTTTTGTTCAAATTATTTTATTCCTTTTCCATTGATACTATATTTTTAATTATTTCATTGTATTGAAATTTTCTTTTTACTTAATTACTTTTATTTCTTAATTTTCAGTTTCGAGATATTGCTTTTGAATTATTACGTATTATTTTGTACTAAGTACATTTAAATTTTTTTTTTATTTGTTTTAATATTTTAATCCATTATGTTTTTATATATATAAAGAGGCACAGGAAAGGGTCAAAAGGAGATTAAATTTAAAAAAGTTAAATTTTTTTAAGTTTAAAAAGAAAGTTCAATTTTTTAAGTTCTAAAAAAAAAAATAAGTTTTTAAGTTTAATAAAAATTCAGAAAATTAAAAAATAAAAATACAAATAAAAATACAAATAAAAATACAAATAAAAATACAAATAAAAATACAAATACAAATAAAAACACAAATAAAAAAATAAAAAAAAATAAAAATAAAACTAAAAGTAAAAATAAAAAAGTAAAAAAAATAAAAATAAAAATAAAAATAAAAATAAAAATAAAAACAAAAATAAAAATAAAAAATAATATAAAACAAAATGAGTAAAAATAAAAATAAAATGAAAAACAGAAATAAAAAACTAAAACTAAAAATAAAAATATAAATAAAAAATAAACAATAAAATAAAACTAAAAATAAAAAACAGAAAATAAAAATTAATAAAAATAAATTGAAAATAAAGATAAGGTTTAAAAAGTTTTAAAAGGTTTAAAATACTTATTGCTTACTACTTACTTCTTATTACTTATTATTTATTACTTATTACTTATTTCTTATTACTTTTTACTTATTACTTATTACTTATTACTTATTACTTATTACTTATTACCTATTACTCTTTACTTATTACTTAGTAATTATTAATTACTTATTAATTATTACTTATTACTTATTACTTATTACTTATTACTTATTACTTATTACTTATTACTTATTACTTATTACTTATTACTTATTACTTATTACTTATTACTTATTACTTATTACTTATTACTTATTACTTATTACTTATTACTTATAAATTATTACTTATTACTTATTACTTATTACTTATTATTTATTACTTATTACTTATTACTTATAACTTATTACTTATAACTTATTACTTATTACTTAATTCTTATTACTTATTACTTATACTTTACTTTTTACTTTTTACCTTTTACTTATTACTTATTATTTATTGTACATTATTATTATTTTTTAGATCTTCCTTTTCATTTTTCTCTTTACTTTTTACACCTATGTTTCTTTTATGTTGTTTCAAAGAATCTTATCAAAAATGTCCATTTTTCAATCAACTCTCACAATAATGCTAAACATTTTTTTAAACGCAATATTGCTTCCTGCAGGTGATGTTATTGTTTTTTTTTTGTTTTGCTTCTCAAACCGAATACTTCTTTGTATTTTCCTTCTGCCTTCCTTCCCTCCTGCTGCATCCAAACGATGACATAAGTTGTTGTCGCGTGCAGATTCCATGCCATTTTTGTGTCTTCCTTCTCAATATCTCCAACATTTATTACCAGCTCACGAATATTAAATCTTGCTTTGCTCTTATTTATTAACCACGTTTTACCCTTTTTTTTCTCTCTCATCGCATCCACAAGTTTTGAACATTCTCGCTGTCTCATTTTAGTTTTTTTATACATTTTTTTGTATCCAATTCCAAAGGCAAAATACATAATTTCATAAAAAAAAATTAAGTAAAAAACATGAAGGCACACCAAAACTTCGCCACTGCTACCTCAACCGCGCTTCACCTTTCATCCTTACCTACCTACTGAGTCAGCCAGTACTTTGTGACTGTATGGAAGCCAATATTTTTTTGTTGCTATCTGGTTTGTCGTCATCAATTTCAGCAGCAACAACATTTCTGCTGCTTGCTGAAACCGGTTCAAAGTGGGTCGGTACTTTATGTCTTTCGGTCGTTCGTACCTTTACTGGTTTGTGTTGATTTGGTTTTTTGTTTTTTTTTTCTAATAACATGCAAGTATCTGCCAAAAAGGATTGACCAAAAAATGCTAGATTTGTTTGAAGCTTTTGTTTTTTGCGTGTTTCTTTCAATGTAATTTCGCTGAGCTTACCACAGGGTGCCTCTGTAGCAAAAACTTTGGCATGCTTCTTGGGTCAGTCAACCTGTTGCTTTTCACAGAAATTTGTTTCAGGTAACAAGCATATTTCAGTTTGTTTTTTTTATAATAAAAGCTCTGTGAAGAAGAAATGTTTCTTCGTGATGATAAAGCTTATCTATCCTAAGCAGAAAACTTAAATAGGTCACTGCGTTTGCTTAGGTTTTAATTGATCTCCATTCTTTAATTCAAGCAACCACAACATTTTTATCCATCATCTCGTATTTGGACAGCAAATGCTCTGAGGCTCTATCATCGATCAAATATGTCTACTGAATGCCTTTAAGCTTTTTTCTTTAGGCAAATTTCTTTAGGCTAAGAAAGAAGCTTTCTCGTGCTTTTTCACGATTAGACCTTTTTGCTTAGTTTCATTAATCATGTTAATTTTAGAGTTAGGTCTGGTTATACATAACCAGTAACATAACGTGTATTAGATAACGCGATTTTTTGTTAACGTGTGGACATCTTTTTTTTTTTTTTGATAATAGGATTTTCAGTTAGTCAAATTACTCATGAAAGAGCTTAAAAAAGTTATTATAAGCTTAAAACTTATTATTTTAATCTCCGAAACGGTGATTATCTTGCTAAAAAGCATTACTGAAAAGTGACATAAGTCAATCTGTCACAATTCAACTTGTATTAAACTCAAAAATCATCATTAAAGGTAAACAGTTTATAAGCTTTGATTAATTCATACCATAGAACTTCAAAGTGTTATGAATACCCTTGCTATTTACCATTATACTTAGTACTATTTACTATTTATACTTGATAAGTATGTGAGATAAACTTTCCTTTCCTATTTCATTTTATTATAGAATTTAAACTGAAGAAAGGAAGAATTCCAACTTCCCATCTCGGTAGAAATGCATTTTACAGCTATGAGTATCTAAGCAGTGGTCCATTTGGCTCGATTGGTCCATTTGGCTTAACTGGCTCATTTGTCTCAATAAGTCAGTCCATTTGGTTTAATTGGTCTACTTAGCTCAGTCTATTTGGCTCAATTGGACTATTTGGCTCAATTGGTCTATTTGGCTCAATTGATATATTTAGCTCAATTGGTCTATTTGGCTTAATTGGTTAATTTGGCTCAATTCCTCCATTCACCAAAAATTAACATAAGTTTATCTGTGACAAATTCATACAATACTACCTACAAATACTATCCATTATTACAAGCAATAAGCATGCAAGGATAACTTCATCGTATTTTCTTTTTATAACTGTATCTCAACTAAGGAAAAAAAATTCCAACTCCCCATCACAGTAGAACCACATTCTGCAGCTATGAATGATTCTTAGCTGTTACTCATTTGGCTCAATCAGACAACTTGGTTCAATTAACCCATTTGGCTTAATTGGTTCCTTTTACTCAATAGCTCCATTTGACTCAATCGGATCATTTGGCGCATTTGTCTCAAATGGTCCATTTTTCTCAATCGGCTTATTTCGCTCAATTGGCCTATTTTGCTCAATAGGTCCATTTACTTTAATTGGATCTGTTTGTTTAATTGCTATATTTGGCTAAATTGATACATTTGGCTAATTGATCCATTTGGCTGGATCAGTTGCCTGTTTGGTTCAATTGGCCCATTTGGCTCATTCGGATTATTTGGCCGATTTTGCTCAATCGGATAATTTGGCTCAATTTGCCTTTGCGCTCAATTGGTTCATTTTGTTCAATCGGATCATTTGCTCAATTGGTTTATTTGGCTCAATCGGATCATTTGACTCTACTGACCCATTCACCCATTCACTTAGCTTATTACTTAGACAAAATTTTAATTATTGAAATAGAAATTTAGCCTCAGTCGTGAGTAATTGATTGTGTTTTTATTGCTTTTATACAATTCTCACTTCCTCGTTTTTCCTTGTTATCATACGAGTATGCCACAATGTGTAATATTTTGCGGTTCGTTTTTTTTTATCATCTAAACAAGCTTTAGCTCATTTGGCTATTTTTGTGTACTCGACTGCTCTACAGCAAAGCCATATTTGCACAATGTTAAAGCTCTACACGATTTATTCTCATACATACTTGATTTTTTTATATTAAATAAGTAATAAATGGGCATTAGCCACATTTATCATGATTGTTGGTCGGTCGGTCAGTAGCCATGATTGTACCTGACCGAACATCAAACACCCAGTGTTGTTAAGTTATTCTTTGACTCTACAACTGCAAATATGTACGTTAGTCTGACTAACTGACTAACTATCCATCTGTTTCCGTCCATCCGTCTGTCTATCTGACTGACTGAGATTGTGGTCTACTGCTTGTTTACGTAGTCTTGTCTTGATGATGTTTTCTTATCCATTCCATGCTTATTCTTGTATTTATTCACGCTTTTGTCAGTGTTGCAAATTTATGCAACCTTCTAAGTTGATTTTATGCACGATTATTTGCCCCCAACTCACATTCAAGTCTTTTTGTTGGTTTATCTGTATATGTTACGGATTGTTATGCCTTTTTCTTCTTTTGTTAACTTGATTTTACTGACCGTTGGTGGAAACTTTTGTGAAAAATTTTCTGAAATTCTTTAACTTATTTTTGGTTTTTTTTTTTTTTTTTTTTTTATTTACTTTCAAATATGTTTAAATTTATTCGTAGCACTGGGAAAGTTTTTATAAAAGCATCTCGCCATACTAGTTAGGTTTTTTTTGTCTAAATCTTCTAAGCTATAAATCGACTTTGATTTTTGTTTTTTTTTAGTTTTTTATTCCTGTTTCTGAGAAGCTTTCTACATTCAGTACCATTTCGTGCCTTATGCTATACATTCAACCAGTCTAACCCAAACGAACTCTAGCTTTTAGCTAAAGATCAAATTTCATGCCAGCCGGTTAAACTGGTTACTCCAGCAGCTGTTTTTTTTCAATTTTTTTATTTATTTTTTTTTTATTTCGATTCTTGCATGCTGAAGACTGACTGTCTGTCTATCTCTCATGCTGCTCTTGGGTCCGTCTGTTTGTCATTTACTCATTTTTAATGGTTTATTTCTTCACACTTTCCCACTTGTTGCAGTTGGTTCACAGCCATTATTTGTTGACTTGGGTTGCTTTTTTTTTTCTTTTACTCTGACTTCCTCCGATAACTTCTGACTCGATATTGTTCTTTGTTGGTATTGTTAACAGATGTAGTCATACTTGCTTGTTTTTGTCTCTTTTCTTTTGCTTAAAATTATTTTTTTCTTCTCTTGTTTAATGAAACAATTAAACTTAAGACCACTCACTGTTGAGTGTTGTAAAACCCATAAGAATCGAAATAATAGACTTTCTTTCAGGAATTTTCATAATGGTAATTAACTTATTAAGAATATTTGTTGTCTTCCGGATCATATCATCTGATAATATTCCTGAAAAATAAAAGTGGTTTAAAATTCAAAAGTCTTTAATTCTTCCTGTCTGTAATTCAAGAATATATATGTATAATATATATATATATAAACATATATGTATTTATTTATATGCATATATTATGTATTACGAATAAAGTATAATTTATAAATACTACCGTATATGAAATGTACAATTCCGAAAGAGTTCTGTTATGAAATGTCTCCAGTACAAGCACCTACCAACCAACTTTGATTAACGAGCAATCATTTGTCAAATCTGAGAAATCTAAAGAAATTTACCTCTTCTGTTTTTTTCTATTTTTATCGTTAGTTTTATAAATAGTTTTGTTATTTTTTAGACATAAATTTAAAAATTTTAATCGATAATTTCATTTTTGTGATAAATTCACTAATTTTATCGATTGTTTTAATTTTTTAAGCCAATTGGTTTTTATTCGTATTTATCTTAATCGATAATTTCACCAATTTCTATTCAACTGTTTTTGCATTTTATCGATAATTTTACTAATTTTATCGATATTTTATCGCATTTTATCGATAAATGTAATATTCGTATCGAAAGCTTCAATAGTTTTACAGTTTCAATACATGAATAAAAATTTTAATAGATAACTCTTGATATTTTACTATTTTTAGCGATAATTTGAGTGTTTACGATTAAAAAATCGGCAATTTTATTTTTATATCGATAGTTTTATAAATGGTTTTGTGATTTTTTAGTTATAAATAAAAAAAATGTTAATCGATGATTTTATTTTTTAGATAAATTCGTTATTTTAATCGATTTTTTATTGAAAACAACTTATTTGTATTCGTATCTATTTTTTATCGACTATTTTATCGATAATTTTCCTAATTATAATGATAATTTAATATTCGTATCGAAAGCTTCAATAGTCTTAAAGTTTCAATACATAAAATAAAAACTTGAATCGATAAATTTTTGCATTTTACTATTTTTAGCGATAATTTGAGTAGGTTAATCGGCTATTTTATTTTTTTATCGATAGTTTTGTTAATGATTTTAAGTTCTTGTACTTAAAAATAAAAAAAATTCAATGGATAATATTATTTTTTCGATAAATTCGTAAGTTTAATCGATTTTTTATCGAAAACAATTTATTTGTATTCGTATTTATTTTTATCGATGATTTTACCTATTTTTATTATTACCCATTTCCGAATGTTTGTTATATCGATGATTATATTGTAATTTTATACGAGAATTTATCTAGTTTTATCGATATTTTTATAGAAAAAAATTTATTTGTATTCGTTTTTATTTTTATCGATAATTTTACCTATTTGTATAACATATTTCTGAATGTTTGTTATATCGATGATTATTTTATAATTGTATTCGAGACTTTCTCTAGTTTTATCGATAATTTTAAAATTCGTATCAGCAGTTTCACTACTTTTTGTAAAGTTATATCAAAAGTTTCACATATTCTATATAAATAGAATATGTGGCGTCCGTGGCGTAGTTGGTTAAAGTGCGTGGCCGCTATGTCAAAGAACTTTGGAAACCCAGGTTCGAACCCCAGCAGCGACAGAAAATTATTTGAATTAAAATAATTTTTCTGTACGGCCGCCACCTCTCTGCAGACAATGGCAAACCTCAGAAAGTAATCAAAATGCCATGTAAAGCTTCTTGAGAACGAGAACATTCATCGTTCATCGCCGTTCGGAGTCGGCGTTAAGCACGTAGGTCCGGTTCTCGGTCAATTGTGTACAAACTTAATAACACGCACAACACAATTGATCATAAGAAGCTAGGTCAAAGTCCTTTCAAGGGCTGAAATGGCCAGTTATTTATTTATTTTTTATTTTATATAAATATGAATAATTTCAATCGATAAATCTTATTTGACTATTTTATTTTTATGGATAATTTTGGTAACTTTATTGACAATTAAATTTTTAATCGATAATTTTACTTTTGGGTTAAATTCACTATTTTAATCGAAATTTTTTTACTTTGGAACCTAATTTTTTTATCGATTATTTTACCAATTTACGTTAAAAATTTTTGTTTATTTGATTATTTTAAAACTTTTATGTATAACTTCACTATTTTTATAATACTTTTCAATATTTTTATCGACATATCGACAGTTTCACTATTTTTTTATCTTAAATGTATTGTTAATTTTACAGTTTTTATAAATAAATTCAAATTTTTAAATAATAAATTTTGCTTGTTTGAAAAATTCATTTAAATTATTTCGATCGTCAATTTACTAACCATTTTTATCGATAATTTGAGCATTTTATCGAAATTTTTACTATTTTATAAATAAAATATATTATAAAATATTATATAAAACGATATTTTTATAAATAATTTTACTATTTTTAGATATTAACAAAAATTATTTAATCGATTATTTTACTTTTTCGATATATTCACTATTTTAATCTTTGATTTTATTATTTAAACCTCTTTTTTAGTTTTATTTATTATTATCGATATACTCTAAGCCCCCCCCCCCCCCACTACTTTGGTTACTGGCACCAACTTCGAACACCTTTGGCAGCTCTAACAGCAGCAAGATGAAATTTGTCTTGCATGAATAATTTTCAACTTGCGTGTGACTCTTCGGTCTGTCTGACTATTCAACTGAGTGTTTCGGTAGTCTCTCTGTCCGTCCGTCCATCTATCAATCTTTTTATTTATTTATTTACCGGTCTGTTTGTCCCGCTTCCGCTCAATGTGTGTGTGTGTGTGATTGTGTATCGGTCGGCCTCATTCTTCATGTGGTAATCAAGGCAATATAATTAAAAAAAATGTATTTTATGCAATATTGGTTATTTTTACCGTTTGTCTATATGTCTCTCTTTTGACTGCCTGGATATTTATTTCACCATTTTTATGTTGTCATAATTTGTGATTTTAATGAAGTTTACTCAAGTGTAATATTACAAAAAAATCGATACATTTTCAAAAATTGATAAATGTTCAAACTCGATAAATTTTCAAAAATCAATAAATTTTCAAAAAATCGATGAATTTTCAAAAATCGATAATTTTAAAAATCGATAAAATTAAGAAATCGATTAATTTTCAAAATCGATAAATTATAAAACCAATCATTTTTCGAAAAATGATAAATGGAAAAAAATTATTTCAAACTAAAATTAATTTCTTTAGAACTTCATAAATTTTAAACATTACAAAAATTAATAAATATTAAATACTGTCAGTTTTTAAAAATTTAAATTTAATTAAATTAAAAATTTTATTTTAATTAAAAATATAAAAAAAATCGATAAGTTGTTACACATTTCTATAAGTTTTATGAGTTGTTGAACTGCACAAAATGTTACATTAAAAAATTGATCAATTTAAACGAAAATAATTATTTTTATAACAAAACTAAATTAAATATTTTTTTCTAAAACTCAATAAATATTAAAACAATCGATAAATTACTACAACATATAAAAAATGAAAGCGTCATATTAGAAAAATCATATTAGAAAAGAAATTTAGATTGTTTGCTTTCTTTTTTTTGTTCGAAATGTTTTTCTTAATTTAATTTATCGATAATTTCAATATAAATAAAAACGTCGTGATATAAACAAAATATTTACAACTTCACTTTTTCTCGAATTGGAAAATTGAGACCAAAACGTGAAATGTCTTTAATTTAATTAGCTAAGATTTAATCACAAAAAATAACAAAAACAACAAAAATTCCGCTGCGATCCACTCGCTCATGATACGAACGAACTTGGCTTGGTTCCGGCTTCTTTGGTGGTTCATCTAAGCCTTCACAACAGTTTGTCTGCATATCACTTTACTTTGACGTTCTTGTTTGCTGTCAACATTGTTATTTATCCTCTCCACCTATCTTCCCCTCACCCAAATGCAACATTGTCACAAAATAGCTGCTGCCGCCACTACTGCTAATAGTCGCTAAAATAAGAGCTACGACGACTCCATGTCGCTTCCCTCGCTCTCACCAATTCTTTTTATTTTCGTTTTGTTTTCTCTATATTTTTTGCTTTCTTTTCTAGCTACTCGGCAATAAAGATTGTCACAAACTTTAAAAAAAAAAAACTTAAAATCAAAACAAAGCAAACATAAACATTTCTGTCGTCGTGCTTGGACATTGTCAATATTTATGGTTTGACATTGACATTTGCTGGCAGTTCTCGCGTTTGCCATTTATTTTTCTTTTTTGACATTATTTTAGCTGCACTTCGCTTAAATATCCCGCCAAGACGTCAGTTCAACAATGAAAACAACAAAAACAATAACAACTTAGGCAACAGTTTGTAGCAGATATATTTTTATTTATTTCAGTTTTTCTTTTCTTATTACTTAGTTGCTATGTTGCTATTATTTACCAAGTCATCCTCATGAAAGAATGTCAATACTTAACCTGCTTTTTTTATTTGTTGTTGTTGTTGTTGTTGTTGTTGTGTTTATCTTATTTGTTTGTTTAGTTGCTGTTTTAGTTCCTAGTTGCAACTTAACTGGTCTATATTGCCTTCAGTCGTCAGTGCCTGCCTGCCTGCCTGTGTGCCTTCCTGACGTCTGGTCTTCCAGGTCTATCCATATTTGTTGTCTGTATTTATGTCTTAAGAGCTTGTTTAGTCAAGCCATAAGCTGATCGATGAATGGGTACTTCATGTTATTGAATAGTTTTGTCGTCGTCTTTGATTTATCAATGATTTGTGGTGGATGATGTTTGGATTTCTTGATGACATTTACGCGATGTTATCTATTTCCAATGAGGTGGACAACTTTGTTGCATTTTATAAAATTTATTTGAAAACTCAAAGAGTTCGGAATAGAATAATCTATTTAGATATTTTTTAACCAAATTTTGAAGAATTATATCAGTGTCACATCCGTTACCACAGCACGAATTAAAAGTACTCAAAACTACTTAACATAATCCATTTTAATATGCAATAAATTCATTTGAATTCATTTTGGAATACAAATTCTCGACAATATAGTATCTGTGTCACAACCGTTACCTAAACTGTGCTTCATATATTCTGAAATCTAAAGCTATGTGTCTTATCAAAAAAAAAAAAATTACTTTTAAATTCAACCTATACGCATTTCAATGTCACATCCGTTACTTTGGAAAAAAGTACGTTGATTAGTTTATGTGTAAACAAACGTTGCTAATAGCAAATTTATCAGTAAATATACCACTGACGCATCCGTTACCATTATAAAAACTGTGCTTAATGTTGATAACGATTTTTCTGAATTGCTATTCAAAATCGAACGAATTTTCACTGATAATTATTTCAGTGTCACGTCCGTTACTGCTATTATAGGGAGATAACTATTTCATACATGTGCTATCAAAATAAATACTAATTTGCGCAAATAATATTTCAATGTCACATCCGTTACCACAGGACTCAATTTAAAATTTTCAAAACCCAACATAATCTTAAATTCATTATTCGATCAAGTCATTCTAACATATTTTGTAGCAAAATACAGCAATAATTATTTCAGTGTCACATCCGTTACCGTAAAAACTGTACTTTGTGAGTTTTAACTTAAATTTCAAGTCGTATTAAACAAAACGCTTTCAAAAGTGAAAAAAGCACTTTTTATGGTTTATGTTTAGATAAACGTTGCCAGTGTCACATCCGTTTCCATTTTAAAAATGTGCTTAATGCTAATAATAATGATTTTTATTAATTGCTATTCAAAACGAAAACAAATTTTCACTTATAAATATTTCAGTCGTACCTCCGTTGTTATGTTACACCGTTATTATACAGTGTTATTGTTGCAAGTTATGATGATTTCATACACTAAGGGAAAAATATTCAATTTATCCAAAAACTTTTTTAATTTATCCAAAAAGCGTTCATTTTTGCACCAATAACGAACGCATTTTCTTAAATCGACTACGTAAATATTTAAAATTTATTTAAATACTTTTTTTAATTAAATAAAATATTAAAATATTTAAATAGAATAAAAAAAAGATATATTAAAATTATGCACGAATATATTTAAATATCTTTCAAATATTTACTATTTGAAAATAAAACCATTGCATTCAACGAAAATTTATATAAAAATATTGAAATTGAAAACCAATTTATTTGAATATTTCCCACCAGCTGCGTCCATCAAATACCATTTGATGGTATATTTTATTTTATTTTTTACTTTTTTCGTTCTCTAATTTATACTATTTTTGACAGTTGGTGCAATGTTACGGCACCAAATGTTAAAAATAGTATAAACTACAGAAAGAAAAATTAAGATAGAGAATAAGAAGCAAATTATGCAGGTAAATGACAACCGGTTCAAGATGTTCTTGAGAAAATACCGAGTTGTCACTCCACCCTACATAATTTCATCATGCATTGCAATCACCATCGCACTCGCAAATCATATTTGCCAAAAATCCAGGCTATATTACCCTTGCAACAAAAACTAAATGAGAACTATAAGAAACCTGTAATTGCAAGAAATATACTGCAGGAACAGAGTGCAATGCTGTTGCTGCTTGTCGGAATATGTGTGTACGTGTGCGATGCTGTTGCTGCTTGCTTGTGTGGAATATGTGTGTACGTGTGTGGTATAAATAGAATTCAAATACGAGTTGTAAGGAAAACATTTGATTTATCCACGTAAATATTTAAATAAAATTTATACTCAGGCGTCGATAATGCTAATATGCGTTATTTCCCTTAGTGTACATTTGCTAATAAAAAAACACAAATTTTCACCAGTAAATATTTCAATGTCACATCCGTTACCACAGGGCCCAAATTAAAACTCTCAAAACTTGACATAATTTTCAATTCAATAGTCAATCAAATTATTCAGCTACAGTTTGGAGCAAAATTTAGCAATATTTATTTCAGAGTGTCATATCCGTTACCGTAAGAACAGTGCTTCGCGTGTTTTATATGAAATTTCATGTCTTATGTAGCAAACACAAACGTTCAAAGGTTACATTTAACTAAAACGCATTTCAATGTCACATCCATTATAAGAAAAAAAAGTTAGACCAGTAGAAACCCTACATAGCTCGTATTTTATAAAGTTTATGTGGAGACAAACGTTGCCAAGTATAGTTTTATATCAATAAATACACAAATGTCACATCCATTACCATTATAATGGTGTATTAGCTCAGTGTCACATCTGTTACCATTTTTATAGTGTGTTTGATATAAATAATAATCATTGCATGCATTTTTTATCGCATTAAACATAAATTTTTCCCACTAAATATTTTATTGTCACGTCCGATACCCTTATAGTAGTGTGATTCAAAAAAATATTTCACCTATTTCATGTGTAAATAGTACAAATTTCAAATCAGTCAAAATAAGTACAAATTTGCACCAATATTTATTTTAGTGTCACGTCCGTTACCTTCAATCTGTTACTTAATTCTCAAATTTTAAAATTAACACCAAAAAATATTTTAAGTTCTTATCTATAGCTTCGACAAATTAAACAATCTCCTTCATATCATAAAAATTGCACTTACCATTGCTATAATTCCAACACAGCCATTTCCGCACTAGTTGCTCGAACTGATTTTATTTCTGGTATTTCCCAGCTCTTAAACTTGTTCTGCGTTGTTGCAATAAAAGCGCTTTAAATTTTTTATACCCTTCACTTTTTTTTAATTTCATTTTAGAATTAATGCATTTAAAAATTGTTGAATTCCACCAACGCTCGTTGCGCAAGCAAACAACTTTTATGGTCTCAAGAATTTCTAAAACTTTCATCGTCGCATCAGCCAATCCAATAGAATCAACATTCGTTCAATTAAATAGCTTTTAGAAAAAACACTCCACGCCACTGTAAACTTATAAACTATTAAAAAAAAAAAAATTTTACAACCAGCTGTAAAAGTTAGCAGCTTGTTTTAAGCGTTACTTAATTGTTTTAACTTCCTTCTTGACTGCTATCTTCACTGCGTAAGTAAAAACAAAACTACTATGAATCATAAGCAGCGAGAAGCAGCAGAATGACCATAATTATTGACACTAAAGAGGTGAAAACCTTCAGAAAAAATTCAATGCTGAAAACGCACTTTAAAGAGGTTTTTTATAGTTGCACATCTTGTTCCATAAAAACAACAACAAAAAAATTATTACCAAGTGCACTTAAAGTTGTTGTTAAATGCAGGCTTTAAGCGTGTACTTCTTTAAGCTCTCCTACAGATGGTTAATGCTACCACGATACCAGATGTCATTAATTCTCTAAACCTTCTTTGAAGTTGGCTATAATAGCTGGGTGCGTTTTTTATGAATCTGATGATCTAATGTATAAAATGGGAGTATTCTTGGAAGAAGGTACTTTACCGTTAACATAAGCGACAGAGTTGTTCTTCAACAATGCAACAATGAAAAATAAGTTCATTTATGTAGTGACGGTCTACCCTGATTTCTACAACATCCCGTGTTAAAAACGTTTAAATGTCCTCCATATTACATGTATAGCTTAATAGGGGTGTTTTAGACTACTATCACATATATTCTGGGTTCGATTCTCAGCTAAATCTACGCGGAATATTTATGTTTGTCGTTCCTAATCGCTACAAATTTTTTCTGAAGTTATAACTTCTACTCAATAAAAAAAAAATTTTATTAAAAAAAAATCCTACATATCAAAAGATAAAAATGTCGCGTACGTTACATCTTCTAACAGCATCTCTGCTCTCCCAATTTTGATTTATATCCTTATTTAAACAAAGAAAAGTTTAAATTTCACAAATGCTCCTTTCAATAGCTAAATAAATCATGAAAATGTATATTATGTCACAACCGTTACGCACTTCAAGAAGCTTTTGATAGATAATTTCTCCGCATAGTTCATAATTAATTTAAAATTTATCAAAAATCGCACTTTAAAATTCAATGTTTTTAAAAAATTCTAATGTCACATCCGTTACAAGCGATTTCTTATTTAACGAGACAAGCATTTTTAAGAACTTGGCCATATTTTCCATAATAAATGTCTTTTAAAGTTCAAATTTTCATTTTTGCATTAAAGTCACATCTGTTACCAGGGAGGGACCCTATAGAGAGCTATCAAAACTTATAGCTATAACTCGTATTTAATCAATTATGAATCTTGCCAAACGTATTTGATATTAATGCTCCGCAATAAATCTTTCATTGTCACACAGATTACAGTGCGAGGAAATTTCTGCATTTCTTATTTGAAATTTCTTATTTAACGAGAAAAGCATTTTTTATAGTTATAAGTTTTCGAAAGAAATATTTCAATGTCACATACGTTACAACGGAAGTTGATCATTATGATTTAAAATGTTCAAAACTGAACATTGATCATGCTTTGTCCGTTTTTAAGCAAGACAAAATCTTTTCAGGACAAATTGTTCACCAACAAAGACTCTTATATAAGTGTCACATCCTTTACCATTGAGGTAGTTTTCTTGATGCTATTATGTTTTTTAATCTTTTCATGATTTACTTATCATAACAACTACAAATTTCAACAGTATATAGTTCAGTATCACGTCCGTTGGCAAGAAATCGTTACATTTGATTCGCACAAACAAAAAATAATGTGTCGTATAAAAGCATTGCATGAACGCTTTAAAAGCACATTTTTATTCGCGAGATATTTAATTTTCATCAAGAAATACTCGTATCAGGTATCAGTGTCACATCCGTTGCCGTTTGTACACAATGAACAGTACAAATAAATGTTTTCATTATTTGTGTTTCAAAATAAATTTCACTCTTCAATATATCAACGTCGCATATGTTACGAGAAATTAATTGCTTTAAATATACATTGACTATAAATAGTTTGCTTTATAAAAAAAGCTTTGCTTTGAAAAGCAAATTTTTTCTTACGCGACATTTATGTGTCACAACCGTTACTGTTTAATTTGTTCGTTCATGCTGAATTCAGAATCATGCTGAAACAGAAAAGAGCTTGTTTTATGAAAATTTTTCTACGAGCTAATAATTCAGTGTCACATCCGCTACAAGGGCGATCGATATAAGATGATCAAAATTTCAAATAATTAAAATTTCATGCATTTTGAGACCAAGAAAATTTCTTAAAAAACCATATTTCCACGATTAAATAGAAAGCGTGATTCGCCGTTACATCCGTTACAGCTTAAGGAACCATAAGTGATCAACATTTAAGTTTACTCGAATTAATGGTATTTTCAAATTCTGGCAAAAATTTAAAAAGCTATTTTTCATAAGAAAAATTGCCCAATGTCACGTACGTTACGGTTAAATATCAATTTTTCAAACTTTTAGCTCATAATCTATGTTTTATTGATCAAAATAAATACATACACAGCTGAAATTGTCATCAATTAACATATCAGTGTCACATACGTTACAAACGAAGAATTTTACGCGATAAACTGTAAGCTCATAATTTAGGATTTATTAATATCTAGAAAGAAATGCATTTTAAATTTAAATCGCCATGAATTAGCATATCAGTGTCACATACGTTACAAATGAAAAATTTTAAATGCTCATAACTTTCCTTGCTCATATAATATGTATGACTCATTCTCAACGAATTCTCTTAAGAGCATGAGTTTATTCTTTAATTCCTTCTCGAACTAGCTTAGGAAAAATTTCAAGCAACAAAGAGTTCTATCAATTTAAAAATACTTTCAAAGCATAGCAGTTCAACTAACACGTTCTCTTTCAACAATTAACACAAAGACAATAAATAGAGTGTTTAAATAATTTTTTCTAAAATAAACCCGCCTTTAATCATACATGAAAGCATAAAAAAATCCACTTAATTTATTAAGTAAAAAAGTGTAAAACAAACAACAAAGATTTGTCGCTTTTTTATTTTGACCACTGTGCAAGGTAAATGACTTTATTTGCATTGATTGCAGATTGTAATTGTTGTGTTTTTCTTTCAATTTATTTTATTTTATTTTATTTTAATATATGCGAATGACCAACGCTCACACTCTACTACACTGCCACTAAATAATTGCAGAGCAGCACGCATGCGCACTTTTTAAAACTGCGCATGAACAGCCAACAACGCGCCCTCCTCTTGCACTGACTAAACTATAACAAAAATACAAAGACAAAAGTTTATAAATTGATACATTTATACTTACATACAAACAAATTTACAGCTGGACAGACAGACAAACAGTCAATATAAGCGACAGGCATGCAATTCCAAAACATATACCGACCGACCAACCGATACGCGTGTCGCCGCGGTTAAAGGAAACTGATTAAAATTGTTGCTGCAAATTGTTGTATACAATACAGACTGTGTTGCTGCTTATTGGAGTTCAGTTGAGGTGTACATTATTGCAAAAAAATAAGTGCAAAATAAAAAAAGTAAGCAACACTCCAACAAACAACCACTAACTAACGACGACTAGCCACACAACCTTGATTGTGAAATGTATGTAATTGATATGTTTTTGATTTCATTTAAATTATTTTGCAGTCAAGAAGCAAACCAAACCACCGAACCCTCTCACTTATCTCCGCCCTGCCGTCTTATGTCCCCTACCTCTGCTCTGTTCACCAACATCTATGTCTAACAATGTTCAAATGCTGCACGTTTGCTGAACGCATTTTTGCACCTCTCAATAAGTCGCATTAAACCCAACCAACAATGTTTGAAGTTTTATGGCAAATTTCTTAAATTAACTTCATGGTGGTTTCATGACGATGTTGCTTGTCTTGCAAAATTGCAAAATTTTATGAGAGTCCTCAGAGTTTTGGCACCGATACGTTTTACTGGACATCTAAGCTTTATAAAGTTACGATATATTTTACTCCGCTTGTAATTTGAACTCTTAAGTTTTGCGGAACTTCGAAATTACTTTCAGAGCAAGCCAGTTTCTAAGCAAAAAAGCTTCAAAATAATTGGATTCTTAATTTAATGTGTTGCATTTTTATATCTTGTAATGAAATAAACAATTTAATGCATCTAATAATTATCTAAACTTGTTAAATTTATTAACGCAGAATTTATTAAAAATGGTTTTTTTATTACCTGCTATCAAAATATAAACATGCTAAAATCATTGCCGCAATATTTATTTAAAATACTAAAATCTTTATCATAGATCTCTTTTTTATTTCTTTTTATTACGTTGGAATTTTAAAATTCTATTATTTTTGACAACATAAAAGCGCCGTAAAATGCTCTCAATAAACCTTTTTTATTACCACCTAAAAGCAACTTTTCGTAGCAATAAATTGCATATTAACAGGCGCAGGCGTACTCATTGCCAAGTTTTGTTTGTTTTGCTCAGAACAGAGAAAGATAACGTCCGTTACATCTAATCAAACATTCCTCTTTCTGTTCATAACTTCCCTGATTGCATTTTACAAAGTCCCACAGATCTGGAGCTTTATAAATACTGTAAATATTTCTAATGTCACAGCCGTTACACATTTCAAGTAGCTATTTCAAGTCGTTTTTCAAATATTATTTCGATTTTTTCTTGCATATATTTCAAGAAGCGATTTTTAAGGCAAATTAAAAAAAATATAATTATTTGTGATGTCACAGCCGTTACACACTTAAAGTAGCATTTTCAACTTGTTTTCCAAAATTTTCGATTTTTACATGTAAATATTTCAAAACAACGATTTTCAAAGCATTTTTTTAAACAAAAAATATAATTATATCCCATGCCACAGTCGTACACACTTATAGTAGCTATTTTAAGTGGTTTAAAAAACTTTATTTGAATTTTAACGTGTATATACTTCAATACAGCGATTTTTAAGTCGAAATTTCTACCAATAAATACTTTAAAGTCACATCCGTAACACTTAAAGAAGCAGCAAATGCCCAAAGCTTTACTCTCCATAGCTTTATTATCATGAATTATAGATATAGATAGCATATTTGAAAATCTTCATATTCTGTATATTATGATGACCATTATTCTTCCTAAGATCCCAAAAACGATTGAATAACAGGAAAACGAACTGGTATAAATATCTATAAAATCTGAGACTAAATGCGACTCAGCCTAGAATGAGGGACAATATCAGGAATGAACTAGACTTAGAAATAATGATAGAACAATTTAATAAAACTAATATAGATGCTTACGAAGACAGTTGTCTAATGAGTAAAGTTTGTTCCACAAAAGACGTTCCTTCTGCCACTTACTTTCCATCCTCTAACTATCACCCGCTTTCCGAACCAACACAATGCTTTCGCATTTATAGAGGGCATCCCCTGAGCGCAGGTTTGATCGTGATAAAATAAAAACACCTGAACTAGTTGTGAGTCTTAGTCAAACAGGCAATGACCCATGATGAAGCATGCGAAAGATAGAACGAAAGATGTCATAGAACTTTCATAATCTAAGTTCATGAACTTCTCCCCGAGTTTCTGATCCGAACACTACTAAGACGTGTTACACTAAAATTTGCAAATTTCCAGCGTTAGTTATCTCGTAAATTGCCCTATCGCCGGTCGTATTTTTTCAAGCTTTAGTTCGGTGTTATATGAACTCTATTTGCTATAAGTAAAAGTTTCGTCAAAGCAGTAGTGCTCAAAATGTTGTCACCACAATATTTTGGCCTGACTTAGCTACCTGCCATTATTCGCCAATTGTACAAAATTGGTACCGAAGCCAAAAAATCAGTTTTATTGAAAAAAAACATGAATCCACCAAACTGCCCACAGTTAAGGCCAATTGAAAGATATTGGGCAATAATTAAAACTAAATTGCGAAAATACCTTCGGCCAGCTAAAAACATCGAAGACTTTAAAAAAAGTACTTGCGGGCAACCCATATGATACCTAACTCAACTGTGCAAGCTCTGATGGGACCTATTAAATCTAAGATAATATTATTTCAGCGCCAACCAGTAAACAATTGAAATTTCTGTATTTTTATTTTTTTTATACTGTAAATATATTAAATATGAATTAAAGTTTTTATTTTGTTGAAATAAATGTGGAAAAAATAAAATTTTGTGTTTTGCAAATTTAAGTGTAACACGTCTTATTTTGTATAAACTTATAAAATACAATGTACATAAATGGTAGCAATTCGCATCGTTAACGATAGTAAGTTTGAAAGTCTTGTTGAATTCTGAAAAAGCCTGATTTTAATTAATTGTACACTAGTTTGTGCATTTATTTAAAACTTATGGGCAAAATTTGTTTTAAAAATTTATAATTCCGCTTTGGTTTAGAAAAATTCCGGAACAAAATTAAGATAATTTAAGCTTCCAAATAGCTTTTAAATTTATTACTTTTGTAACTTTTGTTTAATTGCTTTGTTATGAGGCATAATAAATATCATTGATTATTGTTATGATGATTTTTGGAAATTTTCTGAATAGTGCAATTATTGATATTTTAATTTTTTTTTTTTTAATTAAACTTCAATGAAATAATAGTTATTTTTAGCTCCCAACACAGCTGTTTTTTGTTGAAATTTATTACTAAGTAGAGACTAAACAGAGACAGAAAAAAAAAATGTTTCTCATCAAGACCCAACAGGAAGTTCTATACTCTCTGCCATATGTTAATTAAAAACACCAACTGTATTCTAGAATCAAGTAAGAGAGAGGGAGAGAAAACGGAAAATTAAACAGCAAACGTAAACAAAACAATGTTTTATGTACAGACAAAAAAAGAAAAAAAAAGCAAAAATTAAAATAAAAACCGGCAAAGAAAACCTGAAAGTTTGTATTTCTTTAAAAAAAAGTTAAAAACCTGATTTTAATGCATTTTTCTATTAATTATTTTATCCCCATTTGCAGCTCATTTAAACCAACAACAACAACAACAAGCATTGACAAACTTGCCAACTCTTAACGATTTAATAATTAGCAAACACCAACTTTAACAGCCAATAAGCGAAACATCGTAAAGTTTTATAGCGAACAAAATAAAATAAGGAAAAAAAAGTAAGAGAAAAGAAAACATGACAACCATGCCTGTTGTCTGGTGTACCGATCCCAATTCGGTCAATAACAAACCCACAGCTTTTGCCCTCCACGGCATACAACTGCAGGGAAATGTGACGGAAAAACAAGTTTTGGCCTTACGCGAGCTAATTAACGCCGCCTCCGAAGGTAGACTCATTCTACCCTCGGATGGTACATTTTTGCTACTCGATAGCGGCATCAGTATTGAAAGCTCCATTGTTAAGAATGGTCAGGCTAGCACTAACACCACATCTACCACCAGCATCAGCAACACCGATGCGAATAAAGAGAACAACGCGCAAAATTTGCCGCTTGTTACGGCAAACAGCGGCAAAGAGCACCCACAAACGTCTGCTGCAGCAAAGCAAAACCTAAAGAGCACCTACATATTAATGCCCGTGACAACGACTGCACAGAAAAACGCCAACTTGCCCAGTTCGTCATCGTCACCAGCTAGTGACAACTCCCACGTAAGAAGTTCTAACGAGCCAGCGGAACCTACGTTTCTACTGGAGCCAAAGTACTCCACGTTTTCCATACCCAGCCCCACAGCAAACGATGATATACTCTATGAATTTCTCTGCTGTGCCCGATGCATGAATGAAATCTATGCCAACAAATATGCCACAACAACGGGAAATCCCTACCGATGTCGCAGCAATTTAAGCTGTCAAAGCAATTCCGGCAGCCCAAATTGCCCCAATGCCGCGACACGCAAGTCACAAACTCAAACGCAGTATCAGTCAATACTACAGCGTTATCTTAAGACCTGCGGTAGAACCATGTGCGAGAAGGTCAACGAACTACATCTCGATGATCCTGTCTATAACATTGTCAATAAATATACGCGACGCTATCATCGCAAGCATTGCCATTTGGCGGCGTCATCGGCACGTAATCGACAAAATCATCGTCACAAATTGCCAATGCAAAGCGTTAAAATCTTTCATAATCGTAGCGGCATAGCAGGCGTTGCTACGAATGTCTCATCGTCGCCAGCTGCCAGCTGCTTTAGTGGCATGAGCAGTAAAACAAAATCAAGCACGTCAGCGCACAGTGGAAGAGGAGGTGGTGGAATACCAGGCACCGCTGTCTATGCAACGGTGAATAAAAAGCTTGCCAACAATTTGACGACGACTGAGTGTAATGCCGAACTAAAGACTGAAGAGGTCGTGAATAGCAGTAGTTGTAGTAGCGACAAAACATTAATTGATTTGGACGAGGAGGAAGAGGAGAATACACAAAATCAGTTACAAGTAGTTAATGAGGAGGAGGAGGAGGAGGAAGACGGGGAACAGGAGAAGTCGGTAAATGATTTAAGCGACGATATTATTGACAAGCTACACGTGCCCGTTATGGAAATCCAAATGCCACCAATCAGCACAACGCGCTGTCAATGTAACTTGAGACAAGCTTGTAGTAGTAGTAGTAGTAATCAAGCTAATGAGTCCAAAGCGGAAGCCGGAGGCAGGCAGCGCAAGTTAGGCGCTGTTGTAGGTGGATTACAAGACAGTCTGAATAGTGATGTGCTAGTGAGAACAACGAATGCAACCGCATCAACAATGAATATGATTGAGGAGGAGTGGACCCCAAACTGTGATCAAAATATGTCCAAAAATGGTACCAGCCAGGTGATAGTCAGAGATCTTATAAGTTTCGATGACGACGACGACGATAAGCTGAAGCAACAGCCCCAGAACAGCCACGTTTCCAACGAAAATGAGCCAGCCGACTTACCTCACTCACCGCCATCGCCATCTCCACCACGCAGCAATAGTTCCAGCCGCAAAACTAGCTTCGATTCTACCTGCACAATTAGCTCAATGGATTCGGGCTTCATTGAGATGCAAAATAAAATCGAAAACTCCCTGCAAAGTGGCCAGCTTAATCTAGCAAGCCTCTTCGATGAGACAGCATCGGGTTCAAATGCGCTGTCACGTCACGCACCACCTACGGCCGATGCAGGTGGCGAGAAGATTGCGCGTCTCAATTACAAGGAGTGTCTGACCCAGTCGCGTAATCGTCGCAAGTCCTACGAGGAATTCAAAGCCATGTTTGCTGCCGCTCAAGCCACACTCAATATCTCGACGAGCGAAACACCCAAAAATGCTTCAGAGACAATAGCTGGTCGACGCAAGACATATCAGGAATTCCGCGCAATGTTTGCCACAGCCACGGCGGAGGCGGAGAAGGAAATGTCAAAGCAAACAACAGCAGATATGACAACGACAGCTATTGCAACGCCGTCTGTTTTGAATGCTCTAGAATCAATATCGGAACAGGTAAGCAACACACAGCCACAACTAGTCGACTTGTCGGCTAAACCGGATTGCGAAATCGATAGCAACACATTGCTCGCTGAAATGGATACATCAGCGGCGGTGGATACCGCAACGACAACAGCTGCACTACGTAAAAACTCGGATTTTCTATCGCAAATACTTGATCACAAGATCATGGCTAAAGAGAAGGAGAAGGCACACATACGACGCAAATCGTATGAGGAATTCAAACGTTTGGTGCGCGAATGTGAGGCCAGCAGCGGCGGTCAGTCGACAACGGCAAAGGAATGTTGTGCGGCTTCCGCTACAACGACAACAGCGTCGCCATTTAAGCGTCAGAATTCGAGACAACGCAAAAGCTATGCCTCATTTTTACTCATGCGTCGCAACAGCGCCAAGGATGCCGAACGAACTGCCAACAAAACGCCGCCGGCGATTAGCAACGATGAGCAGGCTGATTCAAAGTCTTTAGACCTACAGCTGCAAACTGCCACAGCTGTTTTGCCCACACTCAGCTCTAGCACAAAGTCCGCAAATTATCGACGTAATTTCAAGATTTACGATAAACTTGTGTATGGCACCATCTATGACATAATTCAACGGAAGAATGACATCTGTAATTTGACATATCAAAAGTACGACAAGTACATGACTTACGGCACCATATACGAGATCCTACATCGCAAAACATCACAAGGCTCCGCCGATTTGTCGCAACAACGCAAAAGTCTCACCGCCATCATGGAGCGCGACAATGCTTCCGCCTCGGACAAAAAGGAAATGTTGACGTCCAACGGTGACGATACGTGCAGAATTAAGAAATCGGGCATGATTTATGATATCATACAAAAACAACAGCAACTGCAGCAGCAACAACAACAACAACATCAGAAAGATGCAGCTGACGCTGCAAACAACACGACCGAAATGGCACTGACCACAGCTAGTGGGAATGTGGCGCGAAAGTATGGCACAATCTACGATATCATACAAGGCGAGAAACAAGATCAGCAAACCGGAGAACAACAAACAAAAGTGGCCAAATCCAGGAATCGTTTTGTTGTGCGCAAGATTGATGAACACGAGCACATGGCCCAAGAACCAGTCTCAACTGAGTCGCCGCAAGTGCCCAAAAACAGCGAAGAAGTTGAGGAGAATGCGAAGACGCAAGAATACTGCGAGCCGCTCAAGACTAAAACAACGAAGCCCAACAAGATGCGCAGACTATCCAATATACTGTCGTACAAAACATCCGCGTTTGCCCACCACAACACCTCGTCTGCTACAAGCAAGTCTGAAAAGACTGAAGCCGATCAAATAGGAGATCCGGATACAAGCAACCCGGCGCTAAGTGGCAACGCAAAGCGCGCTCAAGCAAAACGTCGCATTGGGGTCACAAATCTGATACCACTCGATAGCGAAGAGCTTTACTCTCGCATAGTGGCCCAGAAAAGAGCTTCACCCTCCTCTGGACAGATTGTCAAATCAAGTTCACTTGATGCCATCTCTATGTCTGTTGCCATTTCGCCGCCTGACACACCCTCACCGCCACGCCCACGACGTAGTCTGAAACAACATAACTGCCTGCTACAACAACAGCTAAAGACAGAACAAAAACAACAGAAACTCAAGAAATATTCGCTGGACAATTGCGAGCATCCACGCCCAATGGGTTGTATGGAAAACTCCCAACTACGCCGCTGGTCTAATCAGATGCACTTGAAGTGTACCTGTCTGAACGACGCCATAGCTACAACGGACACACAGCTTGAGTTGACACAACTCGCCCCAGACTGTAGCTGCAATGCGACTATAACGCCACTGCAATTTCTGCCGTCCAATACTGTCATAGAGCCTTCATCATTGTCAAATACTCCAGCGGCGTTCGAACAAATTTGTTCGAAATCAACGACAAATGGAGAGCCCCTACCACCGCCGCCTCCACCGTTGCCACCTCATGCAGCCTTACACCACAGTTCACCAATCAGTGGTGGTAACCACTGTCACTGTTGTCCCTGCCCATGTATGTCGTCTGGTAAAAATTCAAAACAAAGTGCCAAAAATTCAGCTGTAGCTGCTGCAACCAAGAAAGGAAAATCGCGTCGACTATCGGAATTTACGCGCGGTGAATTTCTAAATGAAAAATCGTAAGTTATATATTTCCCTCTTAAGCCTCCTATTAAGTTGTCTTCTCTCTATTTGTTATGGTTTGTTTATTTATTTGAGTATTTAGCATTATTAATTTCATTGACTATATTTGTATTATTAATGAAAGTTTCGATTTATTTATTTTTTTTTTTCTTTCTTGGAAACTCTTAGTCATCCATAACAACTAGTGATTAGCTGTTGGAAATTTCTATAAAATTGTCACACATAAATTGCTGTGTAAATATTTACCAGACAGACTTTTTAGCGTTCGCCAATTTGGAGATTGGAAGCGCTAATTTAATTTGTTCAATAGATAGGCTTAGAACGGGTCACATTTTACCGCTCATGCTTTCTAGTGTCCTCAACTCTTCGGGCTTAAAAGATGTCTAGGTTTGCGATAATTTTTGCCTGTACAAGCGGCTAAGTTTTAGAATATACCGATAAAAAACTGTTCGAAACATCTATCTCTTGTGGTACCACGTTTAGCTTTCAATACAAAGCTAGGTTCAAATCCCAAGGAGAGTATTTTCCTGTTTTGTATCTCTGTTTATGCTTTCATTGTTGGAAGCTAACTCTTACTTTTGATAAAGAAAAATGAGTAAATTCAAACGTCTTATTAATGGTTGAAAATGAGCCTCATCACTCACAATAATTTTTTTTGAGAAATCATGATCTTGTTCATGCATTTCCAGCACCCAATCAGCGAATGTAAGGCATTTTCAATTTTCTAAAGGCTTCAATTCTTGTGCCAACTGTACCTTATAAGCATGTAGGCCAAGATCTTTATGCAAAATACCCTGCAAATTGGCTGTGGATGAGACCAATTCCTGTGATCGTCTTGAAATGGACAAACCTGGGTTTTCAGCTACGCTCTCAGCTACAGCTGCGATGTTTTCAGTTGACCTAGCCGAACGAGTCCGAGTTGGAGTCTTTACATCCCTTACTTGTTCGAGACGTTTGAATTTATCGATTGAATTGAACATTCCCGTTCTTAACACTCCATCTATTTTTATAAACACTATGTCATTGGAGGGAAACATTCCTCTGCGCTGTCTTAAAAATTAATGTGGTAACGTTCCTCTCCATTGTCTTTAAAATTAATGTGGAAATACTCTACTACCGAGGCTGCCTTAGTATTCGAGATTTTATTATTGGAAAAAACATTTAAATTGAAATTGCCCCAAACAAGCAAAATTTTCCATATGCATTCCTTAAGAAGCTGTTTAGAAACAATATCAATTTAAAACTTCCCATAAGTTTCCAAAACATACGATGAGGAATGTTTACTCATAACTTCTAATTCTACTGTTTCCACATACATTCTTAAGAAAGCGGTTTGGAAACAATATCAATTTAAAATTTCCCATAAATTTCCAAAACATACGATAAGGAATGTTTACCCATAACTTCTAATGCTACTGTTTCCACATACATTCTTAAGAAATCGCTTTGGAAACGATATCAATTTAAAGCTTCCCATTAGTTTCCAAAAGATACGATGAGGAATATTTCCCCATAACTTCTAATGCTAATGTTTCCACATACATTCTTAAGAAAGCGGTTTAGAAACAATATTAATTTAAAACTTCCCATATGTTTCCTAAAGATACGATGAGGAATGTTTCCAAATCACTTCCATATGTAAGCCTTCCAATTTTACCCAGAGATTATTTCAATGCATTGTGTGAGTATATATCAATCCATATGAAAATCTCCTAGATTTTCTTTGCCAAACGTCATCGAATGGCAGTTGTATATTCCCACCTGGAAAAATGGTGAGAAATTCAAAATGACACCTCTTGTTGAAAGACGCTTTATATAAATTTTAATTGTATCCTCGTTTCCTTCATTACTTTCTAACGTTCTCTCACATTAACTAATGTACACAATAGCCGAAAGTCTTAATGTTTATTCAAAACGTTGTAGGTTCAATTTTTGAGGAGAGATTTTTCCTTTATTGGACCGGGATTCGAACCCATGTCCTCTAGAGTGGCAGTGAAGCACATTACTTACTCGACTACCGTCGAGGCCGTCGCGCTTAACCGCGAATTAATCGTTGTTCTACATCATCTTCAAAAATGTCAATTCTATCCATTTCATTACAATTGAAAACAATTACCTTGAACCAAAAAATCATATCTTTAACTCTATCTCTCTTCTTTTATTTCGCCTTATATCTCTTTTCTTCTTAATTGGGTCAATAACCTTAAAACAGCCTTCAACAAGCGCTGCCCTATAAATTAAACAAACTCTACAAGCTCAATAAATTTAATCTTTATAAATTTATTTTGACAAATTTGCAACATTTAAACAAAGTGGCCATAAAACTTGACTCTTGTTAACATGCAAAACGAGCCGATTGAGCAAGAAATCATGGCGAAAACTTCAAAGTTCAACTCATTCAGAAAACTATCGGAACCAATTCATAATTTTCGATGCTCTCGATCCGAACGCTTGTCATTCACAATTCGTACAGCTAAGAAACAAACACAAACAAAATCATTTTCTTTTACACTCAACTGCTGTGGATGGCACAAAAGTAATTATCTTCCTCATTGGGTTAAACGGTCACAAACTAAAATCCAAACCCACACCAGCTCCGCACACACCAACAAATGTATCTTAAACGGTCATTAAAATATTTTTGTATTTAAGCTTAACTTGTTGAAAAACCTCAAGGTACATGTTGTTATTGTAAAATGTTTTATTTCTTGTTGGTTTTTTTTTTCTGTACTACGCCAAAAATTTTGGAACGTGCCTTATAGCGTATTACAACATAAGCTACCGCCACGGAAAGCGTGCTTAAGTTTTTTTTTTTGGTTAACTGAAGTGTTTGTCGTTGATATCTTCATATTAGGCCTTATTAAGTTGTCTTTAATTTTTTTTTTTGCTCTTTATTACGTTGGCTTCTTTGAAACTTCTGCGTCTTTTTTATTTTTGTATTTTTTTTTAGCTGCAATACGTTTGAAATTTCTTTGGCACTTGGGCGAACGTGGACATTTCCTTGTTTCAATATCTGTTCGTCCAATGTCCCAACTTTGTTATTGTGTAAAGAATGCAGAGCATTCGAGCACGTAACTGGCTGATATTATTTGCTGCTACTTCTAGTGATTAGTTTCCATCATCCCTAGCTTAAAATCCTCGATAGCTTATTATGCTGGTCAAATTTGCAAGGTGATGGCTTCGAATCCGGTCTTCTGTATCTCTGAACACATTTTTCTCTTGACTCTTTTGAGTCTTTTCACTTGTCAACCCATCCATTTTCAAATAAAGTCAGAGTTTTTGACTCAATAGGTCTTACTATACATGTTATACCTCTGTCTCTGTTTGTCTGTTTTTGTACTGATTACAAATAATATTTTATGATAATAAGTAGACGCGATCCTTTTCTACTTTTAACATGTAAAGTAGTATATTGTAAGTATATTGCATCTGTAAAAAATTTGCTGCGTTATTTTAACGATCGTTACTCAATGATCCCAACACCGAAGTGAGTTTATCTTGTATTGGAGGGAACTCAATATTTATTAATATTTATCCAATTGACTCTCAAACTCTTAACTCTACTGATCACTACCTATTTTTGATCTTTAACACGATCCTTATTCTGCTTCAAGGATACATAGGATCATTAAGTGATCAGATTATTTTTGCAGTGATCCTGTCTTGTTCTTGCGATCATTCGTTAGTTTTCACAACATTAAACTTCGATAACTGATCAAGTAGCTTATCTTGTATTGGAGAGAATTCAATATTTTCCCACTTGACTCTCAAAACTCTACTAATCCCTACCTATTTATGATCTTTAAAACGGTCCATGCAAACAATAATTGATCGGATCTTTTTGGCAGTGATCTTGTAAAGAAGATATTCGCATTTACATCTTTACATTTTTTTGTCACATCAAGAGATTATTATTTTTTTAAGAATTTTCACTAAGGTCAGCATTACGAACTTCTGCTTCTTATTTAAAAGAAAAATTGTGATTCAATATTGCATTTCAATAATGAAACAATGTTTAACCCAAAACATTTTTGACAAAGTCATTCCGGCGATCTTTACTAACATTTCCCCACAAACACGATCATAGCTCGTCAGTGATAGTGATTTAAGCTAACTATTAACCTAGCAATATTTACAAACCGTCTTTATAGAAAAATAATTTTAAAATCAATTTAATATTGGCTTAAAATGCATCGGTTTCAATTAAAAATCTTATTGCTTCATAGATTAAGTAATTTAAATAGTCACGCGATTAAGTAGTTTAAAAATTTTGTCGAAATTTCGATTTAATTGATCGTAATTTGAGTTTAGAAATAAAATTGATCGCATATCTTATAATCAGACAATAAACTCAGTTTTGATTGAACAATTTGAACGTTTATTAACCAGGTTAGATATTTTCACTTATCGCAAAAGTAAAGTAAGCTGATCGTAGCGAGAAATACAGTTAAAAAGACACTTAAAGAATTTGTGACTGGTACTTAAACCAAACGATAACTCGATCAGTACTGAAATAAAAACGTTTATCAGATAATAAAATAAATTGTCTAAATACAGTTAGTCAATTTTATTTTTCTTCGTTTCATGAAATTAAAAACCATCGTTTAATCCATTAAACTGAGTACATATCGGGAATATGTAGTAATAAAAAAGTAATATTCTTGAGTAATAAAAATTGTATTATCCTTTAAGCAGTTAAACTTAAAATACTCGATGTTGACATCACTTAAATAAAAACTTGAAATTTACTATTAAATTTTTTTCAGATTTTTAAAAATAGAATTTAATGTAATAAAAAATTAAATATACAAAATAAAAAGAAATTAAAAATAACTCAAATAAAAATATCTTTAATAAAAATAAGACATTACAAATAAAAAAAAATGCAATTAAAATAAAAAATAACTCAAATAAAAATAAGAAAATACAAACAAGAAAAAATACAATTCAAGTAAAAAAATTAAAAATGAAATTTAAAATAAAAATAAAAATAAAATACAAACAGCAAAACAAAAATTAAATTATAATTAAAAGCAATATAATAAAAGCAAACAATATTTAATAAAATATAAATAAACAAAAACTAAAATTAAAATATAATATAAATGAAAATTAAAATTTAAAGTTAAAATTAAAATTAAAATGAAAATTAAAATTAAAATTAAAATTAAAAGCAAAATTAAAATTAAAATTAAAATTCAAAATCAAATTAAAATTATAATTATATATAATATATAATAACTATTAAAATGAATTTAAAATAACTAAAAAGAATATTGAAAGTAGCTGAAACAAAAATAAAAAATAATAAAATAAGTAAATTAAATAAATGGAAAATTAACAAAAAAGTTTAAGAAATAAACCAAACTACTTTAAATAAAAAAACTATAAACTTTTAACCAAAAATAAATAAAAAATAACTAAACATAAATAATACCGCACACTTAAATACCAAAGGAAAAACTTAAATATATCAAATATTATTAATAAAAAATTAAATTAAAACAAAATAATTAATGATAAATTAAATTAAATATATTAAATGCAAAAATAAAAACAAGAAAAACAAATGTAAAATTTAAAAATTATAAAATAGTAAAACAAGAAATAAACGACAAACCGAATTAACATAAAAATAAAATGAATTTATTCACTTTATTTAAAAATATTAGACTTTGTTAAAAATTATAAAATTTTAAAAATATTTAAGAAACAAATAAGTTTAAAAATTAACTAAGAGTCAAAATAAAAATTAATTAAGAACTAAACAAACATTTTAATAAAATCCAAAATACAAACCACAAAGATAAATAAATGGTATGAAACCAGTAAATTAATTAAATAAAAATATTTAATATAAAAATAAATTAAATAAAAAAATAAATTTGTTAAAAGATATAGAGTAGTAACAATAAATGAATGAAAAATATTTTCTTAAAAAATTTGCGAAAACAAAAAATCAAAATAAAAATTTTTAACAAAATAGATATAAAATGTAAAAAAAAAATTTAATTATACATGATAGAAAATAAAATAAAAAAAAATGGATGACAAAATAATAGTATAAAATACATGATTTAAATAAAGTAAAATAAGAAATAATTTTAGAAATTAAATAAAAATACAATAAATCAAAAATAGCATTAAAAATGAAATATATAAAAAATAGCATTAAAAATAAAATAAGAAATAAAAACAAAAAGAAAATAAAAATTAAAATAAAAAATAAAATAAAAATTAAATAAAAAATAAAAATAATGTTAAAATTAATAAAATAAATTACAGTAAAAAATTAGTCAAAAATTAAGCAAACAATAAAATAAAAATATAAGAGGTAAAACTAAAAATAAAATTACAATAAAAATAAACTAAAAATCAAAATAAAATTAAAAAAAAATTAAATGGAATAAAAAAATAAAAAATAACATTAAAAATAAATCAAGGAATGAAATACAAAATTAAATAAAAAAAAAATTAATTCAAAAATAAATTAAAATTAAATTTAATAATTATATAAAAATAGAATAAATAACAAAATAAAAAAAATTAGATTAAAAACTATTAAAGACTAAAAAATAAGTCAAAAATTAAACGTTTAATAAAATAAAAAATAAAAAAGAAATGAAAAAAAATAAAAAATATAATTATTTATTTTATTTTTATTTTTTATTTTAATATAAGTTTTTTTTTTAAAAAATGTTTTAGTCTTTATTATTAAATCTCTTGCTTTATTTTTTATTTTAATGTTTTTATTTTCTTTTTTATTTGATGTTTAATTTAATTTCTTATTTCATTCTTTATTTTATTTTGTATTCTATTTTTTATTTTATTCCTTATGTTATTTTTTTTAGTTTTTATTTAATTATTTATTTTATAAAAAATAAACAGTAAAATAAAAAATATATAAAAATAAAATCATAAATCACATTATATGTATAATTGAACATATAATAAAATATAAAGAAATAAAACAATAAAAGATAAAAAAATAAAATTAAATAAAATACGAACTTAAATAATAGAACTTTAACATCACATTATGTGTTAAATTATGCATAGACTAAAATCAAAGCTAAAATAAAAAATAAAATAAATAAAGAATAAATTTAAACATAAACTAACTAAAAAATAATGTATAAAATAAAGAAGAAAATAAAACAAATAAAATTTAGAAAATAAGAAAATATAAATAAATGTAAATAATAAATAAAATATATAGAAAATTAAATATTAAACATAAACTAATTAAAAAATAATGTATAAAATAAAGAAGAAAATAAAACAAATAAAATTTAGAAAATAAGAATATATAAATAAATTTAAATAATAAATAAAATATATAGAAAATTAAATATGAAATAAATAAGATATAATGCTGTGAAATAAGACAGAAATTTATCAAAATTTCTATCAAATTTTTATCAAAACATAAAACGAAAAATTAAATTAAGTAAATGAACAAAATAAAAAATAAAGCAAAACTAAAATTGAATTGAAAAATTAAAATAAACCATGTAATAAGAAAACTTAAAATATATAAAATGAAAAGAAAGTATTTAAACCAGGCCCGTAGCCAGGATTTACCTAAGGGGGGGGTTTGGATTAAAAAAAATATCGATAGTTTTTGATATCGATAAATGAAAAGGTATTTTTTATATAATTACCAGAAAGATGGGAAAAATCAGTGGCTAGAAATAGACAATACTTTGAGAAATGAATTTGTAACAAATTTTTCACAATAAAGCGACAAACTTGAAAAAAAAACACTTTAAAACTTTTTTGTACACCAAATACATTAAACAAAAATTAATTTTTTATTTTTGTTTATTTTATATATTTATATTAACAGCCCGATTCTGCGTACTTGATAAATTCACCTTATTGAATATTTATCAAGTATTGATTATTTATCAAGAGTTGGTATTCTGTGATAGAAAAAAAGCTCTTTAATTGATAAATTTGTCAATATCTCATTTGCTATTGATAAATTTATCAAGAGAGTTGTGGTTGCTCGTAGCAGGCAATACCAAGGTTAATATTAACATAATAATGTTAACAATTATAATCATTTTCTACAAATTAATACACTTTTGTGGAACATAAGGAAAATGAAAGCAGAAATCTGTTCCCTGTGTTATGCTATTAATGAGAACAATTAGCTGTTAACAGGAATTTACCTACTCTGGTGAATTACGAAAACTTTTTATTTATTAAGGTTGCTGTAGAATACTAAAAAAGCTTTCGATTGATAAAATTCTTTACAAATTTTATTTATAAATTACTTATCAAGAAAACGCAGAATAGGGCAGTAAGTCTTCTTATTTATTTTTTTTTTTGTTAATTCTAATAACACAGCGTCCGCTGTGACACTGCAATCCCTATGTATGCTTAAGGATGCACACCCATTTAACATAAAAAACGTGTGTTCTATAATTTCAAAACTGTCGTTTGTTGAGTTCAATGTGTTTCGGCTATATATCTTGCTTATCGTTGCACTGTCATTTTGGAATACAGAAAGACGCTAAAAAAATAAAATTTTCAAGACAAACTTCTAAAATGACGATAAATAAGCATCTTATATTATTATTTTAATACTTTACTTGCAAACTTAAATCGGTTTATAATTCTATATAAAAATAACCACGATTAGAATAACGACATTTTCTTGTATTTCCTGACTTTTGTAAAGGCCACAATGAACGGTTAGAAAATTTTATTTAAAAAGTTTTTATTATCATTCGGTAAAATTAACAAGAGGTTGTGATCCTGCGCCTCCAAAACCAGTGTTAAAAAATACGCAAAACTTGCAATAAGCTGCATTTTCCAATTTGGAGTAAACCAACCAATGCCAACGGTTCGACCAAGAATGCTTAACACTTTAACTGCCACCATACAAAAAAAAATATCGGGTCCTCCAGGCCATTTTTTCGAACAAATCAGAAAAAGTTTTTTTTATATTTCGGTGAAATTTTGAAATATAATATTGAGGCACAACATATGTTCCTCACGGCCTGATGTATACGTTTACTGTATATTTAGTGTGGATGACGGACAGATGGACATGGCTAAATCGACTTGGGTGATGATGCTGATCAAGAATACATATATACACTTTTCTATACCTACCACGCTTCCTTGTAGGCGTTACAAACGGAATGACAAAATTAAAGTTTTTAAAATTAAAATCCCAGTAAAGGGGGTTTTTTTAAATCGTGGGGGTATAAAAATGATGCGCTAAAGATAGTTTCAGGTATGCCAGGCCATGCGGAATTGAACTACGTTTACAGATTTGCATTTCGAGGTACTAATTTTAAACCATGAACTATAATGTGTAATCAAATACTGAGGCACAAACGCTGTGCCTCAGAGCCTACACTAAGGGAAATAACGCATATTAACATTATCCACGCCTGAGTATATATTTCATTTAAATATTTACGTGGATAAATCAAATATTTTCCTTACAACTCGTTTTTTCCCCATATTTAAATTTTATTTATGCCACACACTGACACACATATTCCATACAGCTGCCAAGCAGCCACCAAGTAGCAGCAGTTGCAGGTCTTATAGTTCTCATTTAGTTAATGTTTCAAGGGTAATATATCATGGATATTTGGCAAATATGATTTGTGAGTGCGGTGGTGAGTGCGAAGCATGATGAATTCATGTAAGGTGGAGTGACAACTCGGTATTTTCTAAAGAATGTCACTCCACTCTACATGATTTCATCATGCATCGCACTCATGCATATGGACGCAGCTCGTGGGAAATATTCAAATAAACTATTTTTCAATTTCAATATTTTTATATAAATTTTCCTTAAATGCGATAGTTTTATTTTCAAATAGTAAATATTTGAAAGATATTTAAATATATACGTGCATAATTTTAATATATTTTTTTATTAATTCTGTTTAAATATTTTAATATTTTATTTAATTAAAAAAGTATTTAAATAAATTTTAAATATTTACGTAGTCGATTTAAATAAATGCGTTATTGGTGCAAAAATGACTCGCTTTTTGGATAAATTAAAAAAGTTTTTGGATAAATTTAATATTTTTTTCCCTTAGTGTACGTGGACATTTTACTGAGGCACACCGTATGTGCCTCATGGCAGTTAACGTGTTAAATCGGAGTTTGCGAGAACCGCCGGCAAGAAAATTAAAATTTGGTGGAGGCACATAAATGCTTTGAAAACTTTCAAGGCGGTTCGAATCAGAAATATTGCTCATCAACTTGGAAATATCGTTATTTGGACATTGATATACTCTCGAAGTCGAATGCAGTTCCGATGAATCAAATGATATTTCTGGAAAAATTTCTACAATCATACACACAAACTTAGAGTTATAAGCATTAAAAGTAAAATATTAATACCGCAACTTGTACTTGTACTTGTACTTGTACCGCTTTCCACATAGCTGTCAACATTTAAGCTTTCTATAACTGCAGGTTACAAAGGAAGTTCTAAAGACTTTTCAGATTCCAAAGTTTCTTGAACGTTTTCTATCGGGTTTTCCAATAAGAGTTGTTATTTTGGTATTCAAAGAAAATTGCCATTTTTTGAGATAAATGATCGGATGTTTATTTCATAATAAAGAGGAAGGTATGCCGTTAATAATGAAAAGCATGAAAAGCAATCAGCCAAATGACCACCACGACCACGCTTACAGCACAATATCCTTTTCATAAAATTTTCCATAACCAAATCGCAAAGTGGCTGCCCTATGTCCTCATTTTCGAAAAAGTAAGGTCCAATGACACCGCCGGACCATAAACTGCATCAAACAGTCACACGTTGAGGATGAAGGGGCTTCTCAACAATAACTCTTGGATTTTCCGAGCCCCAGATGCGACAATTTTGCTTGTTGACGTAGCCACCGAAGTGGAAATGGGCCTCATCAGTCAAGATGATTTTTCGATGGAATTCCGGATTTTCCATCATTTTTTTTTTTTTTTTTATTTAATTTATAGTTTCTACTTGTCAAATGTCAAAGAATAAAAGCTTTAAAAGTGAGCGCTTCACAATAGCGGGCGATTCACAATAACACCTCTTATTGGAAAACCCTGTACAATACAGATGAAATATAATATTATTCGGATTTTGTCGGTTCCGCATCAAGCAAAAGTTAATCCATTAATATTCAATCAATGCAAACACGCTACCAAAAATAAACACAGCTTTCAAACATTCAGAAATATTCGGCAACTTTTTAACACATTTACGCATTGATAAAGGAAGAAAAACCATTTGAATCAAGCACTTACTTTCCACCGTTATAGCCTTTTTTTACATCTGGTTTCTGCAGCCAATTAAGTAGACTAATTTTTGTAGTTTTGGCACAGTAAAATTAACAATAGAAACTCTTAAACTTATCTAACGAAACGCAATCAAAATTTCACCACTTTCACGTTACACCTGTTAACGCAATAAATTCTTAAATTGCTGGTCTTAGACAAAGTTCAATTGAATGTATCGAACTTTTTTCGATACTTAAGCTTGTTGATGTTTTCGCTGTATTTTGCTATATTATGTTTTTATACTTTTTGGACCATAAGGGGGTGGTTTTAACCCTAAAAACCCCCCCCTTGTCTACGGGCCTGATTTAAACTAATTATGATATAACATAAACATAAATCATAAATAAAAAATACATATTAAAATATTAAAAACATCATTATTTGTTACCAACATTTTTTTGTTGGCTATGAATTCATAAGAGCTCTACGCAAACCGTTTCTTAAATCACCCATTAGGTATTGTTTTTGAAGTTGTTGTGATTTTTTTTTTCACCCTCCATAATAATACTTAAGACTAGAGCCGGTCTTTTGACCTTAATCGTTTTTTTTATAACTGAAATTCCAGCCCTTTAACGGCGCGCCGCCGTGTGATGTGCTAAAATCTGTTATAATTTCAGGTTTTCAAGGTCGGCGCGTTTGTTGTTCGTCCACTCGACTAATTTAAAAACATAAAAAACAAGTAGTTCGACTTTAAGTTGAAAAGAATTCATAACTTACATGGCGATAAAATTTTTAACATGCATAAAGTTGCTTATTAATAGGCAGGCATTCAAAGTCAGTTCATATTTAAATTAAGTGTTTTGTATTTTTTATTATTTTTGCTGCTCTACCCAGCGACGCAAAAGAATTCCCATTCATGACTCATATAGTTCAACGTTTATCGCATATAAGCGATTTTTTTTTATATATGTATAAATTGTTGAACAATGCATAAATTATTTCATTATTAATTAAATGCACATGAAAAAATAGAAATTATTTGCGGGGAAACAACAAATCGCAAGATATACTTTGCAAGCTGTATAGAAGTTATTTAAACGCATTGCTTACCAACGCCTTACAAAGTAATGCAACGTGTGGCTCTCTTTGCTCGAATAGTACTCGAACTTTTGACATCAACTAAATAACTTGTCTAAGGAAAATCATCATAACCATAGACTTTACATTACAATCGTTGTTTTTGTTTGTTTGTTGTTGTTGTTTTTGCTATTCCCCTTTCCATTTATTATCGAAATCTCAATGAAATTTCAATCGTTTACTTGTGCTTAGGTTCGTGTCTTGAATAATAATGTTCAACTCTTCTTTGTTATTGCATTCAGTGAGGAGTTCATTTTTTGATTATTGCATAATTCGCTCTATTTAATTTAACTAATTTTAAACTACTTTAAAGGTTAACTTTGATGGAGAGTATGTTTCGAAGGCAGTCATTAAGGAAAATAATCAAACGCAATGCTTTTGGAATTCTTTTCGTGTATTTTTTTTTTTAATTTTTTTTCTTCTTTGTTTTGTTTTATAAAGTAGACTTGCTTGACACGTGACTTCTGCTTATCTCCATAATGTTGTTGCTTTTTCTTTCCATTCCTTAAACTTTATTTAAATTTACAAACATATAAAATTATGAAAGAGCATGTATTTAAAATAATTACCTTACATTTTTACAAAATTGACAGAAAACACGCGTCCTTCTTGATTTTAGCAGGTCTTTCTTTGTTTTAATTCAATGTTTTTTTTTTATTTTTCATATTCTACAAATTATCGAACTTGCTTTTTTATATCAAACATAAAAAAAAACAAGAACATTAAAAACAGCAGCTTTTGTAAGACAGCTGAATATTTTTTTTCCAATAACAAAAACAAAAAAAAAAAAAAAAAACAAGCAAATATTTGAATAACTTTTAACAGAAGTGTATATGACGCCATAGTTTAAATTTTGTTTTTTTTTTATTCACCAAAAACAATCTTTTAAAATCGCAAGTAAATTTTCTTAATGGCTTTAAAAGTCACTCAAATTCAAAGATTTAATTTAGACAAATTTTAGCAACACAGCGCTTATTCCATTTTGCCTTGGCAGTGAATTTCCCACTATATAAAGGGTGTATCAACAAGAGTTGTAGGGTTACAAAGGCTTTTTATTGATCCGCTGGTCGCTTGACAATTGTCAAATGTTGATAATTGTCATTTATAAATACGGGAAATTTATCATAGAACGCTACACAGTGAACGCTTTACAGAACGCTACACATAAATCGTTGTATTTTTTTTATGAAAATTTTCGTTCAATCTTATTTCCGATGCGCACAATTCGAGCAAATTGTCCTCGCAATCATGTCCCTTCTAAGACGTGTGTGTGTGCAACTTAATCAAAAAATTCCAAGAGACTGGCTCAGTTCAAGATATGAAGACACCAAAACGACCGAAACGTCCCGAACGTTCAGCCGAAAATATCGATATATATAAAGAAAAGTGTAGAAAAACGACCCAAGCACCTCAATTCGTCACCGTGCTCAAGAACTCGAGCTCTCCACGTCCACACTGCAACGAATATTGACGAAAGTTTTATGGCTCAGCATGCGTACAAGATCCAATTAATTAACTCAATAACTACAGCCAGCGAACCATTAGCAGCGCCGTCCGTTCTCTAATTGGGTCTTGAGCAACACGAATGGTGATGTTGATCGTGTTTTCTGACGAAGTTCAGTCTCGCATTGGCGGCTACGTTAATATTGTTATTGCTCTTACAAAAAAACAAAAATGTTGATTTCGAAGCAAATTTTCGTCAGCGATGAAGCCCATTTCACACCAGGTGGATACGTGAATAAGCAAAATTGTCGTATTTGAGGCTCTGAAAACCCCCAAGCGATTGTGGAGAAGCCATTCATCCACAAAAAGTGATTGCCTCGTGTTCATTATGGTCTGGTGGTGTCATTGGTCCGTATTTTTTTAAAAAATGTCAAGGAGTAACCGTTATAGGCAATTCCAAGCGGTATGGCCGTATGTTAACCAACCTTTTTGACCTGAAATTGAAATATGGATCTGGACAATCTCTAGTTTCAACAAGATGGGGCCACAAGCCACACAAGAGCATCAATTAGGGCTTTGTTGCAAAACAGAAATTTTCCGGACGACTTATTTCGAGATTTGGCTATGTCAATTGGCCTCCTAGATCGTGCGATATGACGTCTCTGAACTTTTTTTGTGGGGCTACGCAGAAGATCGTCTTTACGTGAATAAGCCTGAAACTCTTGAGCAATTCAAAAACTAGCATTCGTCAAGACATGACCGAGCTAGTGCCCGAGTTGTGCACAAAAATCATCGAAAATTACCTCAAAAGGATTAAGGCCTGCAAAAACTACCTTTTGACATTTTTAGAGTATTTTTTTTAAACTTAACTTTCTTGGTTCTCGATGGATAACCATCTATAAAGAAAAAAAAAATCTTTAAAAAACAAGAAACTTGTGTGCCCTTAAGTTGTGAGTTAAGTCGAGTAGATATTTTTCTCTGTTTTCCAATGTTTTCTGATTCTGATAAACAACTTTTCAAGATTTAGAGGAAATTTTAGGTCATTAATTAATTTTCCCTTTTCAATAGGTCATTGACTGTCCTTTTTCGCTCCATGAACTGCACATTTTTTCGTTTAATCAAATTTTTCACACGTTATATCGACCATTTTTACTTTTTATCTGTACATTTTTTATCCATCATACAATTTCTCCCGTCCACTTTCTTTCATATTTTGTTTCGCAATAGGTTAAATTTTCTTTTAATTATATGGATTTTCGGTGTTACCGAGCCTAAACTAATTTGCTCCAACAGATAGAAAGTCCATATAATTTATATAATAATGGAGAGCAACAATATCACAAACTCACAGGTTTAATTTTCGTTTTGATTTTTAAACAAGGAAAAAATCTTACTTTATCGACCATAGACAAAAAAGCATTGACATAACAATGAAAGTTTTTACTATGAAAGCTCAACATAAAAGTCGACATAAAACTTAAAACAGTTTCTTGACATTTACTCACCAGCAACACATCTTCACATTACTATTATTATTATTATATCATCGATCGACAATCATTTCAGTTAATGTCTGACATCTGCATTTATCATATTGATCAGAAACCAGCACGCGCTTTTATCGTCCAACAGTCATGGATGTTACGAAGATGTAGCGCATGCGCAGCATATTGCGTACTTTCATCAACGTTGTAATACATTTTAATTTTAGATTTATATGAATATGTAATCTTCAATCTGATACAATTTCCATTGCATTTTTATTTATAATCTGACTGTTAGGCCGCATTTATAGTGTGCGCTGAAGCTGGTGCTTGCTTGCGCTCGCATATGGAAGCAACTTTATTGAACTGATAGCAATTATAGTACGCGCTTGGAACCAGCTTAAACCAGCTGGTGGCGTTCATGGTGTAAACTTGCTGCTTAAGGCTGGCTTCTGTTTTATTTAAAGTTTTTTACTTGGAAAATATTGTCAATTACGTTTTGCGAATAAACTTGCATTGAGTTGTGTTTTCAAACCCCTTTCAGGCAAACAAACTTGGAGTAGGCTTTAAACAAGATTAGAAACGTAAGCAACAAGCTTGAAAAATGTTAAGATTGGAAAATGATTATAAGTAATTTTAGAATAAACGCAAACGATCCCTTGGAATAATATTGTAATTAAGTATTAAAATAAGCTTTTTCCAAGTGTTTTTTTACAATTGGAAATAAGTATTTTAATATATTATTTCGCTCATTATTATTTTCATAAATAATACTTGAAAAATCAATCGTGAGTAAACAAGCGAGAGAGCAGGTAAAGTCGCTGGAAACTATCTTGCAAGTAGCTTCAAGCTCAAAACAAGCCTGCACTATAAACTCTGAGCTTTTTTGATATAATTATACATGAAGCCCTATTCAGCCGCAATTACCATCTTCAGCTTAAGCGCGCACTATAAACGCGCCTTAAATATAATTATTATTAATTACGAACTTGTATAACTTGACATTTTTTTTCAGTGTATGTTAATAGCTGTTATAAGCTTACTTATTCTTTTCTTATGCTTCAAGCAACTCTCGATATTCAAGTATTGTAGGTACTTGTCACTATTGACAGAAAGTCTGTCGCAGCATTATGTATAGCTGTTTGTTGACCTTGAACTAAACAATAGAGTACCCAGCCAACCAACCAAGCAACTAGTTTGCTATAAATATGTGGAAAACTGAAAAATATAACTGCCACACAGCTATATAACCTTAAAATTGTTTGCATATCATGAACTTGCAATTTTTCTACACACATACACGTCAAAAATAGGCGAGTGTGATAGTGCCGAAGCCTATCACATATTCAACAACTAGAACTACTATTTCACATTATTTGTGTTCTATACTTTGTGCTAGTTGGCCTTTTATTATTTTATTTTTTTAACGACCATTGTCACTTTATAAATGATCTGGTTTTTGACCACACCCTTTTTTAAGTTCAATTCATACTTTTATTCTATTTAAAATTGTGGGTGTTTTTTTAATTAATTTTTTTTTTTTTTGTCTATATATATTTGTTTTTTGTGTAACATAAGATCTTAAGAACCTGTCAACCCATTCGGAGGCATTTAATAAGGTGTCGATTGCAGTTCCTCTAAAGAAATCGATACAGCTAACACTGTTTTCACTGACTGCATTGTTTTGTGGTTTTATATTTATTTCTTATACTTTTCATATGAAAATTTGAAATATTTATATATGCAAGTACTGAGAAAAGTTTTGAAAATATTTATATTTTTCTTTTTTGTTGTTTTTTTTTTTAATTCTTAGTGTTTTCGTGAATTCACGATGTGTTCTATAGGCTGTATCAACAAGAGTTTTATTGTTTGCTTATTAAATAAAACAAAAATTGTTTAAATGTCTTTAAAGTTTTTATTGGATTGTGAAGTAGACACATGGAGATTATATATGGAATACATAATCTTACAAGTGGTTACTTCGGCTTAACTTGCAGAACTGACTTGCAGAGCAGAAGTTTACTGTCGTTATGCTAATAAGTAAAAGCAATTACTTAAAAACTAAAGCAATTGCTTATAAGAAAAGCTGCTACCAATTCCCCTCTTAATGGTGTAGGGGACATCACTATTAAGAACACGTAGTTTTAAAAAATACATCAATTGACAATATAAAATATTTAATTCCATCATTTTTATAAAATCCCTAGAAAGCAGAGACACAAACCACTTTAATCTAGCGTGGAAATGATAGAAAAAAACCCACTCTTCTTTTTTCAATTGAAGAATTTTAAGATTATTTTTACCTCAGTCATTAACTTTGTGTAGGGAACTTGTCAAAATCTGTCTATTTAACAAATCGTAACATATATATATATAAAATAAGCATGCACTGAAAAAATATTTCCAGTAAATCGTGACGTGACATGACTTTTACCGCGCAGGTTGTCTAAAAAGTTGAAAAAAAGCAAAGCAAAAGAAAATGGATCGGCATTGCATGGAATTGTTTCAAGCTAAGTATAGGTGCTATAAAAAAAATTAGTGTACGACAGAAAAGCCTAATTATTTCAGCTTATGACTAAAATATAAAAGAAAATATTGATATCTTCGGAAGGCGAAGAGAACTGCTTAAGCAACAGACCTAAAATATGTTAAATGGACTTATAGCTCGCTGATTATGGGCGCTATGATAAAAAAATATTATGTAAATAAAGTCTGGCAAAGCCCTCACAAGAAAAATATACAAAAACTGCATGACGTCATGAGGGCGCAGAGAGAGCCGCTCTAAGATCGAAAATGCAACAAGCATGCAAAGGCGTTGCATAGAATTATTACTTCGAGAGTAGATGCGCCACGGTTAACGTTATAGAACAGAAATTAAGGATTTATACTTGGTTTAACGACAAAAATAAATAACAAAATTTTGACGTCGTCATATAGCGGAGCTTAAGCAACAAAAATACAATATTGTTGCATGGAATTATTACAACTCGATTAATTAAGGTGTTACGGTAAATTTTTTTTGCATGACAACAAAGATTGTTCCTTTGATATTATAACGAAAAAATTTTATTTCGCCATCACTGTGTAATGCACTGAAAATGCAACAACAATGAAAAAACGTTGCATGGAATTATAACTCGGTAACTGTGAACGCTACGGTAAATTTTATGGATCAAAAATAAAGTTGGACTTTTTTTCCATATGAGAAAAAAAATAAGAAAAATATTGATAACATCACGAGGTTTCTCAGGGAACAGCTTAATGTAATGCAAATACTCCACCACCGTTGCATGAATTTATTGCATGGCACTAAGGTAAAAACAGAAGCAAACCAAAAATAAAAAAAAGAGTTCGCGTTGTCACGTCAATACCTCCGGCTGTGTAGATATACAGTCAACTTCCTTTTTTATTAATGACAAATGTTTGAACAGCTCATGCAGGTTGAATAAATCACCTTGTATCTCAAACACTAGAACAAAAAATTAATGAGACAAAATTTTAAAGATTTTTTTTTTTCTTAAAAAAAGTTTTGCCTGGCAGAGTTATCGATATTTTTCTTACCCTTATTAATTATTAATGTTGTTAAGTTATAAGGTGACAATAATTTTTTTCTATGAAAAGATCTGTCTTGCGTTTGTTTCCATGCATCAGCATCATGCATACTTTTACTAGCTACTCGTGGAAAAAAACACCTCCAATTGATTTCTTGAGAAAAAATAAATAATGTTTTTATAACACATCCAAAACAAAAACAAAAAAAATGTAATTATCTATGAAATCGAGTAGAAACGAATTAAATACAAGTGTTGCTGTCTCGACACAACGGCAATTAGTTGCCAACTGTAACGCACATAAGTGTTGCCACCTGTTTGCAAATATTTGAGTTAGTTGGAAAAAACAAAACGCAACAATTGTGAAATGGTAGCAAAACTAGCACCCAATAATTTACATTGGCGCCAAAGAAAAGAAATTTTTCCATGTTTTGGTGGGACAAACATTAAAAAAAATATGTCGCTCGAGGCGAGGCGTCACCTGCATCTATTGGCCATCTTTGAGCAGTTAACTTATAGTGGCGAAATTTTATGAGGCGGGCATGCAATCTTTTTATTATATTTAGATGGCATTTTTGCCACGAATGGCGGAACAGACAACAACATGATCGCACAGCAGCCAGCAACAATTAAAAAACTACCGCATCAGCATTAACAACAACACTAACAACAAGTGGGCAGGAATTCGTAGCTAGCACATACGCAGCAAAACGCACCAAATCATTTTCAGTCAATTTAGAAATTTCATTAGTTAGCATGCCTCCCAATTTGATGGAATGAATGGTGGTAAAGCGGGCAACGAGCGGTGACGAGTTGGGAAGAGGCGGAGTTGTTGGCATGTTAATCACTTGTTAACGTTTGCAGTATGATACACCAGAAAAACTGTCGATGATGCAGATATGTAGATGGATGAATGATTAGACAGACACACGGACAGACAGATAGTTGTGGTGTTTTAATAATGGCTGCCATCACGATGGTGGCGCTTAGATGGCGCCAATGTTATGGCATATCTAAAAATAAAAAAAAAAAAGAAATGTTACAAATTGTTAGACTCAATTAATAAAAATTTGCATTTAATTAAGCAGCAGCAGGAAGAGGCGCTTAAGAGGAGTGCAGCAACAACGCTAATAAACAACAATTTAGATATGAATAGATGAATGGGTTAAATAATTAAGCACATTGAGCTGATTTGAAAATTAGAAATTAAATTATTAATCGATCAGCTTTGAGATATATATATGGCCATTTTGAAAAATTTGTCCCGAATAGAGATATAAAAAGTTGGAAAAATATATCGAAATTTACCCAAAAGATATTCGCAAGAAAGAAATTTTATGGAGAACTTCTTGCAACCGTGTTTCTCAAAAGTGAATTTTTAAACTTAAAACATTACCAAACAAAACAAAAACATAAGCATAAACATTAACATTAACATAAACATAAACTCAAATATTAACGTAAAGATGGAGATTAACAGTTACCTTAACATTAACACTTCCATTAACAATAACACTTCCATTAACAATAATATAAACAAAAACATAAACAAACATAATCATTAACATAAACGTAATCATTAACATAAACACAAACATAAACATAAACATAAACATAAACATAAACATAAACATAAACACAAACATAAACACAAACATAAACATAAGCATTAAGATTAACATTAACGTTAACATTAATATTGATATTAACATTAACAATAACATTAACATTAAATTTAACATTAACATTAGCATTAACATTAACGTTAACATTAACATTAACATTAACATTAACATTAACATTAAATTTAAAATTAACATTAACATTAACATTAACATATGCATTAACATTTACATTAACACTAACATTAACATAAGCATTAAGATTAACTTTAACATTAACATTAACATTAACATTAACATTAAAATTAACATTAAGATTAACATTAACATTAACATTAACATTAACATTAACATTAACATTAAGATTAACATTAACATTAACATTAACATTAACATTAGCACTAACATTAACATTAACATTAACATTAAAATTAACATTAACATTAACATTAACATTAACATTAACATTAACATTAACATATAAACATTAACATTAACATTAACATAAACATTAACTTTAACATTAACTTTAACCTTAACTTTAACATTAACATTTATATTTCCATTTAGACTTACATTTATATTAACATTAACTTTAACCTTAACTTTAACATTAACTTTAACATTCACACTCACATTCACATTAACATTAACATAAACATTTATTTTAACTTTTACTTTAACTTTAACTTTTTTAACTTTAACTTTTACTTTAACTTTAGCTTTAACTTTAACTTTATCTTTAACTTTAACTTTAACTTCAACTTTAACTTTAACTTTAACTTTAACTTTAACTTTAACTTTAACTTTAACTTTAACTTTAACTTTTAACTTTTAACTTTAAATTTAATTTTAACTTTAGCTTTAACTTAAAACTTAACTTTTACTTTTGATGCAATAAAAATTCTTTGATCGCGGTTATAAATAAAAAAATAAAAACTTCAAAAAAGTAGAAACAATCTTTAAACGAAGTTAAAAGCAATCAAATAACAAGAATTTTACGAGTTATATTTGTAAAAGTAGAAAATTAATGACGAACGTAAAATTCTGCTTCAAAACTTTTGTAGCAACAGCAGCCAACAGTTGTAGCACCATAGAAAAAACATCAAATAAAAGTAGCAACAACAACAACTCATAAACGCCATGTTATTATCTGTTATTTGAAAATTGCGCACGCCTTCAAGCGGCTGCTGGTGCAAGCTTTGTTGCCTCCACAACATCTAAAGAAAAACCATGCAACGGCGACAACCAACAGATAGATAGATAGTGTTGCCAGCGCTATAATTAAAAATGTTTCTAAATGGATTTTGTTCGTTTTTTCTTTTTCTGTGCATCATCCTCCCAAACCTGTCGCCGCCAGTGTTTTTGTGGGCGCGCTTTCAGAGCAGCCGCTGAAGGAAATCAGCGTTTAAATTGACCACTGCAAGCGGGGCAGGCATTTATATGATCAAGCGTGGTCATAGTTTTTAAATACAAGCTCGTAACTATAAATATCTGTAAGTTTAACTATTTTTAGAATTTATGTGATGAGTTTCTTCTTCGTCCGTTGTCTGTCTGTCTGTCCTCTTCAGCAATCATCGTCAGAGGTTGCCATAAAATTGCTATATTTTTCTTTGCTTTCTTTTGGTTTCTTTGCTTGGGAGTTGGAACACCAGCTGTTATGTTTTGACATGCAATCATTTATTAGAATTTATATTTTTATTTTTTTTTTAGATTTTTTTTCTTTACTGGTATTCTGAGAAACCATAATTTTTCGCTTTTAATGGATTGAAATTTATACTATATCGAGAGTTGATATATAAGCGGATTAAATTCGTTTTATCAGGTTGGAATGGATGGAGCATAAACAACACGCACATTTGGAATTGAATTGAATATGGAATCAAAAACCTAACAGCTTGAGTTTCGACAGCTTAACTCAAGAGTTGATGGGTGTTGGTTTCTGAGTTTATTTTAACAAGCTTTAGTGTTTTTTCCCGGATTCCTAATTTTTTTTTGTTTTTTTTTTATTGAGAAAGTGAACGTTATGCCATTATTTCCAGTTATCCTTGCGATTTTATTTTTTAAGCCTTTGTATTCAAAAATGGAATGATAGGCAATAGGGATGGAGTCAAGTGAAAAATATGTAGAAATTTTTAGCATAACTTTAAATTTGTAGATATCTTAAAGGGAATTTTTAATTTAAACTTTCATAGATTTTGGTGCATTTTAATTTGAACCCGGATACAACCGGGATTTAAACCGAACAACTTGGGACTTACGGCTGAGTACATTTCCATCCGAGGCTATTAAAATTTAATATGAGGGTTGCTACATATATTTCGGGAATAAGAAAAAATAAACAATATTTTGTTCAGTTTTTGCAACGGTATTGCTTGAGACATGTAGAAAAATAAGTAAAATTCCGTGTAATAGGATTTTTTTTTAAATTTTGCAACGGTACTGTTTCAGACATGTAGAAAAAAACAATCGCCGAAGCCATTATCATCAAGACAATGCGAGCTTGAGGCCTTTTTGAGCATTCAAAACATCAAATTAATGTATCATCTGCCGTACAGTCCTGGTTAGGCCTCCAATGACCTCTTTTTGTTACCGCACATCAAAGACAAACGCGTGGACAACGATTTTCGCTTCCAAAAAAAAAGCCGTTGATGCGTTTAAAAACTGTGTTTTGGAGGTGTCTCAAGCGGAATAGAATAAAGTTTATGACAAATGGAGCGCATTCAAACATTTTTTTAAACGTAAAGGGGAATAATTAAAAAACAAAAAACAAAGATAAAAAATTCGGTCTTCAAATTTGTTCCCGAAATATATGTAGTAACCTACGTATAAGTTATCTCCAGTTGGTAAAAGGGTGAATCAACAAGAGGTGTAGGGCTGCAAAGGCATATTATTTAACAGCTGGTCGCTTGGCAGTTGTCACATGTTGACATTTGTCATTTAGAAATACGAGAAATTTAACAGGATTGCGTCATAGCGTCAGAAAGAACAGAATTCGTTGAATTTTATTACTAGAATGGTGCTACGTCCATTTATTGCGTACGAAGTTTCCTTGGTGCGTAGTTTTGCGTCTTAGAGACACCCATTAGCCAACATGATCCCGAAATTTAAAACAGTTACACTTTTTCTATGGAGAGTGAAGTTTAAGCTAACCATCCGCACATAATTTGAACTCTCGCGGCGAACATTTAAGTTGTCATTTGTGGTGCCAATAATTTGTAGAGCCCAAATTATGCGAAAGAGTGTTCGAAAATATGGAAAAAAAGGATTAAGGTCGGCAAGCCAAACCGAGGCGGCCGTTTGTAAAATATTATGTTCCATACATAATCTCCATATATCTCCATAATATACTTTCAATCTAATCGAACAATTTAAGAGACATCCAAACAATTGTACGTTTCAATAAAAAAACAAATCCTACATCTCTTATTGATACACTCATTGTTATTACTCGCAGAATGTACCTTTTCTTGAATATTCGAAATTTCTTCAATTATTTTAGGTTTTTTTTCTATTTATGGCATTCAATGTGTATTTAAACCTTTTCACAATTATAATTATCTTCAAGCTTAATTTATAAAAACTACCGCAGAATATTTAGTCAAACAAGTTTGAAGCAATATGATCAACAATCGTGTATTTTTTTTTCTCACCAAATTCAAGGGATTTTAAGTTGATATTAATCATGGCCTGAGCACGTTTTTCATTAAATTATTACTTATCTTAATTTTCTAATTTTCACAATTAGACAATTTGACATGAGATTTCATGTCGTATTCCAACGTCATACACGAATTTTGAAAAAATTTTTCACAATTACAACTAATATAATAATTTCACAAAATAATGTTGTTATCAATAATGCAATAATTGAAATCATGAATTATTTGATACGATCAATATTATTGAATGAAATTCAACTATATTGAAGAAAAAAAAAATAAAATATATAAACATCTGTTTTGATGTTCCAACAAAACAATAACAACTTTATGCCGGAATGTCGTTGCGTGACTCATTTTCCTCAGTATTTTTTGTTTTTTTTTTTGCAGTCAACTTTGCTCATTGCAAATGAAAATCCTAACCGAGAAATTCGCTGTATTGCTAGAATCTAATAAATATTAACAAGCATTTTATTGCCGACTGTCAATTGGGTGTATTTTTTCCCCCTCCTCTACTGCAATTTGTTGAATGAACACACGCTGTTCTTCAATTAAGCGGTACTCACACATTCTCGTATTTAAGATTTATTGAATTAATGTGATGATATTAGCTACAATCTTAACAGCTTAACTAGTTTTTCAGAGAAATACTGTCTAATTAGCACTTTGATTTGCATCTTGTGCTTCATTGATAATAAGGGGAAATTTTCCAACCATATTTTCAGTTAATTGTGGGATATTTTTTTGTGCGGCTATGCCTTGTGACGTGATTGCAAAATATTTAAATTAAGTATTTCTAAGTTTATTATGAATTGTTGAATATGTATTGAAAAGGTCTATACAAATTATTAAGGAATAATTTACATATGTAATTTTTATATATATATATATATATATATATATACACTAAGGGAAATAACGCATATTAGCATTATCCACGCCTGAGTATCAAATTATTTAAATATTTACGTGGATAAATCAAATGTTTTCCTTACAACTCGTTTTTTTCTCGTATTTGAATTCTACTTATACCACACACGTACACACGTACACACATTTTCCATACAAGCAAGCAGCAACAGCATCGCACACGTACACACATATTCCGACAAGCAGCAACAGCATCGCACTGTTCCTGCAGTTTATTTCTTGCAGTTGCAGCTTTTTTATAGTTCGCATTTAGTTAATGTTGCAAGGGTAATATAGCCTGGATTTTTGGCAAAGACTAGTTGTGAGTGCGATTGATGATCGCACAATAAAATTGTGTAAAGTTTGAGTGACAACCGGACATTTTCTCACAAATGCCTTGCACCGGTTGTCATTTGCCTGCATATTTTTCTTTGTCCCTTTATATTATTTTCAATTTTTCTTTCTCTAATTAGTACTATTTTGACATTTGTTGCCATAATACTGCAATAACTGTCAAAAATAGTATAAATTAGAGAACGAAAAAAACATAAAATATACTACTAAATGGTATTTGAAATATATTTTTTTTTAATTTCAATTTCTTCTTTCTTTAAATGCGATAGTTTTATTTTTTTAAATATCTGAAAGATATTTACAAAAATTCGTGCATAATTTTAATATAATAATAAACTAAAAAAATAAATAACTGGCCATTTCAGCCCTTGAAAGGACTTTGACCTAGCTTCTTATGATCAATTGTGTTGTGCGTGTTATTAAGTTTGTACACAATTGACCGAGAACCGGACCTACATGTTTAACGCCGACTCCGAACGGCCATGAACGGAATGTTCTTGTTCTCAAGAACCTTTACATGGCATTTTGATTACTCTCTGAGGCTTGCCATTGTCTGCAGAGAGAATTAAAAATTATTTTAATTCAAATAATTTTCTGTCGCTGCTGGGGTTCGAACCTGGGTCTCCAGGTTCGTTGACATAGCGGCCACCCACTTTAACCAACTACGCCACGGACGCCACAAATTTTAATATATTTGTTATTAATTCTGTTTTTAAATATTTTAATATTTTATTTAATTAAAAAAGTATTTAAATAAATTTTAAATATTTACGTAGTCGATTTAAGCAAATGCGTTATTGGTGCAAAAATGACTCGCTTTTTGGATAAATTAAAAAAGTTTTTGGATTAATTTAATATTTTTTTCCCTTAGTGTGCATACATATATATGAAATAACTATATTTAAATATTACAAAATTATTTACAATTTTTTAAAAATTGCTAATGATTGTTTTTTCTCTTTCTTTCTAGGTAAGTGTTGTCTCAATTTTGTTGGAAAACAATTAATTATTGAATGCCAGAAAATTGGTATTGTATGGAATTTATGCTATCTTAAAATTAAAATATAATGTTGAATATTATTTTTAACTTTTCTTTACAACTTTATTGAAATAGTATTTTTATACCAGAAAATGAATTTATCGGTAGAGCACTTTCACATCGATAACTTTCCATTGGGATGGTCAATCCGCGACAATTATTTACCGAATTAGTTATGTATACTCGTAAGATTTCAAATCACAGATGTTACTGATTACAGGTTTAATAAAAAAGACTGAAACCCATATCGTCATCTTCTTTTCGGATTCCCCCTTGGCAGCAGCCTTCTTATTTTCAGTTGGGGCAGCAGCGGCTGGTAGAGTAGTAGTTTTGAGCGGCAACAAACTTGCTGGGGTCCTTGATGTACTCCTTAATAGTAATAGCTTCCTTGAACTCTACTGCGGTGGTAGCGGCGATAGCCAACAAATTCTTGAATCCGTTCGCAACGCTGTTAGAGCCGAAGCGATGGTTCGATAACTAATTTGCAAATAAACTGAAGCCAAGTTTGCAACACCAGATTGGAATTTGGCACGCAAGTCTTCGGGCTTGATGTCCAAGATCTCAGGAGAGAATATGGAACCAAAGTCGTAGACTTGAGACAGCAAACCATATGAGAACCGCGAGATGTTCAACATGTTTAGCAAAGTGGCTTCAGAAGCACCTACTTTATCGCCAGACTTTAAGATTGGCACATCGTTGATGATTTTAATTGTACCCTTCGAAATCTTGAAAGAAAGAAGTCTTCTCGGGACCTAAGCCAGTGTTTTGCGCTGCTATAATAACTGGCAATGGATCAATTGCACCATTACATGCTGGAGCACGCACTTTTGATTCCAAAAGCTTGTCGCGTACCTCAGCCAAATCGCCCTTGGTGAACACGAAACCAAGCTCAAACCTCAAACTTGATGTGAGGCAAAAGTTTTTCAAGCTGAACGTTGTTTTCCAAATGCCCATGAATAGCCTTGCGCATCATGGTGTTTTTGACCATAAGGCCTACACCCAATCCACGTAGCGAAGTACGGATGTTTTGCATCTGCTACATCCAATGAAACAGTTTGGATATTCATCGAAGAGTTCGACGACTTAAACGAAGCATTGAGCCTTCCAGACTGTTTTGTTCTCCCTAACCATCTTAAATTAAGGTGTAAAATTAGGTACTCTCTAAGAATTTAAGAACAAAACTCAAACGTTTCCTATGGTGTCTTTGACTAAAATGGAACTTACATTTAACATACTTACATTTAACTTACTTAACTTTTTATTACATCCATATCCATACGAGGGATACCTTTTAAGTCTTACGCCTCCACAGCACTAAGCATTGCCAGATGAATTTTGACAGTACTATTCGAAAATTTGTCATTTTCTTACACAAACGTACTCACAACGGTTTGGTGTATGCGCGCTAATTGTGTTGTTTACATTGTTTTGAAAATTGTAGTTCAGCAATAAAATGGAATTAACAAGTGAATATTTTCGGATGATGATATTTTACGATTTTCGATCTTGATTGACAAGAAAAGAATGTATCGATCATTTTAGTTCGACTTTTGGTGATGAAGCATCACACTCAGCGACTGTAAAACGCTGATTCAAGTAGTTCAAGCATAATCGTCGTTCTCTCCAATACGAATTTCTCTTAATGAAAAAAATACGTTGTTATTTTTGCTAATACAAGTTTTGGTAGCTTTTCCGATTTTTTTTTTTTTTTGCATTTTGCGAAGTTCTTAAGAATTTTCGAGTAAAAATAGTGGGGGAAACAATCAATAACAAAAATCAATAACAAAGATCAAAACAACAACAAAACTATAACAACTTAATACAAATACGGGTTAATTTTGAAAAACGCAATTGACTAACGCATATTTTCCAAATAAAAAAAAATTAAAACGAAACAGAAGCCATACAGCCACAATCAGCAAAAACGCACTATAAAACAAGCAACAAGCGCGCACTATAATCGTTACAAGCTCAATAAAGTTGCTTACATCTTCAAGCACAAGCCAGCAGCGGCTTCATCGCGCACTAGCGCGTTCCGCTAACCTGTAATTTGGCTTCCTTTTGATTGTATTTATTTAGTTTTGAGCCAGCACCATAAATTAAAAAAGAAATCTATTTTTAGCTACAACAAATTGGTCATTTTTCTTCAACATGTTTTTGACGTTTTTGGAAAGTTCATTAAACTCAAAGCGACAATTTTTTTTGTTTTTTTTTAGTTTGCTTGCATTTCTGTAACATGCACAACACTAACAAATTTTAATTAAATAACAATGACAAAATCAAAAACTAAACTAAGACCCATGCGACAATTTGTGTTGACCACCACAACTTTTAGCTGTGGCGGTAACAGCTACCAAAACTGATTGATTTAATTAAATACTGCATGATTTACAGCAGCCATCGACAACAACAACATAATGGCAACATGGCGCCTGACTTCATCGAAATTAAAAAAAAAAAATATATGTATTAAGCCTAGTTAATAATGGATATCTGCAGGCTAAGTGGATGGTAGTGTTTAATGATTGATGAGGAAGGGAAATTTGGATCGAATATCATCTCAAATATTTCAACATATCTTAATTTCAAATCCTGTTATTGCTACCTCTCTGTCCTCTTGTTGTGTCACCTTTAACTATATTTTCATCTTTATATTTCTTGTTAATTGTCATGCATTTTTGTCACTTATTTCGAATGAATTTCGTTTATATAATATTTGAACTTGTCTGCCTACCTTGATATTATTTATTGCTTTTTATGCGGATTTCCCTTAATTAGCATATTTCTGCTGAATTCACACAAGGTATCGGTCGACACGGTGCTTCACTTAATAAGAGTCGTGATCAAATTTGGTACCATTGTAGACACACGGCAGTTGCGAGAATTAAATTGAGTCACTGATTTTTTTAAGTTTCTTAATATTTTGCTGATTTGATGGTTAGCACATCTCCTTTACTTTCTGCCCGTTATGCATCTAGCTCTTCACATACTTCCGTAACTATACGAAACATCTAAATAGTGTATCTACAAGAGGTGTAAGGCTCCTAATCGCTTGGTAATTTCGACAGAAATTGTATTCCATACATACCTACTTTGTAATCCCATAAAAATGTAAGAGACATCCATACAATTGTTAATTTTATTTAAAAACAAATCCTTTACTACTTGTGTTACTACGACTATCTCCACTCAACTCATTTCCTGGATGTCAATTCCATTATTTCTGGTCTGAAAACCAGCCTATTTTATGTGTAACAATACTGAGTGCATCCTTTATATTTATATAAATATTTAATACAGGATAAGGATACACGTTAGCATTGAAATTCATAGTATCAAGTTATGGACGCAATTGGTTGATTACCAAGGATGGAAAGTAATGATTATTTTTTTAATTTTTGGATCAAAAAATTATTTATGAAAATATGTAAAATATATGTTGCAATAAATGTAGCGAGGGAGTGATCTGAAAAACAGAGATTCCGTTTTTGACATGATTTTTCTCATGATTTTTAAGATAAAAATCGACTCAAAACAATTATTTGTGTTCGATTCTTTTTTTCTATCATATATAACGATTATTTTTTAAAAAAATATATAATATATTAAATAAAAATTTTTTTTCGATCGTAATTTTTTCAATCAGAAATAAAAGATTTTATTTTATCGTTATTTTTTTCAGCAGAAATAAAAATTATTTTAAGATCGTTATTTTTTCGATAAGAGTTATTTTTCGTTATTTTTTTATCGATATTTTTCCGATCAGCATTAAAAATTGTTTTTTGATCGTTATATTTTCAATCAGAATATTTTTCGATCAGAAATAAAAATAATTTTGTAGTCGTTATTTTTTCGATCAGAAATAAAAGTTATTTTTTATCGATATTTTTCCGATCAGCAATAAAAATTATTTTTTTATCATTATTTTTTTGAATCAAAAGTAAAAATTATTCTTTGGTCGTTATTTTTACGACCAGAAATAGAAACACATGGAGCTCTGTTAAATTCCATACAACAGACAAGTTTCTGCAATTTAACAGTCTGGAATGTTAAATTAACATTGGACTGATTAAGTAAAGCAGTTATTTTATCAACAGTTCAGACTGTTAATTTGAAAAACGCGACTGTTGGGTGGGATTTAACCGTTTCAGTGTTAATTTTTTCTGAGTGAATTTATCATTGATCTCATCTGATAATCATGATATTTCTCCAATCAGAAATAAAAATTCTTTTTGATGACAATAATATCGATTAAAATTGGAATCAAATCAATATTTACAAATAAAACTGTTTTGAGATAAAAAAAAGGAAATAATTGCTTATATAAAAAACGAAGTTCATACTCACCACCCTTCGAACCCATGTTTACTACCATAGAAGCAAGTCGTCTTGGGCAGGAATTTGAACAACGATTTAAGATCAAGGACAAAATTTTAGACATGGATTTGGAACAGAGCTTGTTTAAGGACAAGGATTAAGTTAGGGCAAAAATTTGGACAAGAATTTCGTCAAGATCTCGTGCAAGGATTTGAATAAGGACTAAGACAAGGATTAGGAGAAGGATTTGGATATTTTTTTTTTTTTTGGATGCAAAGAAATATTTTCTATATTTTGAAAAACATTCAATATTTTGTTGAGTTATTAATAGAAATTGGTTAAAAAATTATCAGAAAGTTTTTTAAATTTTCGCTTTTAACTTCTAAACTCAAGTTGATGGCGAAATACTGACTCTATTTCTGAGAAAAGCCAAAACCATTTCTGAGAAAAAACAAAACCACTGTTATTATGTTCCTTTCTTCCTTCGTTTTCGAGATATGGCGCTTTTTCTAATTTTTTAAGTTTTAATTATATTATAATTTATATGTTAATACACATGTTACTTTTCTAGATCGATACAATTTCGATCAAAAAATAATATTTTTAATCTGATTGAAAAAATATCGATCAATAATTGATTTTTATCGAAAAATATCGATCAAAAACAACTTTTATTTCTGAAAAAGTATTAGAGGTGTGAAATAGGCCTCCACACCAGCCAAGGGTTGGTACACGTCATTGCAATATAGAGCTAATTTGGGACCTTTGAATACTCAAAGGGGCGCAGGACACAATGTTTTGGTACCATACTTGGAGCATCGTAGAATAAAGCCGTCAAGGCAGGTGTCTACGTTAAACGCTTTCGAATTTTCTGTATGTCAATAGTCCCACCTACTTCCAAAATATTGCGACCAACTCAAGGCTCAAGATGGGCTTTCTTTTTTCTTTTTACACAGGTATTGTGGGAGCAACCTGCAACCATCCTCCTTTATACTAGCTTTGAACAGGCTGGGTGTTTTTCAGACGGTGTTAGTGGACTATACTGCTCGATTCTAGGTTCAAATTCTGCGAGTGCTTGATTTTTATTATAACTATTTCAATCTTTAAATTATATTTTATTATTTATCATCTGCTCTGGTTTAATTCTAAGAAGCTTTTCCTTATTGTAGCCTACTTACAGCGAGTACTACTGAGAATACACAGACTCTGGTTCAAATCCCGGAGGATACTTTTATTGCTTTAATTTTTTTCTAACCGAGACGTACACTTTTAAAGTTTTAGTTGTTGCTGGTTTGAAATATTTTTTTTTGGCGTCATCCTTACATTTTTTAGCAAAAGTACTTTTTTTACTATGAATTCATACTTCCTTACTTATTTTCTACTATCTTGATTCAAAATTGTTTGTCTGTATTTTTAAATAAATTTCGAAATACAAAGCTAATTAAATTGATGTTTCATCAATACATCTTGGTTAATATAAACAAGAAATTAAAACCAAACAAGCAAGGCTATCAACAAATTGAGCTATTCTTAAAATCATTGATAAAAATCTACAAAAAAAAGGCCCCTCTTGGCTTAGAAATTGCCAGAAGGAATTTTTCGCACTTCTAACTACTTTTTTCAAATACACCTATTTGTCGTATGTAGTACAAGCTTGTTTGCAAATATGTTTGAGCAAGCAGGCAACGCTAGCGTTTGGCGCCATCATTAGTTGGCGATAGCTTCGTGTTGCTGTTTTTGTTGCTGTTGCTGCTACTGCTGTGGTAGTCGTGAGTATTTTAATAACAAGTAGCTTTAAAAATTGCATTTTTTTTAGGTTTTTTTTTTTTTTTTGTTATTTAGACCAAAAACTGGTCGCTGATCGGTGGGCTGACTGTTTGGTCGTTTAGACGTTCACACAACTCATGTTTATTTATACATAGATATTTTTAGCCAACTGACAAGACGACCTTAAGACCAAAATCAAATGCACTTTGCGTACATATTAGCAATGTGCAATTTTTTCTTTTCGTGCTGGCTGGTGTTGCTGCTGACGATGGATGTCTTGGTTTTAAGCATTTTTTTGTATTTTTTTATTTTATGGTCTTTTCCTTTTTTTTTTTTATTTTTTGTGTGTGCTGTATTAAACAAGCTTTTTGCTAGTGTTTTACCTAGATATAAACTATTTTTAAACCAATACCAAATGTGGTTTGGCTAAAAATAACAAACACAAGTTTGCAACAGAATGTCTTTGGACAGCAAGATATGCACAAATCATTTATAATGCGACAATGTCTGCGCATGCGCAGCCGGGCAAGCATCAATTTTATCGTTAGTTAGTGCGCGACCACGACGATAATGTTGGTGCTGCTGCTGTTGCTGGTGCTGGTACTCGTGATGATGATGATGATTTCGAGCTTGCTGTGGTTTTATGTTGTCGTTGTGGTTACTGTTGGTGATGGTCGTTGTTCATGTTGTTGTTGCACAGTTAAAATTAGATTAATGTGAATGTGCGTGCAACTTGATACTTGTTGGCAATTTTGATTAAAATTTGTTTTTAGATGATTTACTTTTTGTCGCTTCAAGAGTGTGGCTGCACAGTGATAAAAATAATTGTAACCAACATCAAGAAGATGATGATGTTTTGATGATGATGATGTGAATGTTGATGCTGATGAAATGTGTTGATATGTGCTCATTTAAGTTGCTGCTGTTCAACATGGAGATGATTTATGACTGCCTCTCTATTTGGTAATGGTTGTTGAGTAGTTGAAAAATGTTCAACATTTCCATCACCAACATTTTACACAATTGGCAATATTTAGCTGGAAAACTAACTGTTTGGCTAACTTGCTGACAACAGCTAAGCTAAATAAATTAATAATAATTAAATAAACGTTGTCGCCAGCCAACTACAGCAGACAGTTGCAGTTTGCAGCAATAACAACAACAGCAACAACAACAATGGAAAAATTTTATTTTATTTCAAATTTTGTAAATTATTTCCAAGCACATTTTATAGGTGAAATAAACGGTTTTTGCCACTATGTCTGTCTGTCAGTCAGTCAATCAAAGCAATGCATTGACACAAATACAACAAGCAGCAACATCTTTCTTTATAGCCAACAGCAACATTTTTTTTTTAATTTCAGGAATAAATAGATAACCACAGCTTAAATTAAAGAAAAAATGAAAAACAAGGAGTGTTTGTTTTCTGTGCCATTTAAGCAATATAGCGGTGTTTTTTTTTTTTTTTTGCTTGACATGATGGTGGCAACATTTGCATAATAATATCTGGTGCTGCTGTTATTAGTGTTGCTGTTGACTTAGCTGCACTTAATTGCACTTAAAATCTGCTTAGATTGCAGCAGTTCTCTATTTTTTTTTTCTACATTTATTCTAAGAAACCGAATTGGAACAGACTGACGCAGAACGGACATGCTTAAGATAGTCAGAATATTGCAGTGGCGTTGGTTGCAAAGAATCTCAATGGCAAATATTTATGCAAGCATAAAATGGTTGTCAGGGTTTTTCATCTTTATATGCAAGAAGTAGCAACAAAAACAAAAAAAAAAAAAAAACACATTAATGCCAAGTTTAAGATTTTAATTATATAAGATGCAATAAAGATGCTTTTAAATGAGAAAAAAAATAAACAACAAGAAAATCTGTTGAAGCCGTTATAATGCTGAAGCAAGCTATGTGAGTAGCTGAGAGACGCTTCAAGCTCAACTAAATGGAAGCTGATTCTTGCAAGGATTTTAAGTCTTCATGTGAATCATCATTTTTAAGCAAAACTATTTTACCTTAACTTTTAAGTGGAAAGCAAAAAAAAAAAAAACTAAAAAGTGGAGCTGAATTTTTTACAAAAAAATATCTGATGTATCAACAAGAAGTGTAGGGTTACCAAGGTGTATTATTTAACAGCTGGTGGCTTGGCAGTTGTCAAATATTACTATTTGTATTGTATATAAGCGGGAAATTTACCATGAAATGCTGCACAGCAAAAGAAAGAACAAAATTTGTTGAATTTTAAAAGGAAAATTTGCATTCAGTTGCAATCGCAATGCGTACAATTTTTCTCGCAATCATGTGCCTTCTGAGACGTGTGCGCGCAACATAATAAAAAAATTCCAAAAGACTAGCTCAGTGCAAGATGTGAAGCCACCGAAGCGACCTCACTCTGGACTTTCGACCGAAAATATTGAAGCACTGATGGAATGTGTTACATAAGTCACCAAGCACCTCAATTCTTCACCGAGCTCAAGAACTTCTCCAGGTACATACTGTAGCGAATATTGACCAAAAATTTAGCTCTGCATACGTACAAGGTCCAATTAACTAGAGAACTACAACCGTTGAAACACCAGCAGTGCCGTACGTTCTCTGATTGGGTCTTGGAAAACACAGAGGGTGATATTTGCAAAAAATCGTGTTTTCTGTCGAAGCTCTTTTTCACATTGGCGGGCGGCTATGTTTATAGGCAAAATTGCGGCATTTGGGGATTCGAAAACTCACGAATGTGATTCAGAAGATGACAATGCACTCCGAACAAATGACTTTTTGATGCGGATTGTGGACCGAAGGCGACATAGGCCCGCACTTTTTCGAAAATTGCGAAGAAAGAACCATAACAGTCAATGGAGTACACTACAGAGACATGATGAACAATTTTTTGTGGAGTGGAGATGGAGTATGCGAACACAGAAGACCTCTACTTTTAACAAAATGGTAAAATGGTGCTACGTGCCATACAAGTCACGAAGTAGTCGAGTTATTGCGCACAAAGTTCCCTGTTCACGTAAATTCGCTTTTTGGCCACCAAGATCTTGAGATTTTACACATTTAGACTCCTTCTTTTGAAGTTATGTTAAGAATAATGTCTGCACCAACCATCCGCAAGCAGTTCCAACTGTCAAAGCTAACATTGAAGTCCACATCGCCGCAAGAAGAGCCCCAATTATGCACAAAAATTAACTAAAATTTTGAAAAAAAGGATTGAGGTCTGCAAGCTAAGCCAAGGTGGCCATTTGAAAGATGTTGAGTGTCATACATAATCTCTATGTATCTACTTTATAACCCAATAAAAATTTCAGAGGCATCCAAACAATTCTTCGTTTTATTCAAAAAACAAATTATACTCGTCTTGTCGTTACACCCTTTACAAAGTTAGACCACCAACTCCTTGGTACAAGCTAAACATGGCCTTTACTAGATAGTTCTTCAGGCTTTTAAGGAATTTTTAACATTCTTTCTCCGCTCAATATTCCTTATTATTAAATTTCTGCTGTTTTTCTTTAAGGGCCTCCGGGAGTTTTTTGAAAAAAATGACACTTTTTAAAAATTTTTATTTTTTAAAAACTATTTTGTTTTAGACCAAAATTTTTCTTACATTATTAAAGTATAACTATTCAAGATTTTTCCTTGACATTTTGGGCCAAGAATATTCGTCAATAAGGTAGAAAAGTACAATATTATTGCGAAAGACCTTTAATTGGCGATGTTTGCTTTCAAATCCTTTACTTCATGGTTTCTACATAGTTATTGTCTTGCCAGGTCGATACCTTGCCATTTTACTGTCTGAAACTATTTCCTAATTGTCTTTCGGAAACATTCCGGGTGCATGCATATGATCATACCAATGAGAAAAAAGCTACGTTTAGTTGTCATGTTGTCTTGGCAAAAGTTTAAAAATTCATCGCAAAACTGTATATGTCTCATGTAAAGAGCTCAATGACCATGTTGAAGCAATTCCTTCAATTAAAAAAATAAAAGTATTGAAAGAAATCTTGCTAGTAATAGAAAATCTTCCTGATATTCCCAAAATTCCTTGAGATCTTTACAATGTGAGATTTTTGTAATGAGGTGAAAATCTTTTGTTAACTCAATAAATTGCGTCACATTGAATCAGGTCGAAAAAAATTAGGTCTATATGTCGCAAATTTTTTATTCCAACATTATTAATTTCGCTCCAATTTCGACATGGGTAACGCAGCAAAAAATTCTGCGTTGACAGAAGAAATCAAGCCCAGTTTAGTAGAAGCGAAATGCGCTAACTCAATTGCGCTATGTAGCTTAATTTGAAATGCTGTGATTCCTGTTTCAGCAAAACATCAGCGCATTGAGTTGAACCTTATGGTTATGCCTTAAGTTATGTTTTAATTTTTGAATGGCAATGAGTTGAACCGCGCAGTGAGTTTGGTAGCGCATTGAGTTATATATGAAGTAGAAATTAGCGCAATTTGTTCTCATCTTGAGAAGATCCAGTAGCAAAATATTTCAATTAGAAAAGTCATATTGCTCACCAATGCTCTAAAAATAAGCAACTACCATGTGGTTATATCGACAAAAAATCTTCAATTCCAATTTATTTTTTTTTAATTCTACCAACCAAACTATTCATCTTTTAGGTTGGATACAAGCGCAATTAAGCGGATACACACCACTTGTAGTCTGTGAAACAAGAGGAAGCTTGGTGTTGAATTAAAGTTTGCTTGAAATAAAACACGTTCGACTGAACGAAGAGGAAAGAACTATGTAGCATGAAATAATTTGTATTGCTGCACCATAAAGTTACTCTTATTAAAATAAGTTTATCAGCGCAGTAGCGCAGTGGCGCAGTAACTCTTGAAAACAATTTTCGACTTTTAAATCCAAAGTAATCTGAATTAGTACAAAGAGTTTACCCCTTTTACATTGGTCAAGAATTGAAAGCAATTTTTCGAGTTTGGTGGCGAGTTGCGATGAATTGGTAAAAGGAAGAAAGGGGAAGAGAAGACTTGAACTTTACCATCATTTTCAAAAATTGCAGTAAATTCTTGACAAATGTCAAGAAGTGGTCCTTGTAAATGAAAAGTAACATTTATTATTATTAATTTATTAAAAGAAAACAAATTATCACTGTTTTTACATGTAAGCCCTATCAATTACTCTCTCACTGCTCTCTCTAAATGCTTAAATGGCGCAAGATCACATTAGTTAGAATAACTTCGACTTTCGACTTGCAAATTTATTCCTACCATGACGATGATGACTCTCGAATAATTCAAAAATTATATCATGAAGTTATCTCATAAAAATGTCGTTCTCTGCAGTCTAATTAATTTGTTTTTGTCTGTTTTTTAACTTAACACCCTTGTTAACCCCCAGTCAGTGCTTAACACCCTCCTTTTGTCCAAAAATATGTTTGTTTAAAAAATCGTTCATTGCTATTTTTTTAAAAATTTTTTTCGTTCTCACTTTATTAACTCTTGAAAATTATGCCATTTTCATATCTATTTTTATCAGCTATACTTTAGACAACTCAATCAATATAATTGACTGACTGGATCACACTGTACCACACCAAACTAACTCCACACGTACTGAAAATAACCGCAGGCATTATAATTTAATATCTAAAAATAAACTTTTTATCACACTTCAGTGATGCTCTACATTGAATAGTCAAACACGCTTGTAACCCCCCACACTCGCTCCAGCCTCAGACCAACTTCCGACTGATTAAAGCCTCATGTGGTACTCGTATCTGTCCATGTAAGCAATCGTCTTCTTCGTGTCTCATCTAATTGGTAATCAATCAAGTTTCCAACGTACGCTGGACGAATGGTCACATTCTACTCGCTCCTCCTCTACTATTTATTAGCATACTACATAGTTTCGTTTACAATTAATTTCACGTAAGATTTGTTGTCTTCGATAAAGAAGTTGGCATCCTTGCGGTTCGTTTTTTTTTTTCATTTTGCTGCCAATAATTAATGACGAAGTTAGGCCTCAACTTCGTTCGACTTTGTGTCCATTCATGGTCATTTTTTGTCCTAAAGGTCTTTCAAATGGTTCGTTCTATTTTTAAACCGCCCCTTTTATTATAAATGTTGAAATGTGTTCTCTTCTTTCTCCTTTTTTTTTCATTTAATTTTTTTTTTTTATAACGAGCATCCGGCACATCCGTCAGATGTCATTTATTTTCTTTGTGCTTTTGTGTTGGTTTTTCTTTTTTCGTTCTTTTTATTGACAGTTTTCTAATATTATTAATTTCCACCCTTCATATTTTGCGTAGCTTTTTTGTTTTGTTCTTCCCTCTTCAGCTTGATTTGAAGTCTGAATGGAAGTGTTAAGAAATTTTCATTTATTTTTATGGCAAACATTTGGCCGCAATTTTTTATGAGCACTTGAAGTTTTTATCTTGATTATTTTTTGTTGAAGAACACTTGTTCTTCAATTACTTTTTTTTTTTTTTAATTTGGCCTTATGTAATTTTTTTAAAGAAATATTCATTTGAATTAAAAATAAAATTAAAATTAAAATTAAAATTAAAATTAAAATTAAAATTAAAATTAAAATTAAAATTAAAATTAAAATTAAAATTAAAATTAAAATTAAAATTAAAATTAAAATTTAATTTTAAAATTAATTTAAAATTAAATTAAAAAATTAAAATTAAAATAAAAATTAAAAAATTACTGATATAAAAAAATTACGCTAGAATGTATCTTATGAAATATTAATAGAAAAATATTTCATAGAAAAATCTGTGTAAAAACCAGTCTTTTATTCTTCTTCAACTTGAATGGTGCTCATCCGATTGGCATTTAGTGCAAACAAATCTCATACTGAGAGATTCTAATTTAAGATTTGCAACGTCGAAATAGTTTTGCTGTAACTTGCGATAAAAAGGGTTGCCATTGTAGAGTCCTTCTTCTTCTTATTCACTCAAGATGTTTTTTTTTTTGCCATCCAAGATGCTGCGGAAGCAATGCTCTGACATACTTGGCACTCAGCTGAAGTCATGCATGCTTGCCGCCCAGCATTTAGATGCCATTCCTTTTCAACTGGATAATCTTAACAACCAGGTGTGCTGATCGGTCCTAGATATTATTTTTCTAAATTTATTTTTAAATTCCTTCAGCAGCATCCTTTACTGAATCGTAGTTATTGCAACATAGATTGTTTAAATATGCAGCAACGTACAGTGGAGGCTAGAATAAATTGCTCTAGATATGTTGCAATTGACAAACCATGGCAAGAAGGTAGAATGAATAAACCTGAAAAAAAACTGTTCTTCCGCCGACTGAGCCTCCAAGCTCAGCCTTAGTTGGGAATCTGCTACTAAGGCATGACAACCAGCAGACAGCTGCTGCCAACATACAAACGCGTAGAGCATTCTTGGTGTGTCTATTTTAGAAAAATGTTTAGCCTGCCATCCTGTGTTTCCTTAGAAAAAATTCCTGTTGTTAAGCTTTAAAGATAGTTAGCAATTTATTTTTTTCTTCTCAGCATTTCCTGCGGCAGAATTATTTTATGGCGCCACTGCCACAGTTTTAATTTGAGGTCTGCTGAATTTCATTTTAGTTTGTCTTCTAAAACTACGCCCCAAATGAAATCAAAAGTTTTTATTTAGTTTTTTTTTATGTTTTTTCTAGGCTTTTTACTAGTGTTCCAGATAAGGAGTTGATACATTGTTGGCTCATGTTGATGCTGTTCTGGTGATGATGATGATGATGGTGATTTTGATGAGGTTGATGTTTATGTTGATTTAGGTTTTATCTCTTTCACACCATCTTTTATTTAGCTTGCTATAGATACAAAATGGCACAAGTGATAGTTTAAGTTATGAATAGCTAGATGGGTGCCTTTAGGCGCTTCATTGCACAAGGATATAACTTGTGGTTAGGCACGGAAATGGGCGGATAATGTTTAAGATTGATGACCTAGTTGTAGGACATTAATATTATTACAAATTTTTATGTTCGTTAAATTTTCAAATTTTTTTTATTATAATTTTATTATTTTTAAAATAGTCGAGTGGTTAGCGCGTTTGACTACTACCCCATGCGTATCGGATTTGAATCCCAGCTAGGCCATGGTCCTACGTTTTAATATTTGTGCATTTCTTTTCACATGTTTCTCTACGGCTTTCCATCCCGCTTAGAACATCCTACACATGTTTACTTGATTACCCTTCCCGCCCACTAATCTATCACCCCATTTCGAACCAAGGTAGACTTGACTGAATAGGAATTACATCTGAAATCCTTGATTCAAAGCTAAAAAAAAAAAAACTAAAATTCCACAAAAATTTCAAAACACTTAACTTTGATTTCAGATACGCACTCTTTGTTTGAAATTTTTATAAATCGAATAGAAGCCACGCCTGCCTCCCATATGAAGTACCGTCAGAAAAATGGTAACATCTCTAAAAATTCCACAAAATTAAATACTTAAACGCTTGAAATTTTGCACAATAGCTTTGATATCAAATAAACAACTTTTAGTTCGAAATTTGTCAAAATCGAATGTAAAACACTCGCCTAACTCTCATGCGAAGTGCACTTCATGACGTCATCAAAATAGCAAAACCTCTCTAAATTCCACAAAAAATAATTTAAGAGATTGATTTTTTTACGCATACAATTTCATATTTTACGATTTCGAAAGTGGACAAATTTGTACGAGAACCACGCCCACCTTCCAAAGAAAGTGACTATCAAAATAGCAAAACTTTCATAAATTCCACAAAAATGCATGTATTGATTTGATATCTTGCACATAAGCTTTGATATTCAAAACGTACTTTGAGTTTGAAATTTCCAAAAAATGGTATATGGGATAAAATTCACGCCTGCCTCCCATTCGAAGTGACTATATCGAATTGGTAAAATCTCTAATAATTCCACCAAATATATTGACTTGTTCACTTGAAATTTTAACACAAGCTTTGATATCAAATACTTTTAATTTGAATTTGACAAAATCGAATGTAAACCACACGTTGACCTCTCATGTAAAGTGACGTCATCAAAATACATATAAAAATGTTCCTAAATTCCAGACAAACTAATGTGAGGGCTTAATTTTTTGCGTATAAACTTAAATCTTTCATGCGCACTCTGAATTTGAAATTGGGCAAAATCGGCTGAAAACGACGCCCAGCTTCCATACAAAGTGACGTCATCATCAATGGGAAGCCTTCATAAATTTCATAAACATGAATGTTTTGATAAACTTAAATTTTTCATGCATACGCCAAATTAGAAATTGGACAAAATCGAATACCACCGCCTCCCATACAAATTGACGACGTCATCATCAATAGCAAACTTTCATAAATTCCACAAAAATCAATGTATTGATAAAATTAAATCTCTCATCTGCACTCCGGGTTTGAAATTGGACAAAACGAACGAAAACCACGCCCACTTCCCGTACAAAGTGACGTCATCATTGATAGCAAAATCTTCATAAATTGCACAAATGTATAAACATGATATTTTACACATTAGCTTTGATATTTAAAACGTACTCTGAGTTCGAAGTTTTTAAGAATGGGATGACAACCACGCCTATCCCACATACAAACTAAAGCAAACAAAAAACTCATAGCTTTAAATATAAAAACGCGGCTGAAGAGGTATTTTAACTGCGGTCAGACCGAGGGCTATTCCCCACTAGTTTTTTTATAATTGAAAGCTACTTGTTACACTAGAACAACAACAACAATTATTTGTTTTTTAACTGTTAATAATTCAATTTGTTGATTAAATATTTTAATTAGCTGAGCTATGTACGTTAACTCTGTGTGTGTTCTTCATGCCGCCATCATCATTTTTGTCTATTTTTGTTTGCAACGCTAAGAAAACTCCGCTGAGCTTTTTTTATGTATGGCGAGCGTCTATTTTCAATATGGAGAAGGTTGATGCTACTGCCAGGCGTTAATTTGTGCAATTTCGTGCATGTCATATTAATTATTGGTTTGTCAATTTATTGCATTGCTTGACCTTATTGGCAATGTTAATGTAGTGATAAATAATTTTTACATTATATTTTTTACAAAAAATTTTTTTTTCAACCCCAGTTAATTGTTTTTACTGTTCAATATTTATGCAGCATGAAATTGTTTTTATTTTTGCATGAATTGAATTTAAGAAAATTTATCTTAAATAGTATCTGTAGAGATAAAATTAAGCAAATTTTATTCATTCGTTTATCTCAGCGAACATACAAGTTATTGTCAAGCATTAAAAAAAAGAAAATAAATTCCTTTAAAAAAAAACTCGTTTCTTGTGTAGAAATGCTAATTAGATGCCCCATGAAATATTTTCTAAAACTTAAATGAAACATGCAAATTTTACTCAATTTCTGAAAAATATTTAAAAAAAATCAATATAAGTCAGTGTTGACTTATCTAATCTCTTACCCCCCTTCTCCCTATATTATTTGTTTTAACACAAAATAATTTGTTTCCCACCTCATACGAAGCATTCAGCTGTTTGTTTGATTTAAGATCTAAACGATCCATGCGTTGTTGTTGATGACATATTAAATATTTAAAGCCATTTCAGCTTTTTTGCCCTTTACTTACCCCTCGCATATTTTAGCGCCTTGTTGATCATTGCTCTAACATGTTTATTGAGGTAATTTTGCATTAATTAAAAATTCTTAAGATATTTCCTAATATTCTGCATTTAATTTTGTTTAAAAAATTTCATCATTATTAGCTTTAAACTGCTGAGCTTTATTTTATGTGCTTTAAAAGCACTTTGCAGCATTTTCTTGAAGTGCTTGTAATTCGTTTTTTTTTTTTTTGTTTTATTTACATTTTAAACAATTAACAGTTTCTTAACATTGACCTTAATAAGAAAACCTTTTTTCTTTGACACTCACCCAGCTGAAGTGAATGACTGAGAGAAAAATACCAAACAAACTTGAAAATACATGGTTACTGGTTTTGTAATTGTTGTCATTGTTGTTGTTGTTGTTAGTTGTTATCTCTATACATTCTGTATTTGAAGTTCAGCTATAGCAGCACCTGCCACATGACCCCCAAACCCAAAAATTCACTTTAATATTATTAACACAATGAATGGGAGCGAAACAGCCCCCAACAATCTTATAACATCATGTGATCAAAATACATTTGGAGGAATAAATCTATATATTTTTCAAGAATTATTTTAAAATTTATTGCATAAGATACAATACGGTTGAGAAGCAATCTCTGAGCTTTACATATAAATTTGTGATTTTAACGCCCAAAAAGAGGCGTGGTAGTTATAGAAAGGCATATTCGAAATTTTATATATATTTGAAAAGAAAAATCAAGTCGGAAAATGAGCCAAATTGGTTGAAAACCACGCCCACCTCATAAAAATGGCTAAATAAAAAAAAAGTAAAATCCTCGAAAATAAAAAATTTTAAAACTTGAAATTTGGTAAAATCGGGCGAAAGCCACGCCTTCTTTACTGTACAAAATGACTTAATTTCCAAGTAAATGCTCTTCGTTTAAATTAAGGCAAAAAATTGAATATGTGTGGAGGAAGGAAACCACACCTACACTGAAAAAAAAATGTTTTAAAATTGACGACAATTGTTATTAATTTGACGATATTTGTGTTAAAAAAATAGCTTGCAACAAATTTCATCAAAGTAAGAGCAAATGTATTTAAAAATTTTGAAAAACATATGAAAAAAAGTCAAATTAGGAACACATTTTGTGAACACATTGTGTTTAATTTAAAGCTAACTTTTTTTTCAGTGTACATTGTCCGTATGGAAGGACATCATCAAAATGTGAAGAACTCTAAAAATTCCACAAAAATAAATTTAAAATCACGATATTTTGCACATAAGCTTTGATTGCAAATACGACTACGCATCCTTTTCTTAAAACGGATAATTGGCAAAATCGAATAAAAGCCACACCTACCTCCCATACAGAGTGACTAAATAAAAACAGTAAAATCACCAAAATTTCATAAATCCTTATCTAGAAATACAAATTTTTCACATAAACTTTGAATCCAAACACACTCTTGGTTGAAATTTAACAAAATCAAATGAAAACCGCATCTACCCCCTATATACGTCAGCAAAATTGTAAAATCTTTAAAAATTCCACAAAAATTTATCTATAAAATATTGATATTTTGCACATAAGCTTTGATTTCAAATAAACACCCTTAGTTTGAATTATAACAAAGTCGAATGAAAACCACGCCTATCGTCCTATACAAAGTGACGTCATCAAAATGGTGAAATCTCTAAAAATCTCACAAAAATTAATCCCAAATCTTAATATATTGCGCATAAGCTTTGATTCCAAATAAACATTTTTAGTTTGATTTAAGTTGAAATCGCAAGGTGACGTCATTATCTTTAAAAAATCGTCAAAGTCTTCATAATTCCACCTTATTAATCTATTATCCTAATATTTTTAACATAATCCATTTTAGTTTGATTTAAGTCAAAATCGAATGAAACCCGCGCCTACTATCCATGCAAAGTGACGTCATTAAAAAAGTAAAATCACAAAAACTCCACATAATTAATCTCAAATCTTGATATTTTGTTGATTTTTTAGTTTTGATTCTCCATTTCAAACTAAGAGTTCTAAATTTCAAACTCTTAGTTTGCAATTTGTCAAAATCGAATAAAAAATCCGCCTACTTCCCATACAAAGTGACGTCATTAAAAAAGCAAAATCTTTATAAACTCCACAAAAATGAAAACATTAACTTCATATTTAACACATTTACTTGAATATTAAAAACGTGTAATAAATTGCAAATTTTTAAAAATTCAGTGAGAACCACGCCCAACACCCATACAAACTGACGTCATCGAAATAATAGAACCTTCATAATTTCGTATATTATAACGGTTGTATCAAGAAGAGTTTTAGGATTTGGTTTTTTTGAATAAAATGAAAAATTGTTTGGGTGTCTCTTAAATTTTGATTGAATTATAAAGTAGACTCATGGAGATTTTAGAGTAGAGAACACAATATTTTTCAAACCGCCACCTTAAGTTAGCTTGCAGATCTTAACCCTTTTTTAGAAATTTTCGATCAATCTTTCATATAATTGGTGCTCTAAGTTGATTTGATTTCTTCACATCTTGCACTGAGCCAATATCTTGAAATTTTATGAATATTTTGCGCACAAGACGTCTCAGAAGGCTCATGATTATGAGCATAATTTACATGGCAGCGTTCCATGGTAAATTTCCCGTGTTTATAAATGACAAATGTCAAAATTTGATAACTCCCAAGCGACCAGTTGTTTAAAAACACGACTTTGCAACCGTAAATCTCTTGTTGATACCTCCTATCTATATATTTGTGCCGCACCTCACGTGTATTTGACCACAAACTTGATTGAAAGTTGAATTGTTAATAAATATGTCTTAAAACAGTTTAAAAATAAAACAAACAAAAAAAAACTCCCACAGATATATTACGTCATTTTATATGTAATAAAAAACCGTTAAATTGGCTCAGGTCGACTCACTTCGATCTGCAATTCTGTAATTTTTTTACTTTGTCACGCTTTGTAATATATTTTTATTTGGTGGTATTTACTTTTTTCCCCCTCGATTATTTAATTTTTGCTTTAAGCGCTCTCTCACCAAATGGGCCACAATGTGATCTACTGCATTTCAATTTTTGTTGAATACTTGAAAAATTCGTTTCATTCACATTTAAAAATCTAAATGACTCACTCACATTGATTACTTGCGAACACTCTTCTTAACTCTTCTCATCTTCTTAACATCTTCTCTGCAGCCGCTTTGGATTTTTTTTAATATATTTTTTTTTTTTTTCTGTCGACATATCGTCTTAAGCGTGCATCCTCTGACTTTTGAGCCGACTTGAGACTTGTCTGTTTACTTCTTACTCTTTTGCTTGCTCGTACACGCCTGTTCGCCCCCACTTAACACTGGCGGTTATTGACTCTGTCGATATAAACGATAACGTTGCATACCGTCACTTTAGTAGTGCAATGTTACTCATACGCCATGACAAGCAGTCATGTGTTGGTTTTACCCCTTTCATCCCTTAGTTCCGCCATTTCTTCTTTATTTTTATTTATCAACGTAATAATAATAAGGGTTGTTTCTTTTTATTAGTATTTGTGCTATGATTATGATCATATATCTGTTGTAACTTGGTTTTATTTATTTTTTCTCATATCTTTATTTTCTTCTTGCAGTTGGTACTTCCGTAAAATTAAACGTATTGAGGCTGAAAAAAAATTACTACTGCCAGAGAATGAACACGGTGCATTTTTAATCAGAGACTCAGAAAGTCGTCACAATGATTACTCATTATCAGGTAAGTTTCGTAAAGTCTTTTTATTGTTTTCTACAATTTCAGATATTAACCAAGATTATGCGTATAAAAATAAAAAAAAAACAAAAAATATGTATAAAAAAAAATAAAATGAACTGTCAAATTTGTTGAAAAATCATATGAAAAATTAAAACCTTAAAATTGACCACAAGAAATGAAATGAAAAACCAATTGATAATTTCAACCATCCCATCCATCGTCATTCCTATTTCAAAAACATCAAACATATTTTACAATCTTTCCAGAAGTTTAAATTCTGAAATTTTAACAAAATTTTGTAAACTTTAGAAAATAAAAACTTTTTCAAATGTATGCAAAAATTTCAGAAATTACAAAACTTAAATCAGAATCTTAGATGACCCATCAATTTAATTTTTGGCTGGTCAAAGATGTCTTTGCTTGCCACATGATGAGTAAGAGCTCGTATTGTCGTGATGCGGAATAATTTTCATCTTCTTCGACTTTTTCCGAATTTCTCCGATAGGCTGTGGCAAACAAATGATTGTGTACCATTCAGGATTGATCATCCTTCGTTGTTATAACGTCACTGTCGCCACAAAACTGGTAATGTCGAAGAAACAAGCAGCCTACTTCGATGTGCTGCTTTCGCCAACATTTTTTGCTGGGTTTTGCTTGTTTTGAAAGATTTGTTTCAGGCTCATATGGATAAATCCATGATTTTTCACCTGCTTAGATGTTATACACAGCCTTAGATGACCTTGATCATATTTTTCAACACCAATCGACAAGAGCCTTTTTTATCGATTTGGAGATTATATGGTATCCAACGCGAACAAATCTTTTTTACTTCCAAATTATCATGCCCAAAGATGCCTCAATATCACGATATGTCATATGATGATCTTGCTTTATCAGTTCAGACACACACAGCATCGATGTTTTCTGACACAGCAACCGATTTTGGACGACCTTCACGGCGTTCGCCCTGATGAATTCTTTATAGCAGTTTATTAAAAGTGTTGATGGATGGTGTTTAATCGCCGTATAAAGAATTTAGTTTATAGATGCATTCTTGTCTTGATAATTCATATCGAAAGCTATAAAAAATAATCGCACGAAAATGTTCACGAGTTTAGGGGACGACTTCCTAATGAATTTTTGAAAAAAGACACATTATTAAGATTTTTTTAAAGAAACTTACATTTATTAACAATATTCCTTTGGAATATATAAAAAAATTTTTTGTACGATTCTTATTCCTCTTGACATACTGTTGCCAAGGCCAGAAATATAAATAGCAACTCCCGTACAATATATCCATGCAACAATGGTTGTGTTAGGTTTCATTAAGCAGTTCACGAAGTGCCTCATGGTGCCATTAATTTTTTTTTTTATTATTATCATGTAGCCAAAAACCTCTTCTTTGCCGCCGTTCCATAAAATTGTCCGTGATGCCAATAGTCACTGAGTAATAACTGCATGCAACGTTTTTTCATTGTTGTTGCATGTGTTTTTATATTTTTTATGAGGTCATAGAACTATTAAATGTCGTAGTCAAATAAAATTGACTGATTGAGTAATAATTCCATGCAACAATATTGCATTTTTGTTGCATAAGCTGCTCCGCGACCTGACTTTTAATTTATTTTCTTATTTTTATTGTAAGACCAAGTATTTGTTAACATATCATTAATATTCGTTTTATAACATTAAATGTGGCGCCTATACTCACCGCGTAATAATTCCATGCAACACAGTTGCAAGATTGTTGCATTCTCCATCTTGGAGCGGTGTATAATACTTTTTACCCTACCACCCATACATAGCGAGTTAAAATTCTATGTAACAGTTTTGCAGTCTTGTTGCTTAAGCAGCTTTGTCTCCATGACGATGACGTACATAATTAATTATTTTAAAATTTTTGTCATTAGGTCAAATAACCTTTACTGTTGTACCATCAATTTTCTCTTAGCACCTTTACTCAGAGCGAGTAACAATTTCATGCAACGCCTATGCATATTGTAAGAATGCCTTTTTGAACATTTTTGTAAACCTTCTAGGTGAATAACGTAACGTTGTTGCGTCAACAAAATGTTAGAAGAATTACTTAAAATACGTCGCGTGTATTACTTGCTGAAATAAAGATAAATTTTATGTTTTACTTAAATTTTAAGGTTATTTTCCATATCCATATTCCTAGACTTTCTTATATCCATTACAATTTTAATTATTAATTTCTTTTTTTACACTTCTATGCTTGCAGTACGTGACGGTGACACAGTGAAACATTATCGCATTCGACAATTAGATGAAGGCGGATTCTTTATAGCACGACGCACAACATTCAGGTAAGAATGCATTCATCGTTGAGCTAATTCCATTTAATGCTAATTTATTGTTTTTTTTTTTTTTTGTTAACTATGTTAACTTTATCATTGCAGAACACTTCAGGAGCTCGTTGAACATTATTCCAAGGATTGTGATGGTCTGTGTGTTAATTTATGCAAACCATGCGTGCAGGTAATGAACGAATTTGTTTTGTATTTTTTTTCGTTTTTTTTTTTTATTGTTTGTTCTTAACATTCTTTAAAAATTATAATTTAATAACATTTCATAACATAAATCACTTGAATAATGCGCAGCATGTACTTAGTTTTTTTTTTTTTTTTTTTGTTCACTACATTTTCAAAAACATTTTCAACATTTCACCACACGCATACATAGCAACTGAATTTCCACTGAATGTAATCTAAAAAACAAACTCTGGAATATTTTGATGATGCAATTGATTCAAATTGAAAATTTTGAGTTGCATTTCAATCATGAATCATGAATACCATGCATTTAAACGTCATTCTGGATGTTTGTGCTGTTTTAATATAGTTCCATTTCCCATTTCATTCCTTTCTTTTTTTCCATTTTTTGTTTTGTTCTGTCAACCTGCTCATTTTTTTTTTTTTTCATTATTAAAAACGCGGTTTTAAATTTCACTATTTTTTTTTCAATTGTCCTCTGATATATTTTCTATATCTTTTTTATATAATCCAATTGTTATTCATACAATGGTTTTTTTCTACAAATTTCCTTTCATTTCTTTTTTTTATTGTGATAATATTTCTCAAAATGATATCAAGTCAAACCAATTCGTGGGTATTTTTGAGGTAGGCACTGTTTTTGCAACCACAACAAATACAATTTATGTAAATGTCATCATCACCAAGAAAAAAAAGCCAGTTGGCCAAAGTATAATTACATATATATACATATAAAAAAAAAATACTGTATAATCCAGCCATATCCAAAATTATCCATAATTGCTGTTGTTGTTTTTTTTCCCCTTCTTTTTATTTTATTTAAAATTTTTTTTTCAACTAGCAAGCTATTTAGTTCAGCTAGCTTTTTTAGTTTTATATTTAAGTTTTTTAAATTTATTTTAAAAATTTTCAAAAATATTCAAAAATTCTGTACATATAGAAGAGCACTTTAAAAAGGCTATGAACCCTATTGCATCCAATACTCTGACTTATTTTACGACCCCAACATTTTCAAAACATTTGTCTCCCAATTGTCTTTAATAGTCTTCTAAAATTTTAGCTTCGAAAATATTGAATCATAAAAGGCGGTTTTATTTGACTTATTTTTAAAGGGAACTTCCAACCTACCTGTAAGCATTTCTGAAAGATTTTCTTGCGGCTTCCTTGTGTTGATTTATATATCACAAGATTGCGATAATTGTTTGCAGACCTTAACCTTATAGATTTTTAATACAAACGTTCTTCCAAACAACACTAGGATAGGTTTCCGATTACGATAGAATATTTAAGAGAAATTACAATGCGGCCGCTGTGGTCGTGTGTGGCTGCTGTAAGCCCATCCTTCTACGATTTAACCCTTCTTCATTTCTTATCTCATTTCTAATGAACTTAAATTGAAAATCATCAAAATTCTAAACTTAAGAGTAGTAGCTAGTAGCAGAAAAGTCCTTTCAAGTTACTAAGCAATCGAGTTATTGCGCACAAAGTTACCTGATCGCGTTATTTCGTATTTTGGCCACCAAGTGGCCAGCAATATCTTGCGTTTTAACACAGTTAGACATTCTCCTTTATGATTATGTTAAAAGTAAGGTCTGCGCTAATCATCCGCAAACAATTTCTACTCTTAAAGTGAACATTTAAGTCGCCATCGCCAAAAAAGAGCCTCATTTATGCGAAAGAGTGATCGAAAATCTCGGCAAAAGGATTACTGTAATTAGGCTAAGCGGAAGTAGCCAATTGAAAGATATTATAAATCTGACATAATCTCCATGTATCTACTTTATAATCAAATATTCGAATTTGAAAGACATCCAAACTATTTTTCGTTTTATTAAAAAACAAATCCTAAACCTCCTGTTGATACACCCGGTTAGAAATAGAAATTTTTCCTGAGTTTTGAAAAAGTGTGGGTGACGTTTGTACCCTTATTTAAAAAAATACATGCAGAAAATCATTTTTCTTTATTCATTATCTAGTTGGACTCTATTTTTAAATGATCTGCTTAGGTTATAAAGAGTTACTTTTAGTTTCTTGACATTTCGGTCAGAATTCTTGTTCATTTTGTTCGTTACGCCAGAAAGGGAATTTTTAAAAGCTATTGTTATACAGTAGTAATGGGTGATATTACTAAGTGACAGCCGAACAAATATTTTCGAAAGTTATTTTTGTTAAATAACTCAAAGTACTCAAATGTTTGATTCTGGTTAACGCTTTTCACAAAATTCTAAATATATAAATAATTTTAATATGGACTAAATGAAAAATTATTGCCTATTGACTAATCGACGCCTTTTCAAGTAATAATCTCAAAAGATGTCAAATTCAAGTCAGTCAATTATGGTTTTTTATGCTATGTCTAGGAAGATTTTAATGAAATGTTAAGAACATGTGCATTAAGATAAAAATGTTGCTCTGTTTGAAGCCACAATTTGATATATCTAGTCGCTTTGACATTAAATATTAAGGAATCTTGCGAAAATTTTCAAAGCTGTTATAATGATGCAATTATACAGCAAATTGCTCAAATTTATTTGCCTCGTTTATGAAAACTCAACGCAATCTAATTAAAAACAATTCTTCGAAATGTTCATGGGTTGTCTGTTTTTATTTTCAATGCTCTCATTTTTGTATTAAGTTGCTATGAGTCATTGTGTAGACGCCGCACCTTCATGATTTGCACAGCTTGATGTGAAATGACACGCTTTTATTTAAAACAACACGACGAATAACCGTTCTGAATCGATTTTTATTTCGGACACAATAAGTTTCTTTGGCAGAGCTTTAGCATAAAAGTGTATCAATTTATTTTTGGGCACCCAAAAGTATGCAGTAGTTTCGAATTAGGTTAAAAAAAAGAATTTAAATTAATTTACATAATAAAAATATAAGGGAAGTTATACCCAGTATCAGTCTGCTATAGTTCATCCGGAATGGTTTCGCTCCTAACTTAGAATCTTCAAGTATGCAATAGTCCGTTATTTTAATTAAACTTAAATGAAAACCCCGCCCATTAACACTGCCTTTATTGCGGTAACTTTTAAATTTTAAGCTTGTTTTGGTCCAGGCATTTTTAAAGTATTGCATTTCTTGTATTTCTTGCAGCATTTCATTACTCCTTCCATTTTTCATCCATGATTTAATAACAAAGTTATCACATTTTTAGATTGTTGATAAGCTCGGCCTTCTTATATTCTATCATAAGTGCCTTTGAAATTTGTTCCGCCTAAGTACCTCATTATTTTTAATAAGTTTAAAAACTAATTCATATAAATTGCTAAACTACTCACGAAATATACTGCAAATGCAGAAGTAAAACGAAATCAAACTGTTCTGCGCTGAATATCTCTTGTAATAGCCCAAAACTAGCTCTTAATGTTCTAATAATTGTCTAGTTATTTTTATTTCAGTTAACTTAAAATAAAGCCTGCAATAAAACAAAGCGAGAGTTTTAGCAAAATTAATCCAATTATAGCTTGTTTGTTTTTATCCCCCCTTTTGCATAAAGAAATAATTTTTTTTCGGAAAGTATGCTTAAAAGTATGCAATAGTTTTTTTAAATTTATTAAAACAGCCCACAAGTGAGCGCTTTCTTTAATTCTTCAGATATTTCCTCTGCAAGGTTTTGCTTTAAAAACTAATTTTTAAATGGAACTATCGCTTGAAAAATAATTGATTTTTTGTCGCCTAGAAGTATGCAGTATTTTCAAATATAGATAATCGAGAATTGAAGTAAATTAATTTAATCACAATCACAACAAATATCTTATCAAATTGCTCGCACAGTCTCGAGCTGGCTCCTGCGTTTTAGTTATGTAAATATTTACATTCTAAATGTATGCTTTTGTTCTCTCATCTAAATAATTGGTAAACCATTTGTACGTACATCCACACCAACATATTAAAGAACAACCAAAACCAGATTAGAAACTTAAAAGTTGGCAGCATTGAAATCAAGCTACATAATGGAACATAAAACATTCGCACCAAACACCATGACCACCACCACTGCCACTGCCACTACCACATTTGCACATATATAATCAATCACAAACACCCAAACAACCACATACACCCAAACAACCATACACACCCAAACACACTCACTCACTCTTAACTCCACACCACATCAAACACCATTAAGCACTTTGTGTGTGCGCGCGCCTTAAACCACACAACACGAAAATTATTCACAATTAAAACCAATAAAAAGCTTTTAGCTAAATTGTGTGTAACTCCTACTCGACTTAGCCTATATTTCGTGCTCTTATTTCGAACACTTTTTTCTTTCTATCACAGATTGAAAAACCCGTCACCGAAGGACTATCACATCGAACACGTGACCAATGGGAAATCGATAGAACATCATTGAAATTCGTACGCAAATTAGGTTCCGGACAATTCGGCGAAGTCTGGGAAGGTCTGTGGAATAATACCACAGCGGTTGCCATCAAGACATTGAAATCAGGTGAGTTATTCATAAGTTTGTTATTTATTTAACGTATTTATTTATTTCAATTTTGAATTTCAGGCACAATGGATCCAAAAGACTTTTTAGCTGAAGCTCAAATAATGAAGAAACTGCGTCACATCAAACTGATACAATTGTATGCAGTGTGCACCGTTGAGGAGCCCATTTACATCATCACCGAGCTAATGAAGCATGGCTCACTTTTGGAATACCTGCAAGGTATGTGGTTGACTACAGCTGTAGCGCGCATAAAACAGTTGTTGCTGCTGCGGCTGCTGCTGCTGTTGTTGATTGTATTATTGTTGCTTTGCTCTCTGTTGGTGGTTGTTTGCAGTTTATTATTATTTTAGTTATTGCAGGCAAGGGACGCAGCCTGAAAATGCCGGTGCTGATTGATATGGCAGCGCAAATAGCTGCTGGCATGGCTTATTTAGAGTCCCAAAACTACATTCATCGCGACTTGGCTGCACGTAATGTGCTGGTGGGCGACAATAATATTGTAAAGATTGCCGATTTCGGTTTAGCGAGGTAAGTGTGTTTTTTGCTCTGCGGTTTCAAGAGACCCTTTTTATGATGATTGGTTGTTTCTTGTAGACTCATCAAGGAGGATGAATATGAAGCGCGCGTGGGTGCACGTTTCCCCATCAAATGGACTGCACCAGAAGCCGCTAACTACAGTAAATTCTCCATTAAATCCGATGTTTGGAGTTTCGGAATTCTGCTTACCGAACTGGTGACCTATGGACGTATACCATATCCAGGTGCGTTCAATTAAAAACTAGCTTTATTTATAAAACTATTTTATTTCACATTTGATTGTTAGACCTCTAAAAAAACCTTAACTGCTGCTCAAATTTCATTCATATTTGACACTTATATTAGACATATTCTAAAAAATGTTGTAAGATATTTTTTTAAAATCATAACAGAGAGATATACAGAATAATGTATGAAAGGATTCTTGATCATTATAAGATCTGCAAAAATAATAAGAACAGAACAGTATTGTGCCATCTCCTATGAATACTTTGGGTGGGTTCGAGTTCGAGGTCGAGGAAGATTCAAAACTAAAATTTTCGGTTAAATATTATGTTTAAATTCTAGAAAACCTTTTTAGTAAAAATAGTTTCTCGTGTTATACCTTATCTGAATATAGCAGCTTGTTTAATTGGAAAGGTTGTTTATGTTAAATATAAAATATTTTTGTTTTTTATTTTATTTGCAGGCATGACAAATGCTGAAGTATTAACGCAGGTTGAACATGGCTATCGCATGCCACAGCCACCGAACTGCGAACAACGCCTCTATGAGATTATGTTGGAATGCTGGCACAAAGATCCCATGCGACGACCTACATTCGAGACGTTGCAATGGAAACTTGAAGATTTCTACACATCGGATCAGAGTGATTACAAGGAGGCGCAGGCCTACTGATAAATGCTTAAAACTTCCAGCAGCAGCAGCAACAAGATCAACAACGACATTAGCAGCAATCAGCTGTTAGCTAATAAGAAGCAGCAGAAACAACTACAACACTCCGTGTATAGCCAATAACTACAACAATTGTAGAGCGTTAAAAAAGCACACAAAACAAAAATACATGCAAGCAAGCGCCTAAGAGCACACAATGCTTTTTTGCTGCTCGTGGACACGCTGTCTAGTTGTGAATATTTTTTTGACCACATCCACTGTTGAAGCAAAATCAAAAACAGTTGATGAGCAAGCAACAATTAAAAGAATTACAACAAACATTACTCACTTTTACACTCACACAAACATACACTGAACGCAATTCAATTAATTTAAATATACAAATAAAACATGATTATTGCATAGAAGACGAAGAAGCATGCAATTTATATACAATTTTATTTTATGCGTATTATTATTGATAATAATATTTTTATTACAATTAAATTTATTATAATTATTATTTTTATTTACATTACTTTATTATTTTAATTTTAATTAATATTAATATATAAATATTTTCTCACTTATTAATTTTCTACCACAACTGAAGCAAACGCAAAAATTAATATTTCGTAAAATGTTATTATAATTATTTATAACTATATTTTCTATAAATATTTCTAAATCACAAATACGAATATAAAGTCACAGCCTCTATAATAAACAATGTGTTAGATTAAACTTTATATAAATTTTATATGCATTTTATATAATGTTAACGCACTTTTTTTAGTTACGCTGTCATGCCCTTTTCACTCTTTTTTTCACTCTTTTCATCTTTATTATAAATAATTCATGTTCAATTATATTATTTATATATATATATATATATATCTTCTTTTTTCTTTTGTTATGCTTGTCGTGTTTATTTGTGTTCAGTGCTAAGCTTACATAGAACAAACAATAGAACACTACAACAAACAGCAACAAAAAAAGAAGTAAACTATTTAAATGTTATAAATAAATATAAATGCTAATTTAAATTAATTAATATTAGAACAAAACAAAATTTATTAAATATTAAAATAAATAAACAAAAATATAATAAACTTTTACAAACAAAAACAATACAAGAGTCAAGAAAATTTCATGGCAAAAACAAATATCAACGGAATTTATAACAAATTTTACAGCGATGCATTGTTGTCTATAAATCTTGTCGATCTGCTTGGAAGTTACTGAGAAAAATCTTAATTGAGTTTATATAAAAAAGCCAATTTTGATTGGTTTTTGCATTACTTTTAATTGGGAAGTGATGAACGGTTAAGGCAATTTGTATAGGGTATAAGGCAATATTAATATTTATTTGATTTGAGATTTCGTTAAATGACTGTTTTTTTATTTTATTACAAATTTTTGAGTTAAGTTAAATTTCTTCATGCTGCACGTTGCAGCCGAGAATCTATAGTTTTCAGGGGAGGCCAAAATAGTTTTATTATGAAATTAACTCCATACAAAACAAAGAGACTAACGTTTTTGTAAAATAAAAAAGAAGAAAAATATGCAAAAAATTTGGTCAGTAGTGCCAGAAACAGATAAAAGAAAACAAATTTTGATACAAACAATGAAATTACTTATTTTTTTATATATTTTTAATGTTATTTTAATATAAAAAATTTAACTTACACTACTTTAAGTGGTGGTTCGAACATTCGATGTCAGGTCTGAACCCTAGCTTAAACTGATGTAAGCTCTGTATAGCTTTTGATCGATATAAGTAACTGCAATCGAATTATTTAAGGTTTATAGATAAATGAGTTCATTTTTCTATAATCATACTTTATTGTGTAAAATGACTAAGAAGCTTTTGCTCCTATTATCGTCTTATAACCCAATTATACAAAGTTTATTGCAGTAGCTCACATTTTCGAATAGAAAACAAATTAAAGTGCGCTTTTAGGAGCAATCTACTACACAATTTCAAAAACATAAATTGATTCTGATTCGTTGGTAGTTCATTAAGGGCTTATACGCAGTCAATGAGCCGAAAAGAATCGATTTTTCAAGAATTATTTCTGACAAGACATTTGAATTTATTTCCATAAAACATTTACATATGTACCTACATATTGTGGTAACTTTTAACTTTACTTTCATATTTTTTATTTGTAAAAATTTTTATTTTTAAAGCTGTTGTAGCCGAACACTGGATCGCGTTTTTTGAAGACGATATCTCTGGACTCTATCATCTGAAAGGAAAAAATCCAAAATAAATTTTTTAAACACAAGTTATTATCTAGTATTTGATCGAAAGAATAAACAAATTATTAATTTTTGACGATCGAATATCTCGCTTAGCGGACATTTCCTCATAAGACCACAATCACCAGTTCCATGTTTCGTTTATTCCTTGACTGACTCAAGGGTAACACAGCCCTTACTGTACTAGACCATACCTACTGTACTACACGAAACATCGTCGTATCATGGTGTTTTGTTATGCAAACAGGCTTTATACCTTGGAGTTATATAAACGGCAATAGAATAACCGTAAAATATAACCAGAAGATGAATAAATGTTCATAAGGTGTTTTTTTAGATGTTGATATTTTTTGATCAGGTTTAAACTGTCATACGGTGGTCAGACCTGACAACTCAACTAACATTTTTGCTCTGTTTAGTTTTTAATTTTAAAATTAAAAGACTAAACCCAGAAATTGTACAAACATTTTTTCGAAAATCGTGGTTCAATTCAGGAATGTTAGCGCGACTATTGTATTAATCATGGATCGTTTTCATATCACGCGTACTCTAAATAAAAAATACTCATCCCCAAAGACGTAGTATAATGCTCACTGAAGAAGCAATTGCTGCTGGAGAGAGTAGCACTGAGGAGTACACAAAAGAGTCTGTCTCTTCGTCGAAAATGGGACTTCCAGAATGCGCCAGCGGCCACATGCTCAACATATTTAACACTAATGGCATAAAATTATCTGCCATTAGTGATGTCTAATCCATCTAAAAAACACCCTTTATTTATATGGTTTTAACATGTTTTTATTTGTAATCATTGCATGTTAATAAAGTTGAGCTTACAGCGGCTTATTTTTTATTAAATGGTTAAATTTATGTTTTATTAACTAGTATTTTGTAGTGTTCTCAATTTTTTTTTTATGACGAAAAGGTTGATATGCATTTTTACCACATTAACTTTATTTAAGCGATTAATGATGAAGCATTTTAGAATAAAACAAAGTTAAAATTCAATAACATAATGAGTTCATTGATCATTTTCGTTTTTGAATTCAAGCAAGGCTGATATGATATGAGCAAATTAAAGAATTGCTAAAATCTAGAAAAACAATCCCTAAAATGTAAGTTGCTTTTTAACATTATTTCAAATATATTAGCTTATCTTTGTATGTATTTTATAAACACAAAAATGTAAAATACACCAAAACCAAACAACGCACATATTTAAATTCTTGATTTATTTTTTTTTCTCGTTTTACTTAAAAAATGTATAGATTGTCTAGATTCTAAATTTAAAATCATGAAATTAAGTATGAATTTTTAAATTAACTAAGATCGATTTGGTGCACAATATAATCATTTTAAATTAATATAGGTTAATAGTTTTAAAGACAGGTACAGTGGTTTATATAGTAAAAATAGCGGAATTTACTGCTCAAAAAAAATTTTTTAAATATATATAAGACGAAAAAAAACAAAGATTAAGGAGTTTTTTTTATTGTTCACCCACTGTACACTGTATGTATTAGGGTATAACAGTTGATCTTCATCACTTGTCACTTAAAAAAGTCTTTCTGTGGAATATTAAACAAATTTCCAAAAATCACCATCAATAACTATTATACCCTAGTATTTAAAAAAAATTATTTAATCATGACAACATATAAGAATTTGCAGTTTTTTCCAGATAAAAGTTAAGTTTATGAAATAGATATAAAAAAAATAAGAACTCAGTTGCAAATGGTTTTTTATGAGATAAGTCGGGTCATTATGTCAGGTTTATGTCGTCAATCTAATGCTATGTTCACACAGAGTTTAGTTTGAATTTCCAGCACAAAGTTGAGTTTTGTCATTTTAATCAAAATAAACTGTTAAGTTTCCAGTACAATTATGCAGGATGGAACTTAACCTAAACTCAATTTGCTGTGAGTTCATCAAAACTCAATTTGAGAAATGCTTAAAAGTATGCTAATGTTCCGATGAAAAGATAAGTTCAGATGCAGTTTTATAGATGGCAAGATGTACAGTCAGAGTATTGAACGGTTTTGTGCTGGGAAATGACAAAAACAGCCGTTTTTAAAATTGTGCAATTTACTATTTGCAAAAAAATTAACAAAAAAGCGAAGAAAAGTGGAAGATGGGTCGTTCATATCAGAATGGCCGATAAAAATTCCAATTTACGCAGCGCAATAAAGAACTCGCATGTGTATGCAGAGATGGCTGGAACCTTTTCCTCAAGAAGAATTAATGTCACTGTGGTGGAGGTGCAAAAAATATAAGAACACACAAGTAAATAAAGAAATGTCGCTAAACTCAATTCTGCCGATGCATCTCTGTGTTAACAGCTTTGGGTGAACTCAAACTAAACTCTCTTTGTGAACATTGCATAAGGACGTTTTAACATGAATTTTTATGCAAATGCATTCATTATAGGTTAGTATGTATCGAAAATTATATGTTTAAAATGTGTATCTATAAAAAATTTAAATATATATAACAGTATATAAAATCTTCGTTTATTCTTAATATTTTGAAACAGAAAAAGGAGGTTTATATCTTGATTGGCAATATTTTAATAAAATGGGCAGTATTGGCCACTTTTTCGGCTCAAAATTGCGCTTTAAATAGTTCTCATAGCACCGCCACAATATTGTGCCGCAACTTGCTTCAAGTAGCAGCCTAGAAGTTTGCAATTTTTTTTGTTTTTCTCATTCGGACTCATTTCTAAAAACGAATAAATTCAAATTGCCATTTTGTCCCACTCTGTGTTAAAGCAGAAAAGAGTACTCAATAAAAATTTAATTAAACCGAAAAACTTACAATTTTTTAAATTTAAATCAACTAAAAATTTTTTTAAATTTAAATTATGTTATGAATTTCAAATAGCTGTTTATGTTCTTGGAGCTATGGAACCAAATTGTAATGACTGGCTTGAAATTGTTGGCAAATAAATATTAAATTTATATAAAGTAAAAAAAGAAAACAATAATAGACACAACTCTCAGAAAGTTTCACTGAAGTTGTTAATAAAAAAAAAGTTTATATGTAAAAATAATTTAAAAACCAAAAAAAAAAAAAAAATACAATCAATATTTTCAGCTACATATACTTAAGAATTAAAACTTGAAATTGAAATTAATATCTTTTCCGGAAAAAAGGAACAATATGTATGTTCTGAAAGAATGTAGAAATATATAGAAGTTGAGTTAGTAACGAAATATATGTAAATTATAAGTTTAACTTTAAATAAAGAAATCCATAGACTTAAGTTGTGGCCTATCTTTCTTACGGCAGTTACAGGTATAGTATCAGTTTTTTTTTTATACGAGCAATTCATCAAAATGAAATAAAGGTCTGAGTTAGAGACTTCGAGTCGAAACATACCCAAAAATAATCAACATCAAATGGATAAAATTATTTGGTTGGATATAACTATGCAAAATAAAAATTAATGGGCCATTTCAGCCCTTGAAAGAACTTTGACCGTGCATCTTATGATCAAATTGTGTTGTGCGTGTTACCTGGACCTTTTGTATTTTTTATTTGTAAAAACTTTTTTATTTGTTTTTTATACATTTTACATTTGTTTATATACACCAAAGGTGTCCGAAATATTGAAAATAAATAAATAAATGTATAAAAAAAAAAAAACAAATAAAAAAGTTTTTGCAACATTTTGAATATAAGACCTAGAGCCCAAAGAAAAAATACAACAAAAAAACACACAAAATTTAAGGTCGAAAAAATAAACAATTTACATATTTGTAAAAACAATTATTTTTAAAGCAGCTGTAACCGATCTCTGAGAGCTCCTCTAAAAATAGGCATATTGCGGTGAGCACGTTATCTCCGAACTGGATTATCTGAAATGAAATAACTAAAAAAATGCCCTTACAAAGAAAACACAATAAATTTGGGACAAAATATCTTTATTACTCTAATTCTCTTTTGGCTCGACACGCTTTCGTAGTGAAAACCGAGGAGCTTCTCAAAATAGCCATCAACTGCAGACTCCATCTCTTCATTGTTGGCAAATATTTTACCATCGACCCATTTTTCCAAGTTTGGAAACAGACTATAATCCGAGGGGGTTAAATCTAGCGAATAGGGTTCAAAACTATTAGTTTAACATTTTTCCTTCTAAAATGAAGTTGTGACTTTCGTTAAAAGAAGCATTCGCCAAACTTTAGTTTATTTCTTAGTGTTTTATAAAAGACTAGTAATAGTTTAATATTATAAGTTTTATTTAATTTAGTTTATGTCTTGATTTTGCCTTTTTCTGGTATTTTTCGTTGCTTAAGCCATCTTATTAATTACCGCCAATTGTAATGAATGAATTTGGTTGGACCATTTTTCCATAGCATTGTAGCGTGCAGCACAGCTGTTTTCTTTGTCTAACTGTAGCACTTGATTCACTTGATCAATGCGTCCCTGTATCGTGCTGTCAAATATTAAGAAATTAAAATAGATTTACAGGACATTTTTTTTCAAATATTACTTATCCAGAATGCACGAGACAAGAAGACTTTCCACTTCTGCTGGCTCAATGTTTAGTGCATTTGCAATGAAAGGGATGGCGATATTCTTGTAAGGACGAATAAGTTTAATGAGCACTTGCGTGCGTATATTGCGCAAAAGGTCTTCGATATGCTCGCGAATAAAAGGATCGGCCATGATATTGCTACGATTCATGCGAAGAATCGATTCAAATTCGTTAATATCATTATTCTGATAGGAAACAACAAGATTTGTCATGGCTAAGATTTCGGGATCATTTTTGTATGGCTTAGCTTCTTGTGAATCGAATGGGTTTATTCCAGATTTCATCAACCTACAAGTATATTAAAAAATTTGTTAAGAAATAATTTTTAAAGTCGTATACATTTTGATATAATTTTTAAAAGTTAGAAATATAAGTTCATTATGCTTCTTAGTGATAATGAAATAGTACATTATTCATAATGCGTTTTAGTAATAAAAAGTAGTGCATTACTTACAATAAACTTTAGTGATTTTTTTATAACTTTAATAAGAAGTAAATTTCACACTAAAATAAATTTTGTTTGATTTAATGATAATGCAAAAGTGATGCAAATCCCCCAGGTCTGGTTAATACATATCAATGTTCTTCAATATGTTCAGCTTACAGACCTATATTACAGACCTTTAAATGTAATTTTAAAATGACTGAATTTTGTAAAATTTTTCAATTCAAAACGATTGCTAATTTAATATTTCATGTTTGAAGTGATCTTTCAAGGTTTTTATTTCAAAATATAGTTAATCCCCTTTCATTTGATACCCAACCAATTATATTCAATCGTCACGCGCAATATATTGTGATTAATAAAAATCTGCATACAAGCAAATAATCGTTAATATTTTTTACTCACATGTTAGCCAAAACCAAGTACTTAAGGCAAGTAGTACGTCGCGGAGAACCTGATTCATCATAATTCTTAAATGCTTCGAAGAAGTCTGTGTGGGCTTTTTCAAATTCGCCCTCACGTAAGTGCATTTTCCCACCGCACTCCCGAATAACACCCATTATAAGTGGATGGGGAATTGCTGATTTAATATGTAGTGACTGTTCGTATAGGGCTTTGAGTTTTTTATTGTTTTTCTGAACTGTGTACATTTGAATCTCCAGGGCGTAAATCTCAAGCAATTGAGTGCCTTTCTTTAAGTCGTCCTCACCGTCGTCAGTCTGGAGTAGAAAATCAATGATTGAAATTAAACAAAAACATTAAAATTGTTTTCAAAGAGTCACATTTACTTGACAGGATTGGTGCAGCTGTTTGAGTATCTTTTGAAGTTTACTAAAGTCGTTTCGATCAAAATAAAGTTTTCCCAACTTGGTATTGGTCTTAAACCAGAGACGATCATTTTTTGCGTCTTTTAGTGCATCAAGTGTGGTTTCATAAAAATTCTGCAAGAGCTCCATCTGCGAAAAAACATTAATTAAGATGGGCGAATGCAATATTTAGTTATTTTCACACAAACATTTTTCGAAGTGGATATATAGTCTAAAATTGAGTTGATGGACTTTTCAGAATGGTTTCTGGTAACTGCGCTTTTAATGTATGTCAGCAGCTGTTTGTAGCGCACCATCATTTCATCATAATTATTCTGTAAATTAGATTTATTTAAGTATTACCACGGTGGTTGCTGGTTTATACGCACCAATTTAAAGTTTATTTTGATCATTTGCTTAAGAGCTTTAAAGCCCCACTCTCCTTTTTCACCATTTTCCAAATCCAAAACTTTTTGGAAAGATGCGAGCGCCGCCTTTGGTTCATCCTCCTTAAGTGCCTTGCTGTTATAGTATTGATTTTCAAGGTCTACATCAGGTTCCGAATTGCTATCCTCAGAGTATTCCTACACAGGCAAATATATTTGTACATGGCATTTAGATTAAAATCTCGATTATTACCAATCCGTAATCCTCGTCATCTTCACACATAAAGTCATCATCGTTGTCCGACATCCTGGTAAATATATATGTTTAATAAAATTTACGGCAAAAATTAATATCCCGTCAATTCGCTAAACGAAAATATACGCAAGAAAACTTAAATTTTTTTTTTTGCTTTTTGACAACTCGTTACTAACTACGAACAGCGAGAACTTTCAGGGATGACTCTTGTACATAAATCTTTAAAATTAAAATGTCTAACATTTTTTCATTGTTTCTTGCGTAAATTGCGCCAGCGAGCAGACGAACGCATATGCAAATGCAGTGAATGAACTTCCAGCTTAAATCGCGATAAAAAATAAATTCTGAAGAAAAAATATATTATGGTAACAACTTTAAGTGGCGTCCGTGGCGTAGTTGGTTAAAGTGCGTGGCCGCTATGTCAAAGAACCTGGAGACCCAGGTTCGAACCCCAGCAGCGACAGAAAATTATTTGAATTAAAATAATTTTTCTGTACGGCCGCCACCTCTCTGCAGACAATGGCAAACCTCAGAGAGTAATAAAAATGCCATGCAAAGCTTCTTGAGAATAAGAACATTCCGTTCATCGCCGTTCGGAGTCGGCGTTAAGCCTGTAGGTCCATTTCTCGGTCAATTGTGTACAAACTTAATAACACGCACAACACAATTGATCATAAGGAGCTAGGTCAAAGTCCTTTCAAGGGCTGAAATGGCCAGTTGTTTATTTTTTTTTTATTTAGGACATTTTTCTCCGAATCCACTTGACCGATTTTAATAAACCAAAAAATTGTTGATTATTTATAAGAATAACTGGACAGTAAGCCTCTAAAAATTAAATAAATCTACCCCGTCTCTTTTATAGGGTAGATTCGCCCAAAAAAGGTGATTTTTTTTTATTTTTTCAGAATTATTCATATAAAAGCGTGAATGAATGAAGTATGTATTTTAAATTATTATTCTCTAGTTTTGAATCTGAAAATAGAATCCATATTGAATGTTGCGAAAATATGTTACAGGAGATCCACAAAGTCTAAAACAGACCTTTGGCATGACGCCCTCTCAACAATCAAGAGGAATTAAACTCACAAAAAAATTTTTATACACTTTAAATTACTATTTATTATATTTTTAATATATGTATCGTTTACCCGGTCGTCGAGAGCAATGAATTAACACACGTATGTGTAGATGTATATGTATGTGCGTTTTATTCTGCAAAATGTTATAAAATATTACATGTAAATTTAGTTTTAAGATTCTTACCGCAGTTGCGCACTCTCGAACGACTTTCGGCAAACAGAAAGATTTAAGCAAGTTACAATTATAAGAAGGGTGGGAATTTAATGATTTAGCGGAAAATTTAAAGTAAAACATAAAAGCCGATAAGTGCTGAGAGAAACGTCAAACTGCAAAGAATGGCAGGGTACGTTCACCACATCCCCACCACCGTGGATCGACCAAGTCGATTCACTCCATATCTAGGACTGCTAATCTTGAAACAGGACGACGCGATGTTCCAGTGCTGGTTCTCACGTCAGCTATCCTAACTTCGCTGTCGACTCCTTTGTGTACTTGCTCAATAATCCCGCGGCGCCACTCCTTCCTTGGTAGATTTGGGTCACATAAGAATACTAAGTCACCTTCCTTTATTGGTTCCGTTCGCTCGCACCACTTCACCCGTCTCGTCAGAGTAGGAAGGTATTCCAAAATCCATCGCTTCCAGTACTGATCTCTCAGCTGTCTTGCAATGTGCCATTGCTTCTTCAGGATGCATGGTAACTCCACTTCACGAATGCTCCGTGTCTGAGCATCACTTGCCGCTCCAAGCAAAAAGTGATTCGGCGTTAGTGGTTCATCTTGATGGGCGCTAGTCGGTAAGTGTGTCAGTGGTCGTGAGTTGACGACGTTCTCAGCCTCGATTAGGAAGCACTGTAGTGTTTGCTCCTTTGGTGCGACTTCTTTAAGTGTTTGGCGTAATACTTTCTTCACGCACTGCACCATACGTTCCCAGACGCCTCCTTCAGATGGATTGTATGGCCAGTTGAACCACCACTCTATGCTCTTTGTAGACATTTCGTCCTGAATTCGCTTGCAGTCAAACACTTCCTCAAAACGTTTAGCTTCTGCATCGACACCAACAAAATTTTTTCCGTTGTCGCTGCGTATTCTGAGCGGCACACCTCTACGATTAATGAAATTCCTGATGACCATAATACACGCATCTGTAGATAAGTCCACAGCGACTTCCAGATGAATAGCCCTCACTGTTAAGCACGTAAACAGTGCCACCCATCGTTTTTCTGTATGGCGACCAACTGTGACGATGACTGGCCCGAAATAGTCCAAGCCGGTATATGTGAATGGTCTAACATATGGCGTGAGACGATCTACTGGCAGTGGGCCCATCAGCGGTGCTATTGGTGATGCTCTATTTACTTTGCATACATTGCAATTAGCTTGGACTTTGCGCATGACATTTCTTAGACGTGGCACCCAGAATTTTCGACGAAGTTGACAAATAGCTGCCTCCATATTTTGATGTTTCATCTGGCAGTGGTGATGATAGGCTAGCAGCCTTGTAAAGTGATGATCAGGCGGCAATATGATGGGCCTGCGTGTGTCCATCGGTAACCAGCTGGCCGCATCAATTCGTCCTTTGACACGCAAAATGCCTGCATCATCCATATACGGCAAGAGCAAATACAATGTAGAATTTTTCGGTAGGTAGCGGCCATCTCGGAGAAGACTAAGCTCGTTACTGAAGGTTTCGGCTTGCACTTGACGGCATAACACCAACACAGCTGCGTCGAGTTCGGCGGCAGTTAACCCATGAACGCTATCAAAGACTCGATACTTTTTACATTTATCCACGTAGCGTAAGACCCATGCTATTGTTCGCTTCAATCGAGTAAAAACAGAAAATCGATTAAAATCTATAAATTTGTTACTCACGGTAAGTAGTGTGAATTTAGAGCACAGCTCTTCATCATCGTCTTGCAGTACAACAGCGTCATCATGTCTGACAGGCCATGATTCTTCTCCCATTGATAAGAATTCCGGACCACTGAGCCATCGTGAATTGGGTCCAAAATCTGCGTTGTAATTAGGTCGGGTGGCCTCATCAGCTACATTTTGAAGTGTTGGCACCCACCTCCAGTTGGAAACTTCGGTCGAAGACAGAATCTCTGCTATTCGATGTGCTACAAATGGCTTGTAACGACGGCTTATTGAACCAATCCATTTTATGACTGTCATCGAGTCGCTCCAGCAGAAACACCCGTCAATTTTGATATTATGCTCGTCACGTATGGTCTTCATCAACCGCGCTCCCAATACTGCAGCTTGAAGTTCGAGACGTGGTACTGTCATCGGCTTAAGCGGCGCACACTTTGTCTTTGCACTTACAAAGGTTACTTCTACTGCACATTTACCGTTGACCGCTCTCCAATATGCCACTGCAGCGAATGCATCCTCGCTGGCATCCACAAACACATGCAGCTGTACTATTTTCGGTGTTAATATCTTGAAATATCGGCGAGATATTCTGACTTCGACGATTTTCTTAATAGCTGTGCGCCATTTACTCCATGCTTCACTTATACGTGGCGGCAGTGGATCATCCCAGCGTACGTTGTCTTTCCAAACCTCGCGCAGCAACAGCTTAGCAGCAATCATGAAGTGACAAAGAAATCCCAGCGGATCAAACACCGACATAACAATACTTAACAGCTCTCTTTTCGTTGGTACTCTTACTCCATGAATAACTTTTTCGTCAACTTTATTGAAGCGCAAGCGATATTCGAAAGTGTCACTGGATGCCTGCCAATACATACCCAGAACTTTCTCCGTATCAAGACACGATTGCGTTGCTGAGTTTTCGCTTTTACATAGTGCAGCAACAACTTCAGACGAATTTGAAGCGAACTTGCATAACTGGAAGCCTGCATTCTTATGAATCTCTCGTACTTGTGATGATATTCGAATAGCTTCATCTACAGTTGCAAAGCTATCGACGAAGTCATCCACGTAGTGGTGCTCCAATACACCTTGAATTGCTCTCGGATCATGGTCGCGATGTTCTAAAGCATTCACAGTGATGACATATTTGGCTGCACTGGGAGAGCACGCTGCGCCAAATATCATAACGTTCATCTCGTAAACATCAGGTCTACGCTCCGACTTGCCTCCACGCCACAAAAAACGTTGAGCGCATCTATCCTCAGCTCGAATCTTCACTTGGTGAAACATTTCGGTGATGTCACCACATATGCCTATTTCCTCTTTGCGAAAATTGAATAGTACACTTGGCATTGATTGGTACTCCTGTGGACCCTTAAGTAGGTATGAATTCAGCGACACTCCATTTTTTGTTTTCCTGGCTTATTTATATTTTCGACTGCGAAATGAGGCAAGTACCATGTCGTCGGCTTGGTAACAGCAGCTTCTTCCGGCTCCAGTTTCCTTGCGTAGCCCTTATCAACGTAACTTTGGATGATGGAATTATAAGCGGTGGCAAAGGCTTCGTCGCGCTTCATTTTACGTTCAATACCCACTAATCTATTTTTTGCCATCGCATAGCTATCAGGTAGTTCTATAAAGTTGTTTTTCCATAAGAGTCCTGTCTCGTATCTACCGTTGACTTTCTTGGTGGTTTCTTGCAGAATTTTCTTTGCACGCAGGTCTTCTTTGCTATCTACGATAGGAGCTGGTCGTACGCCAAAACTTTCCACGCTCACTAACTTTGCTGATCATTAAGCACGGCGAAGACATCGGCATCTGATTTACGGTAGGTCCGAAAATAATCCATCCAAGTTTTGTGTTGGCGGCATATGGTCCATTGCTGCAAGAGGCTATTGTCTCAAGTGGAACACCCAAGTGACAGTTGTCCAAACCAATGAGAACTTGCGGCGTGGCGTTATAATACGGCTCAACTGGTAGATGTCTAAGCGATTCAATACTGAGGTCTATTTTATTCAATGTCTGCATCGGCAAGCGTAAGTTATTGACTCCATATACATGCCGCATAACGTGCTGTTTACTTTTCCCTTGACCACTTATCCGAACGTCCACAAGTGTGGCAAGCTCTTCACTTGACCTGCCCTCGAACCACTGGAGATTTAGTTTGCACTGCATGCCTCGTAGACCCAATGATTTTACCAGCGAATTGTCTACCATGGTAACTGACGATCCTTCATCGAGCAGAGCAAATGTGTTCACACTCCGATTCGGCCCGTGAAGTGTAACTGGCAATATACGAAATAGTAGTTTGCTCTTTTCAGGTGAACAGGCTACGCTCAGAACAGCTTCACGTGGACCTATGTCTGGCTCTCTAGCAGCTGGCTTCTTGTTGTGCAATAGCTTGTGGTGCCTTTTTGAACACCCGTTAACACCACATGGGTTTCGTTGATGACAATTACGAATAGATTGGCCCAACTCCAGGCAAGCAAAACACAATCTATTACCCTTTACATTTAACCATCGATCATTCACTGTTCGCTCTAAAAACTTTCTGCATTCAGTTATTTTGTGACCACATTGGCATATTGGGCATTTGTTGTCACGACGGCTATCGGCGGCAAACAGCATTCTGCGTTTTGGTTCTGTAAGTTGGCTACCCACGTCCTGTACCAGGCAAATCAAATTGGCAATTTCGCTTAGCCAATTACTAAAGTCTCGAATTGTTGGATACGGTCGAATCGTCGAACCATATTTGGCCCAATCCATTTTCTTGCTCATGGGCAACTTCCTTACGAGCTCTTCCAGTAATGTAGGATTTGCCAAATGCTGGTCACCATTCACTAATTGTAAGAATTCTGCTAGATTCTTACACTTCGTCGCAAAGGGTATCAGCCGTTCTACTGCATGTTCGGGTATTGGTGCGACCTCTCTTATTTGTCGTAGTTGGCATCGTATTAATTGTTCCGGCCGACCGAACCGGAATTGTAGCTGCTCTAGTACAGCGCTAACGTTATCTGGGTGTATCAAAAGAGATAGCACAGCTTCACGAGCCTCACCTTTCAAAGACTGTTGTAAACGTTGACAATTCTCTAGATTAGAATAATTATATGCCACAGTTGACTGAGCGTAGGCAGTTGAGAATATCGGCCAATCCTCGGCACGACCAGAAAATTCCGGCAAGTCTTGAAGTTTTCTTGACGTCTGTAATGTTTGGCCGCTATTCTCGCTGTTGATCATGCCACACGTTACGTTGCGTGCTGTTGCAGCAGGCGGTGCTGTGTTGAGCGACGTCGTAGCAGAGCAGCTGGCAGATGCATCATTTTCAGTTCCATTTTGGGCGCCATTTGCAATTCCTATTTGGGCGCCATTTGCAATCCAGGGGGATACAGTTGAGTTCGTTGTCATACTGGCGAAGCTTATATGCGGCGCTGAACTAAATGATGATGCAGCATACTGTGCTGTCGACGCTGTCGCAGACTGCTGGATTTCAAGATTATTTTGAGCTGGCAGCACGTTTGCAACTATTGGCACTGTTGGTAAATTGTACGAAGAACGTGGAAGGCTTATGTTGCCCGTAGATGGCAATGTATTCTCGACAGAAGACACGATGCTAGAAAGAGGTTGACTGGTGTTCTGTAAAGAACCCTTTAATGCTTCGTAATTTAAATTGCTTACACGCAGTTGACCCTGAGTTTCTTTCAGACTGTTTTCTAACTTGGCGAGCTGTCTTTGCATTGCTCGCAGAGTATCCTCATAACGTTGAGAATCATTTGTAGAAGCTGAAGCTGACGGAAAACCTTGTACTGCGGCAGCGGTACTATTAGAGACTGTCGAAGTTGTTATGGTAGTGGCGGCGGCGCTGGCAGTAACTGCAACGGCTAGGGCAGAGGCTGGCATTGACGTTGACGTTGACATTGGAAGGTCGTCGGGATGTGGCTGGCGAGAACTCTTTCTTGTTGGAGTCCCTTGATTTCCACGACGCATTTTGAGATGAAGCAGAGGAGCACCTTGCAGTTATGTGCGCTCGCGGCAGAGGAGCGCCTTTTAAATTATGTGTGCTCGTGGCAGAGGAGCGCCTTTTAAATTATGTGCGCTCGCGGCAGAGGAGCGCCTTTTAAATTATGTGCGCTCGCGGCAGAGGAGCGCCTTTTAAATTATGTGCGCTCGTGGCAGAGGAGCGCCTTTTAAATTATGTGCGCTCGCGGCAGAGGAGCACCTTTTAAATTATGTGCGCTCGCGGCAGAGGAGCGCCTTTTAGACTATGTGCGCTCGCGGCAGAGGAGTGCTTTTTAGACTATGTGCGCTCGCGGCAGAGGAGCGCCTGTACACTACGTGCGCTCGCGGCAGAGGAGCGCCTTTTAAAAATATGTGCGCTCGTGGCAGAGGAGTGCTTTTTAAATTATGTGCGCTCGCGGCAGAGGAGCGCCTTTTAAATTATGTGCGCTCGCGGCAGAGGAGCGCCTTTTAGACTATGTGCACTCGCGGCAGAGGAGCGCCTTCAGACTATGTGCGCTCGCGGCAGAGGAGCACCTGTAGACTATATGCGCTCGTGGCAGAGGAGCGCCTTTTAAATTATGTGCGCTCGCGGCAGAGGAGCGCCTTTAGATAATGTGCGCTCGCGGCAGAGGAGCGCCTGTAGACTATGTGCGCTCGTGGCAGAGGAGCGCCTTTTAAATTATGTGCGCTCGCGGCAGAGGAGCGCCTTTTAAATTATGTGCGCTCGCGGCAGAGGAGCGCCTTTACACTATGTGCGCTCGCGGCAGAGGAGCGCCTGTAGACTATGTGCGCTCGTGGCAGAGGAGCGCCTTTACATTATGTGCGCTCGCGGCAGAGGAGCGCCTTTTTAAATTATAAGCGGTACAATAGTTCGCGCTGAACTCCAACGGTTGCGTGCTATTCACAAAGAAGCACTACTTCAATATTCGATGCACACTGAGGAGCGCCAACCATGCGGTCACGAAATGCGAATAAAAGATATCGTTTACCCGATCGTCGAGAGCAATGAATTAACACACGTATGTGTAGATGTATATGTATGTGCGTTTTATTCTGCAAAATGTTATAAAATATTACATGTAAATTTAGTTTTAAGATTCTTACCGCAGTTGCGCACTCTCGAACGACTTTCGGCAAACAGAAAGATTTAAGCAAGTTACAATTATAAGCAGGGTGGGAATTTAATGATTTAGCCTAAAATTTAAAGTAAAACATAAAAGCCGATAAGTGCTGAGAGAAACGTCAAACTGCAAAGAATGGCAGGGTACGTTCACCACAATATGTAATAGACAATAAAAAATCTTAACAATGCGTATTTTTTCAAAAATTCATAAGAAAGTCCCTTATACTACGTTCACACCTAAGCCAAATGAGCAAATTTTAATATCTCATTAAAAAGTGTTCACACTTATAAATCTCATTTTGTTTGACGGTTGTTTTTGTTGTATTTTCATATTTTGTTTTGATAAAATTTTTCTGTGTACAAATTTTTCTTACATTTTGCTTTGAAAGGTATGTTCACAAAGCAGTTTAATATGCTCAGAGCTGTGTTTAACGTGAAATTATCTCATTTGCTACTCATTTTGTTGAAATGAGTTGCAATGATTTGGAATATTTCTATGGGAAATGAGCTCATTACGCATCTCATTTGTGGTTTTTGGCCGAAATGAGCAAATTAGCTTAGGTGTGAATGGGCTATTAAAAAGTTTTTGGTGGTGAATATAAGTTTAAATAATTTGTAAGCGAATGGTGCAAAAAAGTTTTCAGAAACAGTGATAAATTTAATATTCAGTATTTTTTGTTGGTGGCGTCCGTGTCGTAGTTGGTTAAAGTGCGTGGCCGCTATGTCAACGAACTTTGGAGACCCAGATTCGAACCCCAAGCAGCGACAGAAAATTATTTGAATTAAAATAATTTTTCTGTACGGCCGCCACCTCTCTGCAGACAATGGCAAACCTCAGAGAGTAATTAAAATGCCATGTAAAGCTTCTTGAGAACGAGAACATTCCGTTCATAGCCGTTCGGAGTCGGCGTTAAGCATGTAGGTCCGGTTCTCGGTCAATTGTGTACAAACTTAATAACACGCACAACACAATTGATCATAAGAAGCTATGTCAAAGTCCTTTCAAGGGCTGAAATGGCCAGTTATTTATTTTTTTATTTTTTGTTGAAAATCTTTATTTATTTGGTTTGGAATTTTGCAGTCTTAATATTTTTTGCCAACGCTTGCCATAGATCCAATTTGCAGCAAAAGAAAGGATAATCCCTTGGCCTCCGTGTTATAGAAAAACTTCTATCAGCAGCCCCTGCTTTATTTCTTTTTTTTTTAAGTGAATCCCGCCCTCTCTAGTTTTCAGCTTTATGAAGTGTGGCACTCAAGTTTATGAAGTGATCGTATGAACCTAAATTCTTCAAAATTGGAATGGTGGTTTGCAAACAAAATTCGATGAAGTTAGCAGACTTTTCAATGAATTTTTTTTTAAATTTGGATATCAGGTTTTTTTAAAATTCTGGAATAAATTTTGTTAATTTTCATTGATGAGCTGCCAGTGCACAGCTTGCCGATGCGACAACAACATGATTCTGTTAAGACAATAAGATTGGTGTTCACTTGTATTGATACCATAGACATGCTAATAGGTGACATATTTAGGTTAATTTTTTCATTAAAACAACACACTTCGTGTCAAAAAAAACATCCAATCAAGAGTACTCGGATTTCAATCCAATGTTATAGCCATGATACAATTACAAGGCAAGCTCATTTTAAGACAACACACTGGGTTGAGTTAGACTTATCAAATTTATTTCACATTTGATTTATTTCCATCCATGAGATTTAATACTTTCTTTTCCACAAATATTTCAATTAAAGGGAGAGTGTCGACAGATGTCGTTTCCGTACTTTTGACACTATTCTCAAATTTCATTTTACACTCCCAGCATGAGCTTTACTCGGCATTGTGTACGGAAATACACCTATTGTTTGCAATACAATGTATGTATGTTGCCTAGTGTGAGTCTCTTACAATTTTGCTGACAGGTTAAAATAAATGACAGCGCGCAATAGCAACAAAATGTAAACAAAAGTTATCTCAATGCTGCCGCAGCTGGCCGTAGCACTAAAAATTCTGCCGCGGCGACGGATGTCAAATTTTGCACAGCTGGGTTGCGTCCATCTAGGTTTTGCAAATCCAAAGAATTACCGGTTTTTAAAATGTTGAGTTATAAGTAAAAGAAATATATAAACGAAATATTAAAGACAAAAAGATAAGCAGCTGTGTGAAGAGAAAAAAAAGGTTGTAAAAATTATTATTTGACTGACCACTTCCCGATTTTGAATGCAGCACAAATTCGTGCCTTCCTCCAAAAGCTAAGAAAACATAGAAAAAGTTATGAAATTTGCATTAAGCTTCGTGTTTGCGCTGATTTGGTTGGCCTTTCTGCTTGGTTCTGGAGTCCTGCTTTTCTCACGCGGATTCCTGCTTTCCAGAGTTTCAAAAACGGATGTCAGTAGTTGTCGACGTCTGTCCACCAATCAAAATGATGTAAGTTTAAAATTTGTTGATTATGGCATAACTGTACATGTTAATTAGATTAATTAATAATTTCCCTTATTATACACTCGAACTTACACAACAGGAATACTACTTAACCGAAGACATGGTACAAGAGATTTTCAAAGATGTCAACGCTACTTCCAACCTCTGTCTGCCACAAAAATCCAAAGTTATAATGTTAGTCATCGATGCGCTCAAGTATGAATTTGGAGTATATAAGGAAAATCTCAGCTATCCGCTGCCGTACGAAAATAAGTTGACTGTCTTTAATGAATTGTTACTGGAGGCACCACAACGAACACGTTTGCTGCGTTTTCGCGCAGACCCGCCCACAACAACATTGCAACGTTTGAAGGGCATGACAACGGGCAGCTTGCCCACCTTTATTGATATTGGCTCAAACTTTGCTTCACCCGAAATCAACGAGGACAACATTATCGATCAAATGATAAGCAACGATCTGTCGGTGATCTTTATGGGCGATAGCACTTGGACGGATCTGTATCCGCGACGTTTTATGCGTTCCTATGCCTATCCTAGTTTTGATATTTTCGACTTGGACACCATAGATCGCAAGATCGAAACACTTTTGCCTAAAGAGCTGGCTAAGCAAGATTGGCAAGTCTTGATAGCACATTTTTTGGGCGTCGATCATTGTGGTCACAAATATGGGCCATTGCATGCGGAAATGGCACGAAAGCTCAATGAAATGAATGATGTAATACGGTGCGTTCGCCTAAATGTGGACAAATTTTATTTTGTTCATTTTTATTTATTTTGTTTTTTTTTTCTTTTAGTTCCGTCATCGAACAAATGGATAATGATACAACCTTGCTGGTCATGGGTGACCATGGCATGACTGTTACTGGTGACCATGGTGGTGAATCTGATGATGAAACGAATGCTTTGTTGTTTGCTTATTCTAAAGAACATGAATTTGTCTCAAATTCTTTTGGCTCAGACAGTGAAATGCTGCAACAGGTTAGTATGTGATAAGATAAAGAGAAGAGGTTGACTGATCTCAAGCGTCAAGATAAAATTTAGCATAAATGGTAATACATAATGATAAAAGAAGTAACACATTTATTTTAACTTTGGTTATCATCATCAGAGTAAATAGAAAAATTCTTTCGAGATAGTATTTTAAATGCTTGATAAATGCTTGAAAGTTCTCGGTCAAATGCTGACATATTATATTCTAATGTACGCAGTTTCTTTAAATATTCCTGATATATGGTTTTTCCCACAAATTTACCAACTCTTTTCTAACAGAGGGTTAGGGAATTCTCAAAATATTTCAGGAGCTTTTATGAAGAAAGCAAAGCAATTCGATAATTAAAAATGTTTCTTCATAATGACTAGAATAGTCACTGACCTGAATTTTGTTCGGAAGAAACCTTTTCTATGAACACTAAAATTTCATTGTACACCCTATATAATTAAGAATTATGTCTTTATAATTTTAAATAAGTTATTTGTTTGAACTTTAAGGCAAAAAAAAATAATTATATTAGAAAATGGCGGGATATTTGCTTCCAAAATCAAAGCATTCAATTTCAGATCGTGTTTTCTTATTCTTAAGAGAGAAATTAACTCTGCATTCAAATTCATAAGATTAAGTTTATTTGTATTTACAAACTTTGGATATCAAAAAACTGTTTTTGTTTTTACTTAATCTAATAAATTTGTCTTATTTTCTACAGATTGATCTTGTGCCTACTTTGGCAACCATACTGGGTATTCCCATACCCTACTCAAATTTGGGACTTATTAATTTTAATATTGTGCCCGACGTCACAGTGCCATACATGTCCAAATTTCAAACATTACTCTTGCATGCCTGGCAAAATGCCCAGCAGATATTCAACTATTTTCGCACCTATGCTTTGGAGAATAAACGCACATTCAATGTTGAAGAATTGGATAAATTGGAAACGGAATTTGTGTTACTCACGCATCGCGTCAAAACAGTCTACAATGTTGCCGCCTTCAAATCTTTTGTTAGCGATTTAAACACTCAGCTGCGTCAAGTCTTGAGCACCTGCCGCGAGATTTGGGTAAAATTCGATGCCACACAAATGTCGCATGGCCTGCTCATGACATTTATGCCAATTTTTTTCATCTTTCTGTTGGTCAATAATTTACGTGCTCGAGACTATCCGCAAATCTTTACAGCCAAAGTAGTTGCCTATACATATTTGATGAATATCGCCGCCGGAGTTTTTGGCTATCGCTTCTTTCATCATTTTGATTTCAAGAACGAAGAGCATGGCGTGCTATTCTGCACCAACATGTTTAGCACATTGGTTTTGGCTTTTCTGACACTACAAAATTGGGGTGCTATCGCCACGAATTGGTCACAAATGAAACGTTTCGAAAAACTTCCCACGCGCATTGTCTGCATCATATTGATAAGCATATTTTTCTCGAACAGCTTCATCATACAAGAGGCCAAGATACTGTCTTATCTATTGGTTGCCACCATAATACTACTTATGCATGAGCTATTGCAGCACTGCATACGACAAGATTATAAAACAAAGTTTCGGCTCTCACACTTTTTGAAGTCAACTGCATTTCGGCTGATTTTGGCCAGTATTTTAGCCATAGTTTTAATACGTGTAAGCTTTATGCTATTCCGTTGTCGCGAGGAGCAAGGCAACTGTGGTGACTTTTCTAGCAACGCAACATCGGGCACAACACAGAAGAAGACCTCTATTACAGAATCGTTTATTATGTCAGTTATCGTCATAGTCATGTACACTACCTTGACACGCCTCTATCTGCGTGCATGCGGAAACCTAACGGGCACTTCCATAAATGTGCAGATGGCGCGTTACGGTCCCACTATTGCTTCTATTTGTGCAGGTGGTCACATTCTGCTGGCCAATAGTTCCATTAAAAATATTAAACGCACACACATCGATACGATGGCTTTGATTATTTATGCCTTGTTGTTGCTGCAAATAGTGGTGGTCACTGTGGCACCGCTAATGACGTACGTAATAACACCTAGATCATTAACGCTGCCACGTGAAGGTGGCATCATTCCAGAGATTTATAAGAAAATGAAGCGAATCTATGATGGCGGTGATGCGGAAGATGATCGTCGCTATGAGATACCTGTTGTTTATGGCTTGGCCACAATTTACTCATCAGTTGTGATCTCCTTTGGTCTGTTTCTGGCTATGGTGTTGATTGTGTTACTCGAACCAAAATCTTCAATGGGCTTTGTTTTCTGCATAGCAGTGGCTGCCATTCTACTAGCCGTTCATGCGATTCTTAGATTTAGAACAGCTGTTAGTTTTGGTAAGTTTCTGTGATACATGTCCAAAGTGTTATTAATATTCTCTTTTTTTCCCCAACAGAAACCTGCATTCAGCCTACTTTCACCGCTACGGTAAGCTGGTTCCTTTTGGCGCATTTTTGCTTCTTCGCCAGCTCTCATCAAACGACACTGTCGCAAATTGATTGGCGTGCTGCTTTTGTGGGCCGTACAGCTAGTATTGGGAACTCTCATTTTATATCTGGCATTCTCGTAATACTCAACACCTTCTGTGGACAAATATTTTTTATGTGCATGTACGGTCTGCTCAGCACTGAAACGTATTCCATCTTTGCGCTCTTTCCGCATCTAATAAAAACCGATTGCAATCGTGGCATGCGCCGCGTAGAGGTGAATGATCCACGTTTGGGTCCACCCAATGTTCGTTCGGCGGGTGAGATTTCGAACGAATGTGTTGGTTTCGATATGACACGTGGTGAACTGATACTCTTTGAGAACGAAATCGCATTCTTGGGCACTGCTTTTAAGCTGGCCACACAGTTCTTTATGCTGCAGGGATTGAAGGTATGATTCTCCTTTCAAACTGGCCTTTTTTTGTGAATAACCATTTATTTTTCTAATAGATTTTCTGTGCCATGCTGGCCTGCACAATACACTGTCGTCACTTAATGGTTTGGAAAATTTTTGCACCACGCCTCATATACGAAAGCTTAGCTACGTTCGTTAGCTTACCAGCCATAATAATTGGCTTTTTGCTGCTTTTACGCATTCATTGGTCTGTTGATCGCTTAATTAACAAAATAAATAAGATTAAGTAGTTAGTTGGGCAGAATTTTTGTAATTTTTTGTTTTTTATTTTGTACTCTTATTTGTCATAAGATTAAATTGATAGCATTATTTAAATCCAAAGACTTTCGCGAACAGATTTTATAAGCAATAATTACTTATGTATTATTTATTTTTATTAAAAATAAACAACAATAAAGTAAGCTAATTTAATATTGAATCTTACTTGTCAGTAATTGTTGTGAATCTCCAAATATTGATATAGAACAGGAAGGAGTTAGATTTGAGACGAATATAAATTTTGAACAGTCAGGGTTAAGCGCACCTCATCAAAATGGGTATCGGCATGAATCCCAAAAATGTGTTTTGCAGAGCCAATAACTATTCCATACACATGAGCATGAAAGAATTCAATACAAGATGAGCCTTAAATATTAAAACTTAAAGCGATGATGGGTATTTTATTCTAAACATATTCAACTGCTTCGGCTCGATGTCAAAACGAAAGGGAAACTCAAACATTTTCTTGCTATTGCTTATCTCTCGATTGAATACAAATTTGGGGGGGTACTACATATATTTCGGGAATAAATTTAAAGACGCATTTATAATAAATATAAAGCCGAAAAATTATTCTTAATGAAGACAATGCGAGCTTACGGCTTTTTAAAGCACTCAAAACATCGATTTACCGCATCTTTATGTATTTCGAAAAAAAGTTCTTGTTCGTGAAAGAAACAAACAACAATATTTTATGGTATGAAAAAATGTATTGCTTATTGCGTCCCACACGAACGATAGTGCTCTTTTCGAAATACATAAAGATGCGGTTAATGAGTCATCCGCTGTACAGTCCTGATTTGGCACCTAATGACTCAACTGCTACGCCAGAGGTCCCGGGTTCGATTCCCGGCCAGGGCATGGTCTTTCGTTTTAAACCTTTCGTATTTGCAATTTTCTATCCTAATTTCTAATCAACTGAAATTGAAAATTCATCAATATTTACGACTTGAAGTTGTAGTTGATGGCAGGGGCGGTTCCAGGAAAATATTTCGGATCAAAAATATTTATCTACGTTATACATATACACATACCCATAGCTGCTCATGAGCTTCACTTAAATTCGTTAAATTTCTCTCATTCTGCTGCATTACTAGGTTTTCATTCATTTGACGTCTTCATTAAATATCATTCGTTTGCGAATATCGTGCAGTAAATATTCAATAAAATGTTCTAAAAACGCCTTTTATGCATCAATTTTTTAAAAACCGAACCACAAGCGATGTGGACACAATTAGAATTTTGAACGAATGTTGAATTGAAAAAAATTTAGTACACATTGTCAAACAACGAGCAAGAGCTAACCCGTGACGGACGTACTCACAATAATTTTTGTGAGCGTTCAGTCAAGAATTACAATTCAACAATCAAGTGTACATACCATAGTTGAATAAATAAGGTTGTCTCGTGGCTGATCGTACTCTTGTAAATAAGGTTGTAAATAAGGTTGTCTCGTGGCTGATCGTACTCTCTTCTCAGTACCCATAATTGTCAAAATCAATGAAAAGCAACAACAACAACTTCAACGGCTTTTCATGTTATTAATTTTCGTTTTCAGATTTTGTATGAGCTGTCAACTTCGATTTGACATTTTTGGGAACTCGCTCTCACCCATGCGACAACCTTATTTATTCAACCATGGTACATACTAGACTCAAGCTCAGATTCTCTCTCAACTGACATTCATGAGCGATAATGTGTACCCTACTTAACGGTTTACAGATGCAGAGACTCCGCATGGTCGTTGTGTTATGAAAATATTTGTTAAATATCAGAATAAATTCGAACTATCTAATATATAAAAACGTTGGTGCGTATGTATGTAAGAGCATAACGGCTGAACCACTGAAGCTATCCACCTTTCACTCCATATTCATTCCATATGATTGTGTGGTGCAGGATTATTTTTTTGTGTTAAATGCCCCAAGGTGACGCTGGGGTGGAGATAATTATAATAATAAAAGTAATTTCTCTGTTTATTTGACCCGAAAACAAATCTAAACGGCTGAACGGATTTAACTCAAATTCGGCACACTTGAATCCTATATTAGGTCATGGCATACTTAGTTTTGACCACGCCTCTTCCGCTTCTTTTTTACCTCTTTTGACCACGATTAATTTTAACCAACATAAAAATGAATAAAAACAACAAAAACCAGAATTTTTTTTCCATTACTGTATAAAAAGGAATTTTATGTTTACACTTCCGATACTATCGATACTGTGGGTTTTTTAAATTAAAACTGTGCGGTGTTTGCATATATTTGATCCGAAAAATGCGGTGTTTTTGTGATTTCAGGTTGCGGTTGTATGTATGACTGTTTGCAGATACAGGCGCGATATCGCAAAAAACAAACAAAAACTGGAACAGAACTCAGTGTATTAGCAATACTTGTAGAAACAGCTACAAACGTTTACAGCATAGAGGTGTGAATATTTAAAGTAAATTATAAAAAATCAATGTGGTTTCTTTTTGGTATCCTTAGCCCACATAATAAACATCACTACATCACATTTAAATACAGGCTCTTTTAGAATTCCGGGGGGGGTTTGAACCCCCCAAAGCCCCCCTCTGAATCCGCGCCTGGTTGATGGTAAAGAACTTTGTGAATGAGATTGCCTTATAACTTGAATTGATGATTCTTTATAACTTGATCTGATTCAAATTCACATATTTCTTTGGTTTGTATGCTTAGAACATCCTATACACGTTTCACTTGCTTGACCTTTCCTTCCCACTAATCTATCACCAAGGCAGACTTGACTGAATAGGTATTCCACCTGAAATCCTTGGTTCAAAGCTAAAAAAAAAATGATATACACGTTATAGTATAACATCTGAAGTATCTTTGGAAAAGTTTTCAATTAAAAATATATAAATAAGTCAGTGACAGCGAATCTCTGGAGCCGCCTCGAAAAAAGTTGTTATTCCGTGAACTCCATAACTCGTTGCCCGATCATCTGAAACAAGAAAATCGAAATGCGTTTAAAAGGTGATATATTTCCCTAGGTAGTCAGAGGAATTATTTCGGATTTTTTATTTTTGGCAGCATTTGGCATTATAAAATTAAGCATCAATAAAAGGGTATAATTTTTTTTATGCTTATACAGAATCATCAATACTATCTCCGTACAGTAAACACTATCCTTCGGGATGTACAAAGCATCTTTTTGCTCTTGCCTATGTTTGATTCTACCCTCTTTACTTGTATCTGCGAATTGTCGCGTCGCTTGAAACGCTGTATCGTCGTTAGTTTTGATCCTATTTACTTGAAATTTTGACACAATACTCTCGACATGTTGTACATTTAGAAAAAAAAAAATACAAAAAGAAAATGTTAAAACCTTGTTATCAGGGATTGAACTCAATTTGCATTTACGAAACTAGGCATTGAAATTAAATACATTCGAAGAATTATAATTAAAAAAAACAAATTTTAATTTCTAATTTTTTTATTATCTATTATAGTTTAATGTTAATTTATTTTTTATTCGTTTTTGTTTTCAATTTTGAGACTAACTTCTTTTGCACTAAAGTTTACATAGAAATCTTTGTTTTTGTTTTTACAATTTGAGTTTAAAGTTTTATTTTTACAATTGTTAGAATTTTCATTAATGTTAGAATATTAAAAATAGATTTGACTAAAATTGCTTACTTACAATAAAAATAACTTCAAATAATATGTTTCATTTATTCCTTTAACAAAAAGTAAAGTGCACATTTTCTTTATATTCTCTCAAAATAACTTAAAATATACAATCAAATAAAAATATATAAAAAAAAAAAATTTGAGAATATAGTGTCTGCTAGCATTTAAAACTGACAATCAACTAAAGCGTGACAAGTACTAACATTGTTTTATGAAATTAAATACATCACAAAATTAACAAAATATTTAATGTAAAATTTAAAATATGGCGCCCGTTAGATCCTAACAATTTCTTGTATCTTAAATTTAAGTGCTGTCAAATAAAAAATTAAGTACTGCATTAAGTTTCACTCAATTAGCTTGAGTTTAAGGCTATTTAAACAAGCAAATAACAGCAATTTTTTTATTTTTTTTTTTTTTTATAACATTATCATCACCTGTCAAATTCATTGATGTTAAGGATTTTATTATTTTTATAAAATGGTTCTAAGTACCAAGGCGATGACATATATAAAATTTTTTAAAACGTTCAGCTGTTAGAAAAATTTAAATTTAAGCATTTTATAAAAACAATCGTTTGAGACTCTCGAGTTGCTGCAATGTGCAACATTTACAATTTTCAACATTAAAATTAAATATTTTGAAATGAAGGCCCAACTTATTAAGAACTGAGCGAGCGCTTGACTGACTATACAAAAACAAATACAAAACATTTAACCCTTTGCATGACCATTCAGTACCAATTGCTTATTCGAAACTCCATTCGTTTGTTTTGGTTTGTTAGCGGTGCCTGCTTCTACAAAAAGAAAGTTAAATATGTAATATTGCAGAAATTAATTTTGAAAATAATATTAATCCATCATATTTATTGTGTTGTGGTTGACGCTTTTGTTTTCTACAAATGCAACAAAACTAAACAGAAAGTTTTTTAGAAAGGTGCATCATGCTTGGAAAATGAAAGAGTAAAGGAATCATGAAGTTGTACAAAAGCAAAAGGAGAAGGTAAATTTTCAATAAATTTGTTCAGTAGTGAGTCTTGGCATGGTTCTGTTGATTTGACTATGAACATTTTTATTCGAGATTTCAAACCTACATCTTTAAATATCTTTGTTTGATCCCAATACCATGATGTGTATTGCGTGCTCAAAATGCCTGTTTCTAATGTTTACGTTAAATTTTTTTAATGACTTCTTGAAGATATTGACAAATTAATATACGCGTAAAATTACAGAAAAAAAACATGCTTCCAAAAATTCCGGCTCCTGATCTGAGTTCGAATTTAAAATTTTATTATTGAAAGGACCCATCTAAAGTTTGGAACAAAGAAAATGTATGCAATTCTTTTTTTTAATTCTTTTTGCACATTGTTTCAGCAAAAGCATCAGCATCTAGATCGGTCTTTCGTCCAGTAATTCTCATTCGTTGAAAACTTCCCTGCGTACTCAAAAATTATCTACATGTTGCACACTGTTGCCTTTTTAAAGAGCTTCCCCAATAATTTTTCGGAAGGTCTCCGATAGCTCCTATTGTAAAAGATTTCACATAGTTCAAGTGAAGCACATTTTAATAAAATTATGAAGAAATCTTAATTTTGCAATTAATACTTATGTTGTAGGAAAATTATAACTTGGATTTGTGTCAAAAATAAAAATTACAAAATCATGAATTAAAAATAATGATGAGCACAATAAAGCCGTCCTAAATCACTTTTCTAGCGCATAGAAAGCTTAAACAAATAACACTGAATCGATTTAATTATAACTAGGAACAAGCTATTTCGCAAGAGCTTCAGATATATTCTTCACAATAGTGTTTTAATTAACTACAATGTTAACAATGAAAAGTTATTTGGTTTTGTTCATTAAAGCTAATTACTTTTTATCTACTGACTTAATGACGACTGTATTCATAAAAAGTCTCAATCGCTGGCGTCAACATAATGATTACACTTTTCCTTACCGTGCAATGAATGGCAAAACTTTTTCGTTATGCTCCAATCTTCTTTCAATGACAAATTAAACATGGAATAGTCTGGATCACCAGTGACCTCTTTGACGATATTTAAAAACTTTGGCATGCAATTCTTAAGAGCATCACCGGTGAGCGAAGAATAGGTTTCCAGCAAAACCAGACCCTTGCAACTGGTGGGGAAGAAAGAAAATTCAAATTATTTCAAAAATTAAAATTTTTAAAAATAATTTTCAAACCAACCGTGGATGGCTGGGTTCCTTGTAGATATCAAGCTGGAAGTATTGATTGTTGATAAGGAAGCAACGTCGCTTCTTGTAGATTGTAAAATGTGCATCATCACGTTGAGCCAATAGATTCATATAATCGCGATGCGTAAGTTGCGTCTTGACTTCAATACGTGCCTGGCCGTGAACGTTGGGTCGGCGTATGGTGTGTATGTAGCTCCAGTGATTCTTCTGGCCACGTTTACGCAGACGTGCTTGTACTTTAGGCCCTGCAGATTGTAGATAATGATGCACAACATCGAAGTCTTGAAAAGGTGGAAACTCGATATCGGCTGGTAGAGCTGCGACTGTAAGCATAAAGTTGGAGTAAAAATTTATGGTCAATCAAATGGAAATGGAAATTAAACTCAAGCCTACCCAAAAATTTGAGTTTTCTGGATGTGGCTAGCAGACGATCGCCAATGTCGATGCCTAGCTTTTGACAAACTGCCTCAATCATGCGATTCATTTTTGTTTCAAAATTGGTGGAATTGTCAATGACATCAAAATATGGATGACCAACCCAGGCAGCAGCTGATTTATAGTCCAACTCACGTGCCAAATCAACACCCTCTGAGCGACAGGCATGATCCTGAAAAATTAATAAAGTCAGATGGTTTAGTTTGGTTTTTTGTTTAGGAAAAAGTGCGCATTAAATAGTTATTTTTTAAAAAAATAGTATAGCTTGCTAGCTTGGACGATGACAATGAGAAGAAGGCAAAAACAACAATAACTAGCTGCGTCAAATGTAGTTTGTGTTAAGAAACGGCTGGCAGGTAATGACAATACCTACCTTATAAAGCCTTTTTAATTTCTTTTTTATTTTGAAAATATAATAAATACAACGGTTTTATTCTTAATGGTGAGATATTAAAAATTTATTTTAATCCATTAACGCTCAAAAGACATGATTTCGACATCAAAATTAAATTGTCGGATATTTAAAAATAAAAAAATTGTAAACTGTTCTCCTCTATTGAAAAATGAAAAATACCCAAAAAAAGGATAAAAATAGTAATATATTTTTTTCACAATTTTGGAATTTGTCACAAAAAACTTATGATAGGATTCATTTTCAAGAAAATAGTTATATAATGTTACATTCCGTAATGTAGTTTTTTTTTTCCAAATTTACGAGAAAATTTCTTGCCTGATGTAAAAATTAGATGTCGAAACCGTTTTCTTGTTTTTATGTGTTAATGGATTAAAGCTAAAGAAATGTAAAACAGGGAAAGTAATTAAAAAGAGTTGAACAAATTATGTTAAAATCTGAGACTAAAGCCTTTATTTCAATTATCAAAGGTGCAACATTTTTTTTTTAATAAATATCTTAAAAAGCTTAAATTCAGTTCTTCTTATAACTTAAAGTATAAAGTTAATGAAAACTTACTTCGGTTGAGTAGAATTCTTCTGCACCATTCGCAGCTGATACCAAGTGCAAGATTTGATTATATCGATTATCACGTAATTCGATGGCATTCCAATTATTGCCGGCCATCATTTTTTCCCATTTTTCCTTTGAGATATCTATATATAGATGGTAGGGAAAAAGAAGTTTTATTAAAATAATTTTTTACATTATAATATTTTGGACTTACAGGCGCTGGCATCCATGACGCCGCGATCGCAAATTATCAGACAATTACGAGTGCTCGAACCTCCCAATTCAAAGTAGGTATTCTCGATTTGTATCATAGTGCGTATAAGATTCTCTTGAAATTTATAGGCTTTAAAAAGAAAAAGTATTCATATGTAATTTATAAAAAAATTGCATGCTATATTTTGAGAATTAGTTCATCATTTAAAGGTGCAGCTGATAGAAAAAAAAACATTGGGTACATTTTTAGCACAACCAACTTATGATGAAGCTTGTGTACAGTTGGCAAACAATTGTTAATACTTGTTACATAGGTACTGCCAAGGCTTAAAACTGGCTATGAACGGTGTCGGAAGCAAATTAGAACTTACAACTTAACTAAAAACTTATTTTACGACATTGCAAACCTATTACATTTCCTATTGCATATCCTATTGCATATCCTATTGCATTTCCTATTGCATATCCTATTGCATTTCTTATTGCATATCCTATTGCATTTCCTATTGCATATCCTATTGTATATAATAGAAAACTATGTATATTCTAAGACAAAACAAATTGTATAGAAATTAATATCTGGAGTTCTTCTGATGAAAGTGAGATTGATCAATTTAAATGTTATAATAATGACCGAAATAATTTACTTAAATACTTATTTTCAATTTTAAAGAACACTCGAAAAAAGCTTTCTTTTTAAATAGGGTAGAGTGGGGAGATGTGAGACATGAGTAAGTTTTCAAATTTCCATGAACTTGTGTCGAAATTTATTCTCATCTAGTTTTCACATTTTATCGGCATCTAAACAGTGAAAACGTACTGTGTGGATCTGTTTTATTGTCTACTTTTGGTTTTAGTAAAGAGTTTTTTTTTAATTTTATTGAAGTAAAATTTCGGAATACTTTTTCGTGGTGAAAAAAAACCAATGGTGATGAAAAACGGTATAACTTATAAAATTCTCTTTGTTGTTTGTCCTTTCAAGCTACAAAAGTGAATTTGTGAAAATGATCAATGGTATAGTGAAGCTACGGCCGTTTTGATAGCATTGCAAGTGGGGAGTTGTGAGCATCTAATATAAATATTATGTTTTCTTTTTCAAATTTTACTGTTTTCATTTCAAACATATGTGACAAAATGGTTCATTGTTTTTTTTTTCTACTTTACCATGAAATTTTCAGACATTTTCTATTTTTTTTTTTGTTTTTATTTTTTATTTTATAGATTTTACCAGTCAATAGGGGAAAGAGCTGTTCTGTGTTCACTGTGAATCAGACACCTAATTCGACAACCAATCATTTTTTTGCATCAATTTTTTTGACAATGTTTCCTTAAACTATCTAAATTACAATTTTTTTCATCTTCAATAAGGATTAATCTACAAAAAATGTTGTCTTGTGTACTTTTTTTCAGTATCTCACAACTCCCCACAAAATAAAAAATTGCATTTTTCGAGATTTGTTCATGGCCTGAGAAAAACCATTAAAAATCCGATTTGAGGAAATGTTTTTGCAGTTAGTTAGGCAACTACATAGCTACAGATAGGAAGTTTGAGCTCAAAAAAATATTAATTTTTAAGAAAGTTATGGCCTAAAAACAAAACCTGTCTCAAAACTCCCCACTCTATCTTATATATTGCCAATTGTAAAGAAACACTTGCAAAAACACTTGGCTTATTTAAATACTTATTTCCAATATAATTCCAAGGGATCGTTTTCGTTTATTCTACAATAACTTATAAGCATTTTCCAATAGTAATCTAAAGTTTTTTCCAAGTAAAATGCTTACGTTTCTATGCTTGTTTACTTATAAGCTTATTCTAAACTTGTTTGGCTGATTGGGTAGTCTTCAAATATAGTCTCAAAGAATATCAAACAATCTTTAAAAAATTAATTTTGTTGAAATTAATATGTCTTAATATTTACTTAGTTTCCACTCCCCATAAGCTATAAAAAGAGGACAATAAAAAGTCGTCTAAGCCAGTACGTAGGAAGAATATCTTTTCACTTAAAACTTCTTATTGCCAGATCATGTTGCCAAGTAAGCATGCATAAAAATAAACACAACTTTGCCCATAAACATACAAATGTTTATTAACCACAAAAACAAATTTATGAAAACATATCATACATATTAATTTGAAACCTTTCGATTTTTATGAAGAGAAAATAAAAAACAAACCAGTTTGTCTGGCTTAAAAGTTCTGAGAAAATTTGGCCTTCTAAAATTCTATGGTTTTAATTTCTATTCAGAATAGCAAATATTTTGCCAAATGGAAACACATTTGTATACAAATGTGCACATAAAATTTTTGTCATTTCTTAGTGTAGGTTGGTGTGATGTGTGTGCTATTTATTTAAGACTGACATAGGCATGTAGTGTGTCTGTTATCAGCGCAGGAAAACCACGTGCTAGCTCTGTGTATGTATATATTCATTTTGAATTCAATCCGTGTTGACAGAGGATACTTAACTCTCTCAGATTGGAGAAAAAAAAAAAACAAAAATATGAGCTAAGTTGACTGACATTCAACAAACTGTCGACATGTAGTGAGTTTGAAACGGTTCGATTTTCGTTTCCTTTTTTTATTGTTTTCACTTTGTAGTGTTTTTTTTTTTTTTTTTTTTGCAAGAATTCAACTTCTATAACCAAATTCACAGAATTTCGGGAGATAAATCAAACTAATACCTAAAGTCAATAAGGGTCAACAGTTTTTTTTTTAATCTTAAAAAAACACCCAGAACGCAAAAAAATGTATTGCGTGAGATAGTAGAGATCATATCAGTGAACGTAACCATCAATTAAGGAACGCATTTTATTATTTAAAAATGTTTAATTAAATCATTTTGTTATTTTTTAGTTTTGAATCAAGCAAGGATTTCGGGCGTTATTTACTCAAGTCTGCCTTGGTTCGAAATGAGTTGATGGGTTATTGGGAAAGAAGGGGGCAATAAAGTGAAACATGTGTCGGTTATTCTAAGCATGGTGGGAAGGCGTAGAAACATGTTTATCAAAATCTGAGTCAAGTGTTATACCTTTACCTATGTCAATGCTAGTTATAAGGATAGTAATCCCATCTACAAACTTCTCTTCCACCAACTAAAACTTTTTAAATCGTAAGTATTGAATAATTTGAAATTTCGGTTGATTAGAAATGAGAAAAGAAATACAGAGAGGTAAAATCATAGAGCACTGGCTGGCCGGTATTCGTATTCGGAACCTCTTCGTCCATGCGTAATGTACAAAATTTGGCCGATTACCTTTTTATATTTCTATGTCTTTCCGCCACGCTTACAATATCCTACACATGTTTCACCCCTTCCTTCCCACTAATCTTTCACGCCATTTCAAACCAAGGCAGACTTGACTGAATAAATTTAACACCTGAAATTCTGAAAAAGAAATAATTATAAAGGAGTTTATTTGGAACTCACACAATAAATGCAAACCAACTTTTCCTCTCTATTATATCAGGAAGTATATCCTCTAATAATCTATAGGTATTATTAGGATATCAAATAGACTTCTTAAAAAAAAAATTGGCAACGATTTAGTTCAATAGGAAAAGGTGCGTCGAAAGATAAAGAGAGAAAGAGCTGGTTGGTCTCAAGAAAAATCTATTGTAAGAACGATTTTAAAAACATTTTTTTTTTTCTTTAAGAAATTTGAAGTTACTGGGTCTTATACAAAGTAACGCATACCAAAAAAACAAAAGTTTTTAAATTAAAATTTCCTAAATCAATCTTTAGTATTTTTATTTTGTTAGAATAAGACTCGTGCAAGCACACGAGTTATAATTGTCATATTTCATAGACTGTTTGTTTTCAAAATTCTACTGAAGACATTGCGTACGTTTGTTTGTAGACAACAAGTGTTAATTTTGTTCAAAAGAAAATAGCAATATTTGCATATTTGAAATTTTCCCGAAATTCATCTGTTTCAAATGGGTACGTGTTACACATTTTAATTTAATTTATAAAAGACTTAAATGCGGGAGAAAGTATTTCAAGCGAATGAGCTATTTTGTTGATTCAATTGGCAGTGAAAGAGACGATGGTAGAGGAGTGGTGATGGTGAGATTATGGTGGTGTGGGTGGCAATATTGTTGCTATGTGGCTCTCAGTTACAATTTTAAATGAAATCTAATTAAAAGTATGAATACTGCAACATTTGTTTTGACTTTAAAACGTAATGCAAGCAGAATCACGAACAATTAATTTTTGGCACAACTAACCTCAGGAAAAATATCTGTAGCAATGAAAAATGTGGAAAATTTTAAATACTCAGTCAGTCGGTATGTGAATTGGAAATCGAAATAAAAGTTTTTCAAAATAGTAAAGTCAATTGATTTTAAATAATTTCAGTCAATATTAAAAAGCTTTAATATTTATATTTTGCATCACGCGCCAAACATCTCTGTAACACCCCTTCTTGCTTCTCATCTTAAGGGTTATAGAGAGCTTATGTCATTAAATTCGAAGGAATGTTGTTAGTTGAAAAACCCAGGAAAAAAAACAAAATTTATTTAGTTGCTCATATTGCAATATTGATTTTCATTGCAATATTGGTATTAATCGAAAATTAGAATTTCCTCGATTTGATTTCCAAGAAGAATCAACATATACAGTCCTATTGTGAATAAAATTTGGCCCGGAATTAAAAAAGGGAAATTTCGTATTTTTAGCAATGTTCACTGAACTTTTAAAAAATTTGAACACAAATATTTGCATTCATCGCCAATTTTTAAGATAATAGGGTGATAGTATGATGAATCACAAAAAAAAAAAATACATTCTAATGTGATGGAAGCTCATAAAAATTTGTGTTTGGTCTTTGGATCATTTATAATAAAAGTACGAATGGTCCAAAAAGGATTAAAAAATTCCAGGTCAAATCACCACTATTCATTGCGAGGGAGATCAGGGATAAGTTTAGCATTAGCCAGGAAACCGAAACGTTAACGATGTAACATAATTGAAATTTCCTCAAAAACACGAAACTACTTTCTCACCAACCTACATGTATGTTAATAGGAATAATTTGTATTGTATTTCATAGATTTTCTAATTTTGATGACGTCACTTTATTGGGAGGAGTGCTTTTCATACGATTTTGTCAAATTTTTGAAACTATGAGTGCGTATTTAGAATCAAGGCTTTAAGAAAACATTAATTTTTGTGAAGTTTTTAGAGTTTTTATCATTCTAATGAAGCCACTTTATATGGGAGGAGGACCTAGATCTTCAATTTTTACTAAATTGGATTTACTTACTTAAATACGGCTTTAATAGGGAGATGGATCGTTAAAACGACTCAGGAGGTGATGTTGATAAAGAAAATATATACTTTTCTATACCTATCACACCTCTTAATGTGCATTACAAAAGAAGTGTCACACTTAATGTACCCCTTACGCAATAAGCGTAGGGTTGAAAAAAATATAAATTGAGTTGATCAAATAGGATAAAAAAAGTGGGAAGAAATAGCGAAAATCTAGCATTATCCACTCGTAACTCATAATTAATTCAAATACAGTACTTTTCGCTTAAAGCGAACTTCAAGGGACCGGGCAAAATGGTTCGTTTTAAACGAAGTTCGCTTTAAATTAAGACTTGAATTAATCAATTGTATGTGCACATTAACTCCTTTGTTAATTTATTAAAAACATGTTGAGATGTTTTAATTTAAAAAATGTATTTTTAAAAAAATCAGTTAGTTTAGTTTGCTTAGTAGCAATATTAGTTTCAGTTAGATACACTTCCACTTGAGCCAAGTGGTCAAGAATTTGTTGTGGAGTGTCGCGCGACTGAAGAAAATTTCTTACATATCTTACGCTTCACACTGCATCCACGTCAGTTGCGACTTGGATTGGCTCTACGTTGTCTATATCGTCGTCAAGGTCGTCATCACCAGCGCAAACAGACTGCACAATAGCTTTTCGTCCAATTTTTCCGTATTTAAAAATTTGTCGTCATCAAAACATATGTAATCGTGTTCCAGCAAACAAACATTAAACTTAGGGGAATTCCCGGATTGGAGACAGGAAGAATTAAACACTGTGTGTTACAGTGTTGTCAAAGCAAACATTATTTTTACATAGCGGCACTTTTTGATTCGTTTTAACCGAAAAATAAACAAGTTTTGCATGCAAATAAAGTTCGTTACAACCGAAAATTCGCTTTAAGCGAATTCGTAATAAGCGAACAAAAATGCATGGTTTATTGAAATAAAAACGCGTACTTTTGAAATTGGTTCGTTTTAGGCGAAAGTTCGCTTTAAACGGGTTCGCTATAAGCAAAAAGTACTGTATTATGAATGATATCGCAAAAAATTAAAATATTATTTGTTATAATGTGCCTAAATATTATCAATTAAATGAGATAAATATGTGTAAGGCATTAAAAAATATTTAATTGCTCTGCTAGCCAATTAGGCCGCGTTTATAGTTCGCGCTGAAGCGAAAGATGGCAACCGGGGCTGAAAAACGCTTCATATATAATCATATGGAAAAAGCGCAAAGTGTTGATAGTACAGGCTGATTTTAGCTTGAAGCTACTTGTAAGATGGTTTTTAGCGGCTTTATTTTCTACCTCGCTAGTTAAGATTGTGTTGTTGGTAGCTTTTCGGATATTGTTTTGTATATTGCGAAGTTAATGATAATTTTGGGGTGGAAAACAAAGAAAGCAAAGAAACATAACTTTGCGGCGTTGGTAACTTTTTTTCTAGTACACACACAAACTGAAGACCAATAACAGAGATCGAAACAATAAAAACTCAATGAAAGTTCGAATTTATTATGCAAAACGCAATTGACGACATTATTTAAAAAAAAAAAAAAAAAATAGAACAAAACTGTTATCACTACCAGCTCAATAAAGTTACTTGCATCTGCAAGTGCAAGCCAGCAGCATCTTCAGCGCGCACTATAAACGCGGTCTTACGTGAATGTGCTCAGAATTTAAATGTAGCAACAGGTAACGAAACGAAAATTGATTATATTTCATAATATTGTCAGGAAAAATACTGCTATAGCTTTAATACAGTTTTTTAAAGCTACCAAGAAACTTCGACTAGCCCAGGAAAATATTCTGAAGTATATAAATTTGTCCCTTATTGATTTGCATCTAATTTAATTAAAGTTTTTGTTTTTTAGTAATTTTTCTTTTGTGCCCCGCACTCCTCCTCCAACTACCTAGAGGGCATGACGTAAATGTTGATGTTTATTTTGCATTTGTTTTGGCATAGAAAACGAACTTTTAATTAAATTAAGCAAACAACCTGACACTGATGCAATTCAGAAAATAGAGGCAGAAAAAATAAGCAGCTAAGGAAGAATTATCTTGATGAGACCTACTCGTAGTCAAGTGGAGGTGTTCGTGGAAATGGAAAAGAAACAAAAAAAAAGAAAAAGGTGCACTTGCTGTGCACGTATTTTTTTTTTTTTTTTGCAATTCTGTATCCTTTATAATTAAATTAGCTGCAACGAGAATTGATGAGCACGTGTTTTAAATACAGCTGTTTCCGCTTAATTACGCGCCGCTTAGTTTATTTGCTTTAAATTATGATTTCTGCTTTGAAATTGAAAGAGCTATTTAGTTTAGTCAGTTACGTAAAAATTATTCAGCGAAAATGCTAATTTCAAATCCACTTACAATCAGATTGAAAATGCCTATGAGAATTTTTTAAGAAATTTTTAATTTTCATAAGATTCCTCTAAATATTCTTTGAAATTGGTGTGAGTTAAACATAAAGCTATATTTCATTATTATTAATTATAAAGCCAAGCATTTATATGGGTGCCGAGCATTCATATCGAATTTCAAGACAAATGCCAATAAAACAATTGCAATTTGATAAATTTTGATGACGTTTCCATTAAAGTCAATTGAAGTGGGAGTTGGTATATACCATGGTAGCATAACAGAGGTAGACGCATTTCGGACTGCGCTCTCTTTCTCATAGCCAGAATTGTCTTTCAAAAGTAATTTGAAAATTAAAAAAAAAAATAAAAATAAAAAAATAATCGTTTTCAGATTTTCTATGAGCTGTCAATTTCGTTTTGACAGTTGCGGCAGTCTGCCTCTCCAAAATGCTTCTACCTTGTTTTCATTGTACCATGGTATATACTCAGAAAAACTAGACCAGCGTTTTTCAAGCAGAACTTCATGCGATAAGCGAAGCAAAGAGTCACCTACTAGCCAAGTTGAGTCACCTACTAAATATTTGGGTTCCTGGCCGCAGGAAAATTTATGGCAATAAAAACGTGGATGAGTTGGCAAGGCTTGGCTCCTGCCTTCAGTGGGTTATATCTGAAACCTCCACTGGGTTATTGATATTTTCAGGCACTTTTTTTATCAATTTTTGTAGACAATTAGCATTTCAAGAAAAATAAATGTTTTGCTGTAAGCTTTTTTTTAATAAAAATAAAAACTAAAAATAAAAATATATAATAATAATAAAAAAAAAGAATTGGTTTAAATGCAAATTAAACAAAAATCAATTTTGCGAAAATCAAGTTGAAAAAAAAATAAATAAAAAAATGTTGCAAAATAACCAAGCCAACAAAATGAAACTATAACAAAATAAAACAATTAGCAGCAGCAAAGCAACTCGGCGCAAGTTGGGGGCAAAACATTTCAATTAACACAGTTGAACGAAGCAAACAAATTCATGACACACCAAATATTGAAACGAAAATAAAATAATGATTGGCACAATGAATGAATAAGGAGGCGGTGGGCGGATCTAGTCGAAAGAAACTGTTAAAAAATTAAGATTCAGAAAGAAAAGCTATAGGAAAAAAAAATTGGCCTTTAAAAGTTGAAATTTAACGAATCGGAGCAAATATTTTACCCCAAATACGTCATATTTTCTGCGTTCGATAATGCTCGTTAACCTGCGGTCAATTCATTCTGCTGGTACATCTTCTTCAGTAAGTTTGTTTGTCAAAAAAAAAAAAAAAAAAAAAAAAAAAAATAACTGGTCATTTCAGGCCTTGAAAGGACTTTGACCTAGCTTCTTATTGTGTTGTGCGTGTTATTAAGTTTGTACAGAATTGACCGAGAAACGAACCTACAGGTTTAACGCCGACTCCGAACGGCGATGAACGAAATGTTCTTATTCTCAAGAAGCTTTACATGGCATTTTGATTACTCTCTGAGGTTGGCCATTGTCTGCAGAGAGGTGGCGGCCGTACAGAAAAATCATTTTAATTCAAATAATTTTCTGTCGCTGCTGGGATTCGAACCCGGGTCTCCAGGTTCGTTGACATAGAGGCCACGGACGTTGTTTGTCAAAAACTAAAATAAAAAACCTAAAAAAATTTAACAAATCATGTATACTAAGTAAACATTGAGTTTGGGAAAAAATCGAAATGTTTTAAAAACGAATTCAAAATCTTAAAAACAATTAGCTTTAAGAAATGTCATTGTAGAAAAAGGTAGGCTCATTGTAGACGTTTATCGGTCTGTGACGCGTTCTAAGCCAATTATCGGATTGAAAGGAAAGTTTTGGCATAACGTAAAAAAGTACCCTGTCCTTATACAGGTGATTTGAAAATCAGAGTATAAAAAATCGATGTGAAGCCACCATTCATTACCTAAATTTTATTAAAAACTAGCTGATTTCCCCGTGTTACTCGGGATTTAATTTAAACGGCTTCCGGGAGTTTTTCGAAAAAAATACACTTTTTTTAAAATTTTTTTTAGGCTGTATTTTATTTTAGACAAACATTGTTTTGTGCCTGACATTTTGATATTCGTCGATAAGGTAGAAAAGTGCAATGCCGCGAAAGACCTTAAATTGGCGGTGCGCAAGATTTCTCAAAAACTACTCATCCGCTTACTACCAAATTTTACACACTTACCTATTAAGGGGTGTTTAATAGTTCGATTTTTTTTATTAAAAAAAATTTAATATTAAGGTAGATAGATACAGCATTTTTTGTAGAGCGCTCTGAAAAAAGGTGAAATGCGGTGACCAAGCTTGCTTCTCCTAAATTCATATGAAACAAAAAAATTAAAAATATTATTAAACTAGATACTTAAAACTCGTACTTGTCATAGCCGATTTTGAAAATATTGATTTTTCACAAAATGGCGGACTTCTAAACGTAAATTAACGATTTTCGACCAAAAATTCGTCATTATTTTGTCTATAACTAATGAATGAAACTACGAAAAAAAAATCCTATGACAAGTACGAGATTATTATGAATAAAATAAGCCTGCAAAAAATCAAAACGATCGGTTCACTGAGTTTCGAGAAATCTTGGTCACCGACTTTGAAAACATGGTTTCGAAAAAAACGCGTTTAAAAATAAGGGCCAGCACTGCGCACTCTAGAAGGCGGTTCACTCACTAGGTTATAACTTTGTTATTTTTTGAGATATCGACTTGAAATTTTCACCACATATTCTTCAAAGAAAATGCATATATAGGTATATAACCCCCCTTAAATAATATCATAATCATCTTGTTGCAAAAATTATTCGGGAAAACAATGAGAGTATAGCCTGTCAAGTCCATTATTTTTTATTGCCAAAATTAATGTTTCTAAGAAAAATTGTATATCAAAATTTCTTATCAGATTTGCTCACCATATGCATACATAACACCCTGTTTTGTATGTTGTGGATCGATGAAAGCATTCTAGCTGTTTTTAATTAATGCTGCTATATTATCTCAAAAAAGTTGTTCTTGTTCTTGGTTCTACGCAAAATCCGGCAATTTAACGTCATAAACTTAAGCATGAATAAAAAAAAAAATTTTAATAAAATTAAATTAAAATTTTAGCAAAATTATTCTGGATTTTTTTTTATATTAGGTTATTTTATTTTTTTTTTTTTTTTTTGTTGGTTTAATAAATTTATGCGACACATTTCATTTTTATGGATTAGTTCTTTCATTTTAGTGCTAATAAACGCATGAATTGAGAGAGACATTTGTTGTAGCAAAAAAACTACGGCGTAGTTTACGTTTTTTTTTTGCCGGTATGCATAAGAAAAGTGATGGTTCCTTTTAAAATCCATGATAACAAAAAAAAAACAACCAATACCGACATAAGTTCACTCAAAGCATTGATAATTCATTTAAGCTCAAGGTTGCGAGAAATAAATATTCAACATATATGTTATAGAAATAAATAGAAAAAATAATTGGCACAAAACAAGCAAACGAACAACGAAAACTGATGATAATGACTGATTATGATGAAAGTGAGAGGAGGCGCGGTCTGTGGCATTTCTAGCATTTATTTGCAAGATTTTCCTCAAGTTTTTGACTCGAAGATATGAAAAATGAGAAATTTTGATAGGAAAATGTAAGCAATTAACACTTATGTTAAAGTATCTGTTAGACAACAACACAGCTGGAGACAACGGAGTAAATTTCTTTCATGAAATAACCATCTCGCACTCACCTTCGCTGCCATTTGGCTTGGAGGCGGCAACTGCTAAGCAGCGTGGACAGGATGCGGTCAAGTCGATTAGACTGTGTTCCGGCGCGGCAAAAGGAAGGTATTTATATTTGAATGTAGTTGGAGTTGGAGGGGCTAGAGTCGACGCAAAATATAATATACATTTTCAATTTTTATCAAAACAAATTATAAAACAATAAAGATAAGATATAAAACAATAAAGATAAAAAATCCAAAAAAAAAAATTTTCTAATTATGTTGTTTTTTTTTTATTTTGGAGGAGAAAGCTGATTAAAGAGAACAACATATTAAAATTCTAAATGAGCCGAAATATTTTCTTAGTGTTTGATGAGAAGAGAACGAGGAAATGACGACGGTAAAGAACTTGATTTTGGTGTTTATTTTGAGTAAGAAACTAAAAAACAACCAGCATAGCGCAGTTTTTTTTGTTACATCAATTCCGAATGAAGATTTATGTTTATCCATTAGCATTAAAATTAACATTAACATTAACATTAACATTAGCATTAACATTAACATTAACATTGACATTAACATTAACATTAACATTAACATTAACATTAACATTAACATTAACATTAACATTAACATTAACATTAACATTAACATTAACATTAACATTAACATTAACATTAACATTAACAATAACATTGACATTAACGATAAATTAATATTCCTATAAAAGAGCTTTTCAACAACCATTGACAACCAATGACAACCAGTGACCTTGGCCAATGTCCTTTGAAATTTTTTACCTGAGTTTCTCTTCATATCTTCCTTATGAATAGCCTTCCTAAATTATTGCTGTCAAGATTAATAACCAAAATAAATAAATGAACGCTTAAATTGAAGAACAAAAGACTCAATGAAATTTAAATGGGAAATTGTTAAATAAATATTTTATTATCTTTATAAAGCAGAAAGCGTACCTCTGACAATTGAGTCGAAACATGCAAGGTCATAAAATTAACTGAAAAGTATTAAAAGTATTAAAATGGGGGCGGTGACAAGGTGCAAGAAAGCCTGAAAACCTACCAACGCAAAAGGTGCTCTTTAGGTTTTACTCACAACACTCGAACGAAACGAAAATAAAATTAAAAGAACAAAAACAAAAACTTAGTACATTGGATGGTTAACAAGCCGCGGTCGGGTGTGTACGAACGACAAGGTTGTCTATCTGATGGCTGACATTTTAGGAGGACAGACAGAGCTAGAGCCATCTTATGAGAAGCCTAGCGAAAAATACTAAGAATAACAAAAATAAAATTTGGCTCACTAAAGTCATTAGAATTAATTTTTTTCTACAAGAAAAACAAGCAACGAAATACTTCGACTATTTAAAAATAGCAACAAGAGGGGAAACAATGACAGTTCTACTTAACAATCAACCTCTGCGTGTCTGTTGGGAAAACAGCAAATTGCCTAGGGAGATTGGCGGTCGATGAAGATGAGTGAAAATTGTAGAAAACATTAAGTATAATTTGATTAGTTTTATATTTTATTTCCGGTTGCTATTTAATTTAAAATAAAAAAGTAAACACAAGTGCACAAGTTGCAGTAAGTTTTACAATTAAAATGAAAAAAAAAACCTTGATCTTCACGCTATGATCTATTGTGTATGTAATGAAATTGTGAGGGAAAGTAGAGAATACTCATGAGTTATTTTAAATTTTAGCTTTGGAAACTTTTTAAATGAAAAATAATGGAAGCTTAACGAAAGATTTTTCAAATTTTTCAATTAATAAAATTAAATGTTTCATAACTTCCTCAGAGAGAGAAGGCGAGAGACAGACTTTTTTATATTTACAGCCGTATTCATAGACATATTTTATAATAGCCTTTAAACGTTCCAGAGTTAAAAAGTTTTTAGTGTTAAAAATATCTTTTAAAATTTTATTAATTATAATAATGTTCTAGCTGCTTTGTAGTTAAAATGGGAACACTTTCGATTTGAAATGGGAAGAGTGTCAATGGTGGTTTGAAAATTTGATAAACTCAGTGATTTTTTGTTTATTTGTCACAATTTCGTCAACATTTTGATATTCAATTTTTAAAAGTTTTTTGAAGATACTCTCTGCACTGAAGTATTTGTCTTTTTATTTATTTTTTTTTTTTTCGTAAATATTTTTAAATGACAGACTTAATAATTTTTTTCTTTTTTTATAAATATCCTGCAAGCATTTTCTAACTGCCTTATAAAATTACTATAAAAAAGAGTATTTTTTATGTGTTTTGTGAATACGCAATATAAAGACTCCTGAAGGATGAGTCTTTAAAGAGTACATTACATAATTCTTGAAAGAGTATTAAGCATGAGTCTTAAAAATCTTAATTTTGAATCCAAAATGAGACATACATACATCAGTCATTATTATGGATCATATTTTGGAGACCACAACCTTCGAAAATGTATTCATAAAATTATCTTTTTTAAGCGCATTATGACGAGAAATACTCATTTATATGAGTCTTAAAATGGTTTTTCATAATAGTTTGCTGGATAAATTCAAATTTGTTCAATATTTTTAAATGTTTTTAAATATTTAACAAGTGCTTGAAAATTTTTGAATTCTTTTCACAATCTTTGTCCTCAGATGAGAGTAAAAAATTGCAAAATTGCTTTATAAAAAAATGTACAACACGTTTCAGCCAGTTTTTTTTTTTTGTAGTCTTATTTTTTAAATTACTCGTTTGAGATTAATATTTTTAAATAATGTGAAAAAAATATTTTTGACCATATTTGTGTTCAGATGAGAACATTTCTCTTATGAAAGGTTTATAGAAGGTTTCAAGCATTTTCAAACTTCTCTCATTTATGAAGCCTTTAAAAGAGGTTTTTATCGTTATTTTACGGAAATGAGTTACGTTTTTCGATATTTTTCTAATAATGGATTTATAAGAAACTCATAAGATTTTATAAATACAGCCGTAAATATTTTACTTATTTTAACAAAAATAACTTTAAATAAAAAAGAAACATGTATTTTTAGAAAAGGTTTACATAGAATTGCGTAGAATTTCATAGAACTCGAAAATCAAAAATTTCGTGCAAAAATATTACATAATTATCTGTAATTAGATATTACAGATACATACTGTTGAAAAATAAGCTGGTTCAAATCATTTAAATAAACCCAAGTATTTCTTTCTGGTAAATGTTGATATCAAGAACAAGAATCTGCTGTCTGTCATTTTATTTCACAGTATACAAAATGACAAATCACATACTTACAAATATAAAACATGAAAAATTACGGAATAGTATTATTTCGAAAAGGAAAAAGATAAAATTTAAAATTGAAGTCATATTTTTAATTTTCAATAACAAACTATAGACTTTACTCAGGCCTGAACGACCTTAGAAACATTGATTATTTCCCAAAAAAAAAAAAAAAAACCCGTTCGCTTGCGTAGATGAACCGACCTTTCCATACCCTAATAACTATTAAAAAAAACCAACTAAGTGGTAACTGCAAAAATGTTTGAACTAATGAACTCATTTTTTACGGAGAAATTTTTTAGGATAAAATATAAATTGCGTAGCTTCAGTTGTTAGTATACAATTTATGAATATAAAACTAAAACTTAAAATAATTCTTACTTTATAACGAAGAATAGATTAAATATTAAATTTTACCTTCTTTTTCTGTGAGATCCGAAAATTTGACGCCGCCACTATGTTAGAGAACGAGAAATAAAATCAAAGAAAAGAGAAGATGTCATATAATATTTAAAAACAAACTACAACAATTAAGTGTGTCAAAAAGAAAAGAAAAATTTAAAAAAAAAAGTGAACATAAAAATGTCGCCTTTAAGCTCCGAACACAATGAGAACAATTATTTTGAAAACTGTCAACTGTGCTGGATACTTGTACGATTTTCTTGAATTACGTTTGTTTTAAGCAGTGTTGTTGTTACTTTAAAAATGATTTTCATAGAACTTTTTTTGCTTAAGAACAAAAAAAAAAAAAATTAAGAGAATTAAACAAGAAAGTTACAAAACTATGTACGATGCATTTTTTTTTTTTTGTTTTTGTTTTATTTGAAATTTAATTGATATTTTTTTATTTGTTTAATAGATTTGATTATGCCAACATTTTCATTTAATTAGAATTAAAAATGATTTTTTAGGCATTTACCTGAGGAGTACAGTAGCCGTTTCAGGCACACGGAATACCTGAAAATATTGATATAAACGAGAAATGCTCATTTTTGTTGTTGTTGTGGGACTTTTGAAATGTTTGTAAATTTATAAAGAAATTTTTTGTATATATTTTTAAATACATAAAAAGCATGAAGAAGCAAAGTAAATGTTTATTTTTTATATTTCATAGTATTTAAAATATATTTGATAATTCATGTTTTAGTTCATGTGAAGCAAATAACTTTCTTTTTGTTGAATTGAATTGTTTTTTCAAGCTATACTCTTTTGTGTACAAAACAAAACATTTTGCACACTTGGTAGAAAAGATATGTTCTAAATTAAACTAGTACTTAATATATACTAAATATAATAATACTTACGTCATGACTACAAAAAAACTTTAGCAAAGAGCGTGCAAACAAAAATAAGCCGATTTAAGAAATATCTTGGTCCGAATCTAAACTCTTGGTTTAAGCTTAAAGTTATGCTAATTTCAAAATTTAAACAAGAATAATGTTTATTTTAAAGATACGACTCATAAATCCTGTCTTAATACAAAAAAAAAAACAAAATCAACCCTTGGGCTAAGTTAGGTATCATTTCAGCATCGAAATCCATGACACAACAAACAAACGAGACCACTTCAAAGAAAAATGTGTGCCAATCAAAGCTAACATGTTTTTACATACATATTAATATGTTAGGCTTTGGGTCACTTTTGGCGAATGAAAATGTGAAGCCTCAAAGACAACATACATACGTTTGTTGTTAAACAAACTCTCCCTTTGAAGATATTTTTGATAATTTTTTTTAATTGAAATTTAATAAATCGATTTTTTTTTCAAAAACATCATTTACTTACTCCAATTTCACCCACCACCTCAATCCTCATTTTTTCTTAGCAAGGCAAAAATATTAAGCAAAAAATGTGTACTTTGAAATATGTTTAAAGGTCAGAACTTTGACAACTGCTGCCAGCCTTCAACGATTTTTCATTTTTCATTCGAGTTATCGATACTCAGTAGAGAGTTTGAAGAACCCTCGTGAAGCCTTATTGCAACATAGGCTTGTATGTTTACTAATTTATTAACAATTTTTTTCGGAAAACTTTTCACCTGACCGTACTATTTCTCAGTTTCGCAATTATATCGAATAATTAAGAAATTCAACTATTCTCAGAAGAGCTTATGATAAAAAAAGACAAATTAAGAAAGTATTTTAATTAACCCATTACCGTCCAAAGGACAGGATTTCGACAAAAAAAAAATAGATGTCTGCCATTTAATGAAATCAAATAGAAAAAAATTTATAACAATTGATTTTTACGGATCCCTTCTATGGGTGTAGTGAATAATAGGTAAAAAAAATAATGACATTCCAGAATAATAATTATTTAAAAAAGCACGAAATCAATATTTTAAACAACGTTCTAAAAACAAAATCAGAAAATTTTAGAGCAATCTAAGAATGTATCTAATACTATGCTTCTAGTATGTATCTAAGAATACTATGCTCCTCTTTTAATTTTTGCCATTCATTCATGACATTCATGAGCTGTCTTGTGGGCGCGTACGCAACCATTTTTTTTAGCGTTCTCGAACATGAGCGCAAAAACGATTGCTATTGAAATTTGACTCTCGGACGTAAGCGTAAGACGCTTAAAAAGGTACACAAACGTTCACATGCGTACTTAAGCGTACCTTTCCATGCAATGGGTTTTAACTATCAACATTCGAAAGAACACTTTCAAGGAAGAAATGGTCTAAGAGTAATTTCTTTTTATAGCAAAAAGGGAAGTGCAATAAAAAAATTGCAATATTTGTAAAAAAAAATTAAATTTTAAATAGAAACTAAATACATGGGATGAAGACTAAAGATACAATTTATAATTTAGAATTAAAATATTTTTTTTACGCTTTTCGTTGCAGCTCTTTACTAAATTTGAAGTTTTATTTGTTCTTAATAATAGAAAAAAAAATTAATTAAGGAAATGTCAATAAACATACCTTCCAGCCAAGATTCTCAAAGAATGTACAAAGCCGCGATTGTCCGGTAGTCTTGCCGCCGCATGGCCCTGTAAAGATAAAAAGAGACATACATCAATTGATTTTAAACATCGAGAGAAGAAACTGAATTGAAATAAACTATCGAATCGTTTAAAGTAATTGAAATACTTGAATATTTAAACAAAAAATGGAATCATCTTACAAGTACATAATTTAATACACATCAGACGATCACACAAACACACACTTATACACGTCTGCTATTGGTTGCATTCACAGCACGTTATTTTTAAGGCCTTGACTGTGACTAATGAAGTGATAAAAAAAAACCAAAGAGAACCCAAAGTGAAATGAAAATATAAAATCCTAAATGCATTTTAAAATTAGGGATAAAAGCACTTGACAACAAATTCATGACAAACATTGTCTTTATGTTGTATTAAACAGATAATATCAGTAGTAATATCGATAACGAACTTTGATTATGATTGAAATAAATTTAAATCAATGATGTGTAGCAGGCTTGCGTACTCCAGGAGTTTTTTTTTTCAACCTTAAAGTAAAGCAATAAATTAATTTAAAATGTTACATTTAACTTTAACAAATTTTTAATTTGACCTTTTTTAAATCAGGGCTTGAAAGACAGACTTTTTACGTTCAAATTATGTTGCGCGTATTATTACAAAAGATCAATTACACGAAAGATCAAGAACTGTATCTACTAGCTATATGCAGACTCCGTACGGCAATTGTGTATGTTCTCAAGGGCTTTACATGACATTATTTACTCTCTGAAGTTTGCCATTGTCAACAGAGAGGTAACGGCCGATCCAAAAAAAATGTATCTCAATTTAAAAAATTTTCTATATCAGATGGAATGGTTCGTAAAATCGACATCGAACGGTCCATGCTTGTTACGGCATTTAGCCACTGCCGCCACGAAAAATCCCCTAAGTGTAGGTAAATAACAACTAAATGTCAAATGGGATATACAATAGGATGGGTGTTGTTATAAACTACCGTGACGTGATTTGTTGAGGGCCTTTTGAAATTTCTCTAATAAGATCAAAACTTTATGGCTTAACTTAAATTTCTCTTTAAGATCAAAAATTCTCAGGGGAAAACACTAACAATATGTGCTAAAGAAAGTAAAAGTACCCAACATACGAAGAGAAATGTAAAACAACCAATAAATAAGAGTTAAAGCTGGGTAGATGGATGGCAATAAATAGCTTTCTTGTTAACTTAAATATAATAAAATAAATATTAAAAACACATTTTCAAAAAATCCCCACAGTTGAAAGAATGCCGCTATTCGTAATAAGATTATAACAAATAAACTCAGTGTCACGTGCTATGATTTGTACAGCTGTTGGTGACCTCATACGACGAAAAGTACAAGTTATTACATATTTACAAAAAGCAATAAAAAAATACTAACATATATACTTAACTATGTTTTCGATGATGTTTAATGCATTAGCTTATTTATGCATATTCGAAAATTATTAATGATTACACGGTGTAACAGTGAAAATAAACTCGGCTTGAGACATAGTAGAGGTTGTAGGTCTAGTTGAACATAAGATAACTGCATACTTAGTTTTGTGAATATACCCTCAAAATCGGGATTTGTGGTCAAAAAACCGATTTTAGGTAGGTGCATGTATAGTTTGTTATGTAACTCCGTTATATCTAGCTCAATTTTAAAAATTTAAACATTGATAAAAAGAAGAAAAATATACACTTAATATAATATACAGACCGTTTTTTTACAAAAAGAATTGACAAAGTTACAGGCAAAATCATTTGAAAATTTCTCATTTCTTTTTAATTTTTTCAACTTTAACAACGTTTTGTTAACAAATTTTGTTTTTTGGCACTATTAGTTTTAGTAGGATTCTGAAAGCCTGTTAAATTTTGCGTTCAATAAGTTATCATTTACTTCAATTGGCTGAAATACAAATGCACTATCGAATTTTTAGTATTCGTAAAAAAATACAAAAAATTTTATTTTTTTTTTTTTTTTTTCTAAAAATGTTTATTTGACCTTTTTCGTTTATATATATTATAATCGATTTCACGTTTTAGGGACCAGCAGTAGCCTGCCAGCATGTTTATGGAATTTTTTCCCTAAAAGCCGGTTTCTATAGCTTCCATCTCCTGGTGGAACCTTTCTCCTTGTTCATCACTAAACTGCCCAAGGCTATTCGGGAAAAAGTTTATATGGGAGTGCAAAAAATGTATTTTGATTGACATATTGCAGCCCATTTTTTCGTAGGCACTTAAAAATTCATTTACAACATCTAAGTAATTTCGACTCTTCTTCTTGCCGAGGAAATAAATGCATAACGAAATAAAACTATTCCAAGCTCTTTTTTTCAACTGGATTTAATTTAGAAACGAAATCAGTGTCCAAGAAAATTTTCCAAATTTGTGGGCCCACAAATAAACCTTAGAATAACCGAAATTAATAAATAACTTTTATAAAAGATTTGAACGTGCAGGATACTTTCTTTGATTTTGGCCTCACTTAACCTAGGAAACGCTGCAATCAGATTTTTTTTTTTTTTTAGCTTTGAACCAAGGATTTCAGGTGGAATACCTATTCAGTCAAGTCTGCCTTGGTTCGAAAATGAGATGATAGATTAGTGGGAAGAAAAGGGCAATCAAGTGAAACACGTGTAGGATGTTCTAAGCATGGTGGAACATCCTTATATTTATTAGTCGCACGACTATCCCATTCGCAATAAATGCAAGGATACTTGGTATATCCACCTTGCATTCCAAACAGTATTGTTAGAGCCTTTAAGTCGGCGACATACATAAAGTAGTGGTCAAAATTATAGCGCACTCAACTATTTACTCTTTGAACTTAAAAAATTTTTACAAAGAGTAGACAGAAAATTTTAATCAAGAGTGTTTTGTTATATTAGATGATCATAAATTTAAATTATGTATACAAATTTTATGGCTTTACACTAAGAAGAGAGTATAGCGATAATTAAGAGAACATAACAAATTCTAGTGTGGCAAAATTATAGCGCAGCAAGTGTAAGCAACAATGGAAAAGTACTGAAAGAGAAAATAACGGTAAATTGTTAACAAAACTAGCACTGATCAGTACATTTTTTTCAGTCTTACAGAGTTATTGATACACTTAGATGATTGTATATTTTTTAATTGAAATCATTATTAAAACTCAATAATGGGTCGGAAAATTGTTACTTTAGAACAAAAAGTATCGATAAAAACGCTTCTTCGGCAAAATTATTCACATACTGAAATTTCAAGATTGTGTAACGTTTCAAGAAAATGTGTTTACAATATTGCCAAAAAAGTTTTGGCGAACTTGCCACTTGATAATGCACCAGGCCAAGGACGAAGTAGATGCACAACTGCTGCACAGGATCGTCATTTGGTTAAAATGTGTAAAAAAAATCGGGCAGCAAGTAGTCGTAATCTTGCTAATGAATGGTCATCTTCCCTTGGAAAGACAATTAGTGCAAGAACAACTCGCCGTCGTCTTGTGGAAAGTGGTCTCAATAGTTACACACAGAAACGCCGTCCATTCCGTAACAAGCTTCAAAAAAAGAAGAGGCTTATCTGGTGTAGAACACATAATAACTGGACCGCAAAAGACTGGGAACGAGTTATTTTCAGTGATGAATCCCATTTTGAAATCATAAATAGAAAAAATCGGGCGTTTGTGCGTCGAACTCAGCAAGAAAGCGATCAACCCTTTTGTTTTCAAAATCGGACACAGGGAGGTGGAGGGTCCATTAGTGTATGGGGATGCTTCAGTGCACATGGAAGTGGTCCATTGCTGTTTTATGAAGGGCGCTTGAATGCTAGAAGCTATATTGAGTTGATTTCTAACACTCTTCCAGATTATTTTGGACAACTTTTTGGAACTGAGGGAAGGCAATGTTATTTTCAACAAGATAACGCACCATGTCATAAGGCATTATTGTCTATGAATTGGTTTCAAAATAACAACATCCCACTTTTGGATTGGCCGCCAACATCACCAGATATAAATCCCATCGAAAACTTATGGTCAATAATTGATCGGCACCTTGAAAAGTACAAGATATCAACGCCTAGTGAGTTAAAAAATGCAATAAAGGATATTTGGTCAAAAATTTCAATGAACGAATGTATCAAGTTAGTCCATTCTGTTCCAAACCGTATTAGGTACATTATTAAAGCTCGTGGAGGAAATATTTCTTCATACTGATTCTTATTATTTTTTTGTTTCATAATAATTAAATTCATATCTTATTATTGCGCTATAATTATGCCTCAAAAAATCTTTATTAATGATAACGAACATCGAGTTACTTTTCTTTTTTTAATTAAAATGAACATGTGAATTATGTTATATAAAAAAAAAAAAAAAAGCTGTATTTTAAATCGAAAAATCAATTAATTGTCTTATATAACCTGAGAGTTATTGATTCTGAAAAAGGTAACATTGTAAGTGCGCTATAATTTTGACCATTGCTTTATATCAGAATTTAACATATCAAGAATCACACAAAAAGTTTTTAAATAAATCATACTCTTGCAAGATCCCTCAATAAACAAACGCCATTCATTCGGAGCGTGTTTGTGGTTGAAAACTCAAACAGTTCCGTCACATCCGGGCAATACACCAGCTTTATGATAATATATTTAAACGAAAAAGGTCAAAAAAACATTTTTAGAAAAAAAAAAATTTTTTTTTTGTATTTTATTACGAATACTAAAAATTCGATAGTGCTTTTGAATTTCAGCCAATTGAAGTAAATGATAGCTTGTTGAACGCAAAATTTAACAGGCTTTCAGAATCCTGCTAAAACTAATAGTGCCACAAAACAAAATTTGTTAACAAAACGTTGTTGAAGTTGAAAAAATTAAAAAAAAATGAGAAATTTTCAAATGATTTTGCCTGTAACTTTGTCAATTCTTTTTGTAAAAAAACGGTCTGTATATTATTTTAAGGGTATATTTTTCTTCTTTTTATCAATGTTTAAATTTTTAAAATTGAGCTAGATATAACGGAGTTACATAACAAACTATACATGCACCTACCTAAAATCGGTTTTTTGACCACAAATCCCGATTTTGAGGGTATATTCAAAAAACTAAGTATGCAGTTATCTTATGTTCAACCAGGCCTACTACCTCTTCTATGTCTTGAGGCAAGTTTTTTGATTTGTTTTCATTTTGTAACACCGTGTTATCAACGATAAATAGTATTTTAGTTCAATGCCATTGCCAGTGAACAAAAAAGGGTTAAATAACCTTTCTCCGTATTGTACGAGGTGTAATCAGAAAATAACGAAAATTTGAATTTTTTAGTAAGAATTTTATTTACTTATCTACATCTATATTTAATCACTTATGCTGGATCTTCTTCTAATACCCAAAATACTTCTGGGACTCGTTCTTTGGGATAGCCTAGAGCACTTCCAGCGATTCACTTTTAATTTAATTTATACTTGTGACGGCTTTACAAGATTCTTTTTATTTTTGGAACAGAAAAACTTCACACGGGGGCATGTATGACGAATGTTGAGGCTTGTGCATCATTATAGTATTGTTTTTCGTCTTCTCTTGTTTTACTCATATCAGATTCGCCGAAAGCAATATTTCATATTTCTAAGACTTTATTGCACTTTATAACAAAATTTAATGCAAATTCCATGATCCATTATTTATAAAAAATTAAAAAAAAAACAACCCTATATAACTGAACATGTATGGATACTTTCTAATACCTAGTATAGTTTGTAGCTTGCCGACACAACAACAAATAAATCGCTACAATCAGACCAATACAGCCCACAAAGCTTCCCGCTACGTAATACACCTCTTATATAAATTACTTTGTTGTTAAATTCTTAAAAAGCATTAATTTTTTGACCCATAGTTAGCATGAATACATCTTATTTTCCTATTATATTAATAAATTCTATTAGTCTATAATAATATTAGGATTATTATTATTATTAGTTAATAATTATTTAGCATGAAACGCAATCTTTCTTCGCATGAAACGCAATATAAGCTTCCAATAAGCAGCGAATTTCATTACTCATTGTTTTTATTGCAAATTATTCCGATAAACAAGCAGGCAAGTTGTTATTGTTTTTGATGTGATAGGGTTTGATTCGGATTTGTTTTGATATATGTTATATTGCTTTTTTGTCTTTTTTTCTATTAACCATTAACTAAATTCTACTTTTGTCATGTGCCGCTAATTAATCAACGTGGTGTGTGGTTCAATAATTGGTACTTCACAGGTTTATCAGAAAAGTAAAATTAAATGACAAATATAATTTTAAAAATCAACAGATTAGGTTCTTTAATAAGATGACCCACAAAAAAAAAAAAAAAAAACAAAAGTAGCACAAAACGTAGATCATATCTCGATATTAAAGTGAGTGGTCTTGATCAAACTTGTGTGTTCTTGATCAAACTAATAGAGTGATAAATAGAAGACGCTATTTTTACTCCTTCGCTTGTAAAGTACTTCTTAAGAAGTTTTAATTAATCTATTAAGTTATATCGTTCTAATCTTTTTATAAAATACTTGGATTCCTACATAACAAATGGGGCTTTTTGTGTGATGTTTTATGGTTCCTACATAACCAGGTGGCTTTTGAATTACATATGAACAAATGAATAAATAAATAAATAAAAATATACATGAACATTAAACTTCAATATATTTTTTTACGTTTACGAAACTTAAATATTGTTTTGGAATTAAGTTTTTGTGAGCCATTACTCTGAAATTATTCTTTGTAGTAACCATTATTAATATACTATGCGATCATTGATAAAATCATCAAATTAATTCCTATTTATATTTAATAAGTTTTAAAGTAAATTATTATTTTTCATCATTTTATGAAAATGACAAATTATATAAGGGCTAAATCACAAATTTCAATAAAACTGAATTAAAATAAAACATTTTAAATACTTCAAGTGGGCGTAAGTTTTGCCAACTAACGAACGTGCTTAATCTCTAGAACTAAAAAAAAAAAAAACATTGATAATTGATGAGTTTCTTGAGTAGAAGGCAGCGTCAGCTCCAAATTTAGTATTATTATTATTTTCATGGCATTGAGAAATTGTATTTGTTTACTTTTCAAGATAAATTTTTAAACAGTTCCTAAACGTTAAATCGAGCAGAAAAGAGAACAAAAGCAGAAACCAACAATAATTAGTTTTACTATTTGCAGCCTGATATAATTTGGCTGATAAATTTTGCGAACTTTTACTTAATCTCTAATTATTATCTTTTCATTTCATTTTCATATAGTCAGGTGAACGTACATTGTTGTTATTGTAGAGGGCTCGTGGTTTGTAGACTACAAAAACACATTGACATGTGATGAACTTTTTTTAAACAGTTTAAAACCGGTTTATATTTTAAATTTTAATTATAATTATAATTATAATTCAAAAAGTAGAAACGTGTTCAAATGGCACAGCAACAAAGTCAACTGGCAAAGGCTGGGATTATTGGAGAATGTTGTAAATTACTTTTTGGTGTTTAAAAGATAAGAATAAGCCCTTACGTTGTCATAAGAGGAAAGCATTTCAAGCCACAGCTGAGTGAACGCTGAAGGGGAGTTAAATTTTTAATCACAAATTTGTGTGGATTTAAAATCAAATAGAGACTGGTAAATGGGAAGTGTTTATAACATTGTTGGCACATGACGTTAAGATTCGAGATGCAACTAATTTGGTTTGTTTTACCAAAGTTTATGAAGGTTTCTAAGTAAACTAAAACAGCTTAAAAATATTCGTTATAAAAGTCTTTAGTCTCTGTCATAAGCTTCAAGGAAGAAATGTTCTGAATGCATTATTATCATAATTAATATTTATATTCCAAGAAAAATTAATGAAATTTATAACATATCAGTCAGCTTATTCTTCACCGAAGCATGACAAGCAACACCTGCATTTCATGTAAGTCAATCAATCGAAAAACCTTATATAAGCAACATACAATTCTATGAACAATATACAATCAACTCTTTCGACAATACATTGATAGCAAACCATTATATTTTTTACTAAAAAATACAAATTGAAATAATAAATGCCTTAAATATGGAAAAGTGCAAAAATATTGTCAATTAAATTAGCTCACACAAAATTTTAATTTTTTTTTTAACATCAAGCAGCAAAAACTGCAATAAAGTCCCCTGAAAAAGTTCCCCACCACGTAAGAGAAACAGAAATACAATATAGGAAGTCAACTGCAACGTTACGTGTATGCAGCTGAGCCAAAGTCCTCAACCTCATAGCAATCGACCTTGACATCATCAGCATCCCGCGCATAACAAACAAACTTTGATTTGAGCGCTGATTGTGTGAGTTTGGGGGTAAATTCAGGAAATGCAAAATAGCAGATAGTAAAAGCAGAAAAAAAATATATACAAAATCGAAGAAAATCAAGCCAAATAATCATGAACTTGGAAACATTTTAACTTAAGTCCACTTAAAACTCACCGCCTGTTAGGACGATTTTATAAACTCGTTTCTCTCTAGATGCAGCCATTTTGGTAATTTTAATCCCTTGCTTCGGATTTGGTTTAGGCGACGTTGGTTGATCCGTCTTGAGCACTAACTGCAATTGTTCTGGATTCTTGTTTTCCTGTTGTTGATCCTCCTTTGGCTTTGTTGCAGTAGCCAACGATGTGTTCTGTTGCTGTTCCATTTCAGGCTTAGTGCACGAATGCCCAAGCACTGCAGCCAAAATATTAAATATCTTGTAGTCAGCTGTTCAGGGGGTCAACAAAGTTGGTCGTTGTTGTATTTACGTCCTTCGACTGCAACTACTTGTAGCCAAAGCAAGAATTTGTATGACAAGCAAAGGCAGCAATTTTTACTCTTTCTTTCTGCTGCTTCTTCACGTTCGTCGGGGTGAGAAATAGTAATATTTATTGCAACGTTCAACGTTGCTTGCGCCCGCCAGTCAAAATTCTTCACTATAGCCGCCGATGATAATTTTGAGGTTAAGTATACAGGTACTTGAAAAGTTAAGTAATTTACAACATTTGCGTTACTTTTCAAATAAATATAATTATGTTCACAAACATTTTACACTTTTCACACACTATATAAACCAAAAAATGAAATCGTCGCTCGCTAGTGGTTAGCAAGTTAGCTGGCAGAACTTTAAAGTAGAACTTTTAAATATCGCAACGTATCGTTGTTGTTGCACATATTGTAAAAATAGTCTTTTTTATTTTCGAGTTGTAATTTTGGTGCTGCTGCTTATTTCTGATGGTAGACATCGGCGTTTCTGGCTAAATTTTCTCGTTCTGAATATGTTGAAAAGTTGACAAAGAACTAAAAAAAATAGTTGTAGCAGAACTCGTAGCACTAGAACGAATGGTGGCGCAGCTGTGTACGTCCATCCAAATCAACTCGGTTTTACCATCGCTCTCAATTTAGTTCTATTCATATATCATTCGCCACATTTTGCCGCGTGTGTGTATTTGTGATTAAGTTATACGTTTTAGTGCTCCCCTTTGGAGCTATGTCAACGCTTAGGTGGACACACGTTTTTTCTGACGGATCGTTTCTAGGTATTCAGGTGAATTTGACAGTTTTTAGAGCGCATGTCACAGATGCCAACTATAGTTGCCAACTTTGTGGGAAAAATACCTTTTGTGGTATTATTTAATTGATGTGGGAAAAGGGATTTTTCCATGGTATTTTTCAATTCGGCGTGGTATTTTTTGTTGCCTGGAAGATTTTTTGTGGTATTTTCCGATGAAAAAGTGATTTTTCAATATATGTAGCAATTTTGTGGTATTTTTAATGACTGTGTGAAGTGTTTTGGCATTTTGTAATGACTGTGGAAATGTTTGTGTGTTTTTTTTTAAATCAAAACATGCCCCACCAATTTCTGCGGTATTTTTTATTTATTGATTGGGAAAAAGGTGGTAAAATTGATTGGCAGCTATAATGCCAGTCTTATACATTAAACACATTGACGACGGCAACGACATTCCGACATCTGTCAAATTTTTGTACATGTATTTCTTATGGAGAGAATTTGGTCTAATGTCGCAATGTCGTGTCGTCGCTGTCGTCGTCAATGTGTTCAGTACATTAATCAGAAAGCTCCACAAAAATTCCTTATCGCAAGTTGACTTTGGATTAACTATCCCATAGCTATTAAATCGCATAGTAGCACGGGGTTGCATGATCAAGTTTTGCTATTCAAATTGCAATTCACTCCCACTTTTTTACAAACTCACTTACACTTTCGAACTTAACTACCGGTTTGATTTCAAATTTTCTTTTAAAGCCGCATGGCTGAAAACTGCTGATCATAATTTTTTTTTACACACAATTTCGAGTTTCGTTTTGTAAGGATTCGCTATAAAAAAAGTTGGATAAAACTAAAAAGAATAATGATTAATTACATAATATTATCAATAATGCTTAAATGATAATAAATTATTAACAATAATAGGTGTGTTTTTTTGGCATCGCTATATACGCTTGTCCAAAAAAACGCTCATCGGCGCTTAATATTTCGCTTAACTTTTTTCTTAAAAACTTGGCAGCATTGCGTGTTACTGTCAAATATTGGGTGATATAATAATGGGTGATCCAAGTAGAGAGACTTTTTTCAATAGTCTAAAGTTTATGCGGACAATCCCGCATCCATCTGAGACGTAGCCGCGGCCAACATTTGATAAACATTGTCTTGAAAAAATAAATGCCAAAAAATGTTCTTTCAAATGACAATACATATTCCTCATTAAAATTGAATTTTCCATGTTTTTTTCTTAAAAAGGTAGGGAGCTTCGAAACGGATCACCCTTTATTTTATTTTTTTTTTTTTGTTTAAAAAAATAAATGCACAATTTTCTACTGTTTAATACTTTTCGATACCAAACGTATTTACAGTTTCTTTGTAATCTCGGGAACAGCATTAAAAAGGTCAGCAACCAGACCAATTTCAGCGAAGATCGGCACTTCGGCATCCTTTAGTCGCTCCACACAATAGTTTTGGAGTCTTTTATACCAGCCAGATGTTGAATAGCGCCAGAGATTCCGACAGCAAAGTATAGGTCCGAAGCTACAATTTAGACCGTCTGTCCGATTTGCATGTCGTTCGGCATGAAACCAGCATCGACAGCAGCACGTGAAGCACTGACAGCAGCGTAAAAACTTGTCTGCCAAATCGTACAGCATTTTGAAGTTGTCGCCCGATTTGAGGCCACGACCACCTGATATAATCACCTTGGCACACTAGCTAGCTCAGAGCGATCAGACTTTGTGAGCTCGGACGAAACGTACTCGCTTAGACTTGACTTGAAATCACCAGTGGGCGCCTGTTCGATGGCACCGCTACCGCCGTCCGCAGAGACAGCTTCAAAATTCGTGCCACGAGAACTTTTGCAACACCAGACACCTTAGAAACAGCTTCGGAAACGTGTCCGCATTTGGTGCCTGCTACCAGCAGTTACGTCGCCTCCGATTTTCTTTGCTGCCGAGATTGTATTCAGCGTTACAGGATTCAAAACCTCATTGTTGTGTTCAGCCACGACGAGGGTGCTTTTGCAACGATGCAAAACACTGCTGCGCAAAAGGTTTCGGGTGCTGGCGCTGAACATATTTTTGATGCTTAATTTTTTGATGCTTTATTTTTTTTTCTGATATAGACTTTTTTTCTATCACCGGTCTGACGTAAACATGGTTGTTTTCCAAAAAGTGCTGCCAATAAATTATGTAAAATACCACTTTCTTGATCTGGCAATAGTGTTTCTATCGGCGACTATGAGCTAAGCGGCTATAATTATCCTGTCTTAGCTAAGCAATTTTTTGTATGAAAAATGTTGTTAAGCGTATATAGCGATGCCAAAAAAACGCACCTAATAATTTCAATAATAATGATTTAACCCGCATCCATCGTTTGCATCAAATTGATTCTTAGAACCATGGTTGAATAAATAAGGTTGTCGCATGGGTGAGAGCGAGTTCCCATAAATGTCAAATCGAAGTTGACATCTCATACAAAATCTGAAAACGAAAATTAATAACATGAAAAGCCGTTGAATTTGTTGTTGTTGCTTTTCATTGATTTTGACAATTATGGGTACTGAGAAGAGAGTACGATCAGCCACGAGACAACCTTATTTATTCAACTATGCTTAGAACATTTATATATAAGAATTCTTAGAACACATTTATATAGTAAAAACAAATATGCATATTTCAATTCAGAATTTTGTCTACCTTCCTAAAATATCAAAACAAACAAGTGATCAGTTCTACAGTTAGAGAGAGTCTTATACTTATCGCACTAAAATAGTTAATAAATTAAAAATATTCCAATGAATTATATTGTCTTTTTGTATCTGCATCAAATTGATGCACAACGTAGTTTTCGTTTCTAGAAATGTTCGATGGATGCGGGTTAAAATAAAATCAGTATTTCTTGCAGCACCTTCATTGAGGCGAGCGTTTTAAGTTATGTCTTGACGAAGGTATCTTTAAAATAAAAATGATTTCAAATTACGTGCAGGTTATGTCACAGCTGCTTTTTCAAATTAATTTCGACAAGCTGTACGTGTAACCCACGGAATACCACACTCAATGAAAAATTGTAAAAAAGTATCCCACAGTAATTTAAAATTACACAGAATATCCCATAGTGATTAAAGTTACCCCAAAATTCCCAAAGCACTTAAAGAATTCTTCACGCATCGATAGAAAAATTACGACTTTTATCAATTCCAATTGGGGTAAAATGTAGAAGCAATTTATGCCACTGATATGCACATATAGTATAGTCTTCGACTTCCGGCCAGATAAGAGTCCTACGCTTTAGATTTCTTCATTTCTAATCCTCATTTCGAATATACTAAAATTAAAGAATCATCAATATTGTTGAAGTTGGGGGTAGAGAAGTTTGTGGATGAGGTGAAGGCATATAACTTGCTTTAGATTCAAGTTCACATTTTCCTGCGACTTTATACCACGTTTAGAACGTTCTCTAATTGTTTCACTTTATTGTTTTTTCCTTTCCACTAATTTATTATCCCATTTCGAACCAAGGCAGACTTGACGGAATAGGTATAGGTATATTTTTTTTTTTTGTTTCAAAAGTGCATAAAGCAAACAAATTTTCAAATAAATTTTACATGTAGTTTTTAAATAAAATTTTATATAGTGCTTCTTTCGGAATATTTCCTTTGCAGACTCAATAGAATATTTTTAAAAAGTTTTGAGTTTAATTTTGCAATTTTCACAGACATTTTTACTGCATCATCTGTCAATCTTGAGCTTTTATATATCGCTGTAAAGTCGCAAACGTGAAGAAAATCTGTAGCAATGGTGATAAGAAAATAAGAGCATAGTAAATGTCTTCAAAGCTTACAAATCTGGCAACTTTTTACTTTGTATTTGTTCACTATCCTCCGGCAGCACTGTCCAAATTGACAATGACAAGTGACATTTTTATTCTGACAGATATCCTAGGGATGGATAGTCAAAAGAAAATAGTCATATTAATTAATACACGCTATAAAAAGTTATTTAAGGGTTCGACTATTCGACTAGGAAAAAGTCGAATTAAGTTGATTTTTCGACCTAACTACTTAATTTTACAGATATAGAAGAATGAACAAGATGTAAATCATCATTATTTGTTTTATCTTTATTTTGCGCAAATTCTGGGTAGTATAATCTATTACATAGGAAAAGAGAAATAATAAAAATGGAAAATGTATATCAGTTATTTTTGTGTCCCTCAATAAACTCAAAACTATTACATTATGTCAAATTGACGTAAAACGGAGTTTTGCTATGGGATCGAATACCTCCTGAAGGATATGGCCTATAAAAATTTTGATTTATAAAATAACTCCGAGCAGTGACGTTGAAGCAACCAAATTTCAGAAAAAATATCTACCTTTGATGCCTTTGGCTAACCGAGGACAAGCTTATCACTGAAACATGGAAAATTATCCCACTTTAAATTAAAAAAAAAAAATTGTAATCTTAGTAATGTATGTATATACTCTGCTATATACTAAGTATTTTGATTTAAAAAATATGGAATTTTTATGGAAAGTTTATGGAATTTTGAGAATATTTTTTATTTTTTGTTTTAAAAGCTGTAGGCAATATTAATACATTGCATTATAAGGCATGTTTCATTGGGTTTAGTAAAAAGGACTCCGAGCAATGAAGGATATTCTGTACTGGTATGACGATAATCGATAGCATAGTTTATCTACTATGCTATCCATGGAACTGATCATCGAATATGTGAAATCAAATTAAGGTAAAATGAAAATAAAAATCAGTTTCAAAGTCGACTGTCAATTTATGGTCAACAGAATAATGGCCTAATTAGAAAAAGCTGTTTATATTGTTACATACGAATCTATCGAACGCGTTTTGTGTGTATCTGTAGACTAAACATGACATAGGCGTGACGTGAAGTAAAAGTCTGTTGAATTTTTTTTTATATCACTGATATGTCAGCACACAAGGTGCTTTTTGTAAGATTGCTAGCATCACACTTTGATTTTTGAGTAATTTTTTCGTTTTTGCTTTTATTTGTGTCCATCATGATACAATAAGAAGGTAGGGTAAGGAGCTTTGACAAGACCTACTGCTTATGTCAAAAAGCAATTTAGCGATGCCACTTTTCTGTATATTTCATAAATTTGGGACAAACACAGAAAAGAAATTTTATATAGGGTAAATAAGAAAAATTTGAATCAATGTGTCTATATTTGAAACAACGCATTTTTTAATAATTTTATAGCTTTATTTTCACTAATTTAATATTGCCCACCATTTTTTGTTTATCTTTTTGTATTCTTTATTTCTTATTTAAAAATTTTATTCTAATGTGCATACGATATCTTAAAAATAACTTTTTTAAGTCTTCTTAAGACAGTGGAACTGTTGAAGATAAATTAACTTTTTTTTAAAAGTTCCTCGATTATCAATATTCTAAGCAATACATTTTATATAAAACGCTTACCTACGGAAACCATGGAACATGGATTTGTCATGGGATTTTTTCTTAAGATATGGTAGCACAGTATTTAATGATTTTGACATTAGCAGTAGGTCTTGTCAATGCTCCTTACCCTACCTTCTTATTGTATCATGGTGTCTATGTTTAATGATGTTTTATTTAATAATTAAAATAATTGAAATATGTTTCAGAACGGTAGACAAAGTACAATTTTATTGATCTTACACTTATTGTGGTTGCTATGTTGGTAGCATAATCAGCTAAAAGTTATTGTACGTTGTGTCAGGTTAACTTATGTTACGTCAAGCTTGCATAATCAGACTCAAAGTCGGCTCCAAGAAAATAAAACAAAAGTCAACTAGTCGATTTTTAGGACAGTCGAACTATCCATCTCTAAGATAAGCAGCAAGTTGCAAAGATGACATCAACCGATGAAAAAGTAGATGTGCAAGCCAATATTTTGATTACGGGTGAATAAATTACAATAAACTTTATTATATCTGCTTGAATAACAATCAATGAAGGCACACCTGGGGCTGGAAAATCGTACTTGTGCAAACGACTGGCCGAACAGCTGAAACTGAACTGGCACGATTGCTCGAAACTAGCCAAGGAACACAACTTCATTGAAGAATACGATGAAGAGTATGCATGTCCCATACTAGATGAGGAAAAGGTAAGCTCTTTAAATATAATTTAACTTGCGTTGTTTCAAAGACATCTCTTCAAAATTTAGTTAATGGATTACTTGGAGCCATTCATGCAACAGGGCGGCAATGTTGTTGAATATCATGGCTGCGATTTTTTTCCAGAACGTTGGTTTCAAGCTATTTTCGTCGTGACCTGTCCAAACACTGTGCTCTACGATCGTCTCAAAGATCGTGGCTACAACGAGAAGAAATTGAAATCGAATTTAGAGTGTGAAATTTTTGGAACCATGCTGGAAGAGGCGCGTGAATCGTACAAGCCAGAAATTATATTTGAACTAAAAGGCGAAACAAAGCAGGATGCAGAACAAAGTTTGAAAACATTGAAAAATTGGTTTAAGGCATGGCGAAGGAAATGAATGAGCAGAGAATAAAAATCTTAATCCACATAAATTTGTTAGAATTAGTACGAGTAATTTACTAACAATAGTATTTAAGTAATTTTTATGAAGAATGGTGCAATCTTTCATAATTAGTTCATGGTGTAATTAACATGGCAATTGCGAATTTTTTACCCAACAAAAAAATTTTACCTGCACTTATAAAAAACATCTGATATGTGAATTCTAAGCAAAAATTCATGTAGCCCCAGGGGCTAGTACATATTTTGACAATCGGCAAGAGAATTTTTGACAAGCAAAAATAGAAACAAAAAACAGTTGTGACTTGTAACGAAGTTCAAAATTTTGTGTTTCCGACAACATGGCAACCAGAAGCGGAGAAAATATTTGCGTAAAATACTGTTAATTTTTTGTATATATAACAATTTTGCAAAATAAATTAAATTCTTGCTCTAATACACTACCGAAATCTAAAACGGTCAAAATTTCTAGTTGTAATTGCAAAAATTACAATTTTATTTCAACAGACAGAAATTGTATTCAACTCAGTAAATTCTTTCCTACCACGACTGAAAAGTTTCCGAAAAGCACACTGTCTAATACCTGCGACACATTGGTCGCATTCTGGCCGATACTTTCTACGCAACTGTTGCTCAACTTTCCGGCTGAATGGTATGTAGCATAAAGCGCTCACACAACATGTTGCCTGAGCGGTCGCCATTTTAGGTAGCGAAAATATTTTATGCTACCTCGATTGAGCGGTTTGCGCTCACTTGATGTTGACAGATGAAAAAAGTGTTTTGTTGTGAAATTGTGCTGTAAAATTATAAGATTAGTATTTTAATATAAAAATACTTAATTAAATATCTTTTCCATGATTTCCTTGCGAATTTAATTTTATTATATTGCTTTTAATTAATTTTTTTTTAATCGAATCACGAACAGCTGATTGCAGTTTGACGTTTCTCAAAAAAACCCATTCAGCAGAATGTATCACTTTATGCTACTTCGCTACCTGAGCGCTTTTTCTGCCAGAATGCGACCATTGGTCCATTTAAACTCGTTTAAGTGTTTTTTCTTGTTTAAATATCTGCTAAACTATGTTTAAAATCAATTTAGTCAAAACTAGTTTCCGAAACTCTTTTATCACAGTTAAACGAGTTATAGCAGCTGATTTTGAAATTGAAATTTACGATTTTAGTGTTGTTCGCTTATCCATATTTCTCGTTATTTCTATAAAATAGTGAACAAAAATATTGGGTGTGTCATCCCCAATGGTTATATTTTAAACTACAAAAGATAATCAAGGTTTCCTATGCCAATATGTCGCAGGTATAAGTCATCTTTCGGCTAATTAGATACCACAAAACGCATTCGGTAGGCTTATGTGACAAAAGAAACGGTTGTGTTGTGTTGAACTATGTTTGGCTAATAAGCTTTCGGATGTCGTCCAACATGCCGTATCCATCAACATGACCGATCGTCTGAAAACCCTAATGATAAGTTGAATAGTCGATTTTTTAAAAGTCCATCCCTATATTGTTATTGAATTATTTAAAATTTATTGCAATAATGTCCATTGCAAATCATACTGCCGTAGATAAGTGCGATCTTTGCGGATTTACATCTGACAGCGATGAGGATGTGCTTTACTTTGGAGATTGGATGAAACGTTCAGATATAACAGCGCACTATTTTTGTCTGGTCAGTACGTGCGAAAACTAGAGTTACATGGTAAAGTAAAGAAAACACATTCCTTCCAACAGCTCCTTTCAACGAATTTGCCACAAAACGGTGGTGATAAATCTGGTATTCTAGGATTTTTGTTGCGCGATATTCGTTTGGAAATACGTGATGCAAAATTAAGGGTAAATAAATATAATTATATATTCAATGTTCAAAGAACAAATATTTATTTCCGTTCACCAATAGAAATGCAGCTACTGCGATGAAATGAATGCTTCCATCGCTTGCCATACGTGCAAGAAGTACTTCCATTTGGTATGTGGTCATCGCTATGATTGCCTCTTTCAGTTCAGTGGTGATTTTCGCTCCTACTGTGATAAATGCGTGCCACTGGACGAATGTCAACTTCGTAAAAAACAGAACCCACCGGTAGATGAACGTTGCTATATCTGCGCGGAAGCCATGGGCAAGTACATCCCAATCACATGGATATATGGACGGTGCTGTGGCAACGGCTATGTTCATCGGCTGTGCATGCGCAAGTATGCATTGGCTGCCGGTTACTATCTAATTTGCATTTGGTGTCGTTCAAAAGACTTTCGTGACGATATTCGTTTTCGAGGAATATATGTGCCCGACCGTGATGCGAAGTGGGAGCTTGAGAGAAATGCCTACGCTGAACTGCATCGTGGTCACAAACGTTGCAACATGGAAGTCTGCAATTGTCCAAAGGGTAGAAACTTCGAACGCGGAAGCTGGACAATAATAGTTTGCGCACTTTGTGGCTCATTTGGAGCACATTATCCTAACTGCATATCCAGTCCTGAAAGCAAAAAGAAAAAAGATAAATCTTTTAAATGCGATACCTGTCTAAGGGCAATAGAATATGTAGCTCATAGAACAGCTATTCATCATGAAAGCGAAACTCGGCAGCAGAAAAATGCAACAATTATGGAGCAAACTGAAGCTGTCAAAGAGACCCATTTGCAGAGGAATAAATCTCAAGCTGAGTTTCTGGAAATATTTGGTCTAATCACACAAAAGTCGAACACAAGTAATGGTGAAATTACTTCCGAGTCTAGTACTGGCGCACAAAATATATTTATCATAACAGACTATCCAGAATTTGATGATGAGTTGAACGTTTTGAGCACTTGTAAAGTACGCATTAATCTGAACAGTCCACGTTTCGAAGGCAAAAACATTGACGACATATTAGAAGAAAACGGTTTAATAACGGATGTAGATAAATTCGAGAAAACCAACGGTCCTGGAGTTTTCAAGAAATTCGAGGACATGTTGGCAGAATTAAAAACAAAAAGAAAAAACGCAGAAGTTTTAGAAAGTTTTCAGGCTCTTCAAATAAGTTGCATTGACAATGAAAGCGAAACCCGGCATCAGAAAAATGGGAAAATTGTGGAGCAGGTAATAAGCTCCACTGATTCTACTCGAACAGAGGCTGTCAAAGAAGACCAATTAGACCGGAACAAATCTTGGGCTGATGCTCAAGAAATATCTGATCTAGACACAAAAGAGTTGAACACAAATAGTGAAGAAATTACTTTGGAACTTAGTGCTGGCGCACAAAATATATTTATCATAACAGATTTTCCAGAATTTGATGATGAGTTGAACGTTGTAAGCACCTGTAAAGTGCGCATAAACCTTGACAGTCCACGCTTCCAAGGCAAAACCATTGACGACATATTGGAAGAAAAAGGTTTGATAACGGATACAGATAAATTTGAGAAGACCAATGGTCCTGGAGTTTTCAAAAAAGTGGAGGATATGATTGCAGAATTAAAAAAAAAGGAAAAAATGCAAAAACCATAGAACCTCAACTAAAAAAAAAAAAATAAATAAATAAAAAGAAAAATAAAATGTTCAAAGCGTCAACAGGTTAAAGAAAAAAGACTGAAAAATCTAATATTGTAAGGAAATTAAATAAATAAATAAAAATTTTTAGTGGCAAAATTAAGCGTCAAAGAGCATTGTGGTAAACTGGTCAGTTGAATAGTTGAGCAGCGAATAAAATGGATTTCGTTGAAAAATATCTAAATATTCTGCAAGTGTATTTCGCTTCACTCGATGCTGGCGAAGGTAGATTCCCAACGATTTTAACTTCTTTTAAAGAAATGTAATAATTACAGAGTTAAATAATTGTCATTTGTATAATTGTTCAAATAACTTATTAATATTTGTTTTGAAGATTTAAAAAGAAACATATTTAGGGAAGTTGGTCCATTCAAAAATATGGAGATAAAGAACTGCACGACCTAAAATTGTACAATTGTATTGCAAATAACTAGCTTTTTACATTTTAACATTTTATACAAGCAAAACATACGACCTTCGATTAAGAGCTGTAAATAAATGGTCGATCAAAAAGCTATTCGCAGTCGGTAGTTAGTCGAGTAAACGATACTCACAATACCATCGTTGGTCGTTTATCTACTGCCGATCGACAATCGCAATAGGCATGTTAGCTTTTTATTTTTGTATAAAACCCTCGGGATAGCCTTGGGTTGAGGTCAATACTTATGTAAATTTTATAAATGTAGTAAAATTTTTTGACATTTGATATTTCAAACGTTCAATAAGTTTAAAATTAAAAAAAAAAATGGATGAATATCATTCCTATCTCCTTAAGGAACAGATGTCAACAAAATAATAAAACCCTCCGTACTTCGAATAGGCGACAATTCCTTATATGATATGTTGTAAGAATATTTCTTATGGGCCATTTTAGCCCTTGAAATAAAGTTATGTTGTGCGTGTTATTAAATGTTTATACACAAATTATCGCCGAATTTGGTCTGAAGAGCAACCAGAGGCAGTTCAAGAGTTGCGAATCCACCCTGAAAAACACACTGTTTGGTGCGGTTTGTGGGCCGGTGGCATAATTGGATCGTTCTTTTTTAAAAATAATGAAAATAGCAATGTTACAGTCAATGGAGCAAGGTACCGTGCGATGATTACCGACTTTTTTTTGCCCAAAATGGAAGAATTGAACTTAGTTGACATGTGGTTTCAAGATGACGGTGCCATATGCCACACGTCAGGTAATACCATGGACCTATTGAGAGGCGACTTTGGTGAACAATTAATCTCACGTTTTGGAGCAGGCCGCTAAGATCATGCGATTTGACCCCACAAGACTATGTTTGTTTTGTGGGGCAACGTGAAGTCTCTCGTGTACAGAGACAACCCAGCTACAATTACACCCTGAAAGACAACATTACAGATGCCATTGATGAGATGCCGGTCGAAATGCTGCAAAAAGTATGCCTAAATTGGAGCTTACGGATACGCTCCAAATAAATATTTATGTAGTTTTTTCAATTTTCATAAACCAAACGCTTAAAAAATCACCCTTTACAATAAAATAACCCCTTTGCAAATCTTTTAGTGTCATTAAGAAGAACATAAATAAACTTATATATATTAATGTGGAATTTATAATAGTTGCATATACGATCAATAGGGGTATTCACGATTCAGTACACTTGCCAGTGCAGCTGTGCGGTTAGGGTTTCGTGAACACACCACACTTTTGATTAAGAAATTTATTAAAGATGTCGTATTTGTCAAAAGGATCTGTTTGTTATTGTTATCGAGAAGCAAAAGAAAAAAAATTACATAAACAAAACATAAACATTCCGAAAAAAGTGTTCAAACAAAAATTATTAAATTTGGGAGAGATTGTCTTTATTTTGGCCATCTATCTGTAATTGAATATAAATAACAATTTAAAACTCGACAATTAACGATGCACAATATATTTTGTACAACATGTCTAGTACTCAGTTATGGTTTTGGCTCAAATAGTTAACTTTAATTTCTAAGCGTGAATAAAGAAAATTTTGCCAGCTTTAAACAAAATATTTATATATAGTTTTACTTATGAGTTTAATTAAATAGACGCATTATAAGTTCTGCGTTAAGTCACTTAATTTATTTATCAAAAAATTGGTTTAAAAAATCAAATATAGCATCACTATTTAAAAGCTGTAAAATTTTTCAATGAAAACAACTCCACAACTGCTCAAGTCTTCATGTTTAAGGTTATAGTAGAAAAGCAGATGTGCAGATTTTAGAAATGCGTGTATTTTGTTTTTAACAATGCACAAGTATTCAATTGCACTGGCGAGTGCGCTGAATCGTGAATACCCCTTATATTTCATCCATATTAAAGTCACTAAGTACTGACAACACTGAACTCGCCATACATAAATTTAAAATCATCTCATTACATTCATGGTTGAATAAATAAGGTTGTCGCATGGGTGAGAGCGAGTTCCCATAAATATCAAATCGAAGTTGACAGCTCATACAAAGTCTGAAAGCGAAAATTGATAACATGTAAAGCCGATGAAGTTGTTGTTGCTTTTCATTGATTTTGACAATTGTGGGTACTAATGGCCAACTCACACGGGATTGCTTGATTGGCAATCAATGAACTCTTCTTACTCTCTTTCACATGCTGGTTGTTGGTAGCTCACACGACACGCCAATCATAATTTTGCATTTCTTTGAACATTTTATTTCGTAACCTAGCAACACTATTCAGATTGCTGATTGCCGACATGTACAGCCATGGTATAATAATAGAAGGTAGTATTGACAGTTGCTTGGGCAACGACCATCTGTCAAAAAAAATGTCGAGAAAGAGAGCGTTCAATTATTTCTTATGTTTTCGCCATTGTTTATGTTTCAGCGCTTGCAAATAACCAAACATTTTCTTACAAAATATTGCCTATTTTATTTAATTAATAGTGAATTATTATTACTAGAACGAAAATAATTTGTAAACTTAATGTTATTAAGTGCAAACATAAAAAAAAAGGTTGAAAACGTTTAAGTGCTGCAACCTCAGCAGCTGCAGATGCATGTGGACGAAATTGAAGAAGTTTTCAATTAAAATTAAAACACCACGGCTGGAAAACGTTGAACACATATCACACATAATTTTTTCACAACTTTCATTATTATAATTGTGTATTTAACGCACATATTTTGCGGAATTTATTTATTTTTACATTCGTTTAATTCTTGTTGCACGAACAACTGTTTTTGACAGATGGTCGTTTCCTTGTTGCTGAGAAAATCTATACTTGTCAATGCTACCTGTATAATTCTACCATGATGTACAGCAATCTCAAAATGAACAAATTTAGATTGCTGCAATCTGTAATCATCCGCTCCGGCTATCAGAGCTTTTGATAGTTTCACATTGAAAGCAACAACAAAACGATTAGATTGTTTGATTGCCAATCACCGTGTGAGTTGGGGATAAGAAGAGAGTACGATCAACCCCGAGACAACCTTATTTATTCAACCATGATTACATTAAGGGTATTCACAATTGTGTGGTATCGTGGTATTGTGGTTTTTATACCACAGCTGAAAGCCACAATTATGAGCACCCTTTCAAATAAAATTTTAAAATAGTTGGCAACGACACCTAAAATGTAAACAAAAAGATGTTAAATTAATCAGCTTTTTTCATTTATTTTATTAATATATGGCTTAAAGAAGTTTAACTTACATTTTGAGCTTCTTCCATTTTTGCAATCAGAAAATAACTGGCAAACCGATCAGCTGTTTATGGAAATTGAAAAACCACGTTCGTTACACATATCAAGGGGCTACTTAAAATTAACACACTTGTGGTTTTTAGAGCTTTCATGTAAAACAACAACAAATATAAAAACCGCTTGGTAAAGTGTGGTATTAATACCACGGGGTTTTTTAACCACACTAAAAACCACGCAATTGTGAATACCCTTATTAACTTTGTGATTGTCATTTACGAGACAATCGTAACTACTCGTATAAGACCATTGTACCGTGGGATTTTTCTATGATATCTGGCAACTCCAGCAAGACTACTGCCAAAAGCTTCCCTGAATTTGGCATGGATTTTTGTAGTTTTTATAGGATGGTGTTTTGTTATAATACAATTAATTTGATACAATCTCCAATTGTCATTGCTTGTGGAAAAATAATAATATGTTGGGAAATTTAAGTGACCTAATTGTTAAAAATTTTGGAAATGAAAGTGTTTCGGTGAGCTAAAAAGGTGAGAGATATGCTTAATTTATGTAGAACAAGTGGGAACAAGTCAGGAAAATGTGAAAAGTTAAGAAATAATTGCGAAAATAATATAAAAAAAGAACGTAGGCATAAGAAGGGATAAGAAATCGGCTCTCCCCACTTAGCACACATACGCATTGCTGTGAAACTTGGGGACCATCTGTCCCACTTGTGTGGTTCCATCCGACTTGTATCGAAGCTGAACAGCGCATTCACATCGTTTTGTGTTGTTGTTAGGAGGAGTGCTGTGTGGTGGGCAGTAGTGTAATATGTTGGTGAGTGTGTTTATACGTCTGGCTCTAGTCAGTCAGTCAGTTGCAGAAGCGAAAATAACAAAATAACCAAGCAAAGTGAATATGAATGGTTTTGGTTTTGCTTTGCTCCGCTTTAGTTGCCTAATACTTGCTACGCTCGTTTCAGTCGTTCGGCTTGCATGGCCTAAATGTCTAGGCCTTGAGGAATCGCTGCCGAGTTGAGCAAAGAGTAGCGCGCTGCCAACAGAAAGTTGTTCACAAGATACTTGCATGAGGAGTGGGGCAGCGGATGGGTGCAAAGCACCAGCAAGACTCACAGCCACTCCATTCTACAGCCAGCAAGCCCAATTGTACGCGGAACACAGCTAAACTGGCAGTGAGTTTCCGATTCGTGGTCCGATCCGGACGTATTTCGCTCGCGCGTAGGTTCGCTCACGTTTTGTTGTTTAAACTGTTCCATGATTTGTTCAAAATTTCATAAAATTTAACTATTATTCAACTATTGCAAACGTACCTAATTTCGATCTGACCAACTTTAGCACAGGTGCCTCGTATATGGTTTTAACTCGGTAATTAAGCTAATGATGCAATACAGGGTGTGATGTAAATACATGCATGTGTGAATGTAAAGTTGCAACATCAGAATATATAGAATACAACTACAAAGTGTGGGAAGTCTTTAAGTTAAAGTGTGTGTACATAAAGTGTGGATAAGAAGACCTCAACGGAAACATATGCACTCAACCTGTCCATATAATAAAGCTACAGTTTTCCTTGTGACACTGAATATTTCTTTATTGTGTGAAATTTTAGGATATTTATTTATTAACAGTGGGTTCTTTTCGTTCCATTGCTGTTGCTCTATATATTTATATTGTGAACAAAACGAAGAAAGAAAAAAATAAATGAAATTGTGACACAAATAAAAAGAGGCAAAATAAATAAGAATGCTGAGGAACATTTCATTTGCTTGAATCCCCACAATTCTCTTTGCCCGAAGAGCAAAAAAGCAGACACTTCATTTTTATAAAAAAAAAAAAAATAAAAATAAAAAATATTGACACTATGCAAGCGGGTTTTGAGAAGGGAAGCAATGCTGTTATTGCCAACCATTTGAGCTGGTTTCATAAACTAGATTCACTGTCACAGCTTTTCAAAAGTTCGTCATCGTCCCAGCTTTACGACGGTCGCAGCAGCTGCAGCCACAGCCACTATTTTTTTTTCTTTTTTTAAATGCTCTAATCATTGAAAGCTAAAGAGCAGTCGCAGGCGGAGGAAAGCCCACTCCAAACCTGTTGACCTAATTTCAAGTGACACGACAACAACAAGAAACGCATTGCATCGTAACAATTGCTAGTATTGAAAGTGATTCGCAGAACAGCGTAAGAGTTTTCAAATATTTCTCTCCTTCGCTCTCTTATTCTCTCTATCTCTCTTGTCTTTGATTAAGTATGGTGAAATTCTGCAAATTGCCTTATTTTTGCGCTCTTTGTTCGCTCTGAGCTCATGTTGAAAAACAGAAGCAGAAAAAAAAACTAAATTTAGGGTCATAAGCGCAGAGAGGTGCAATTCTTCTTTTATAAATGCTTGATGCAAACTCTTAACATATGACTAGTCTGACTGACACTGAAGAATTCCTTTCATTGTGTGTGATGGTTGAGCTTTCAAATTAACCATTTTAAAAATGTTATTAATTTTTGCACATACATATTTTTAAATGCTGTAAAATTTATAAAACAAAGTTTGATACAAGGCCTATACAAAGCAAGGTTTCTGAATCATTCTTAAATTTAGAAAATTTTATATTAGTACTCAAAACTTATGGTTTTGACTCATTTTGACCAAACTAGATCTCATTTTGAAAATAGTAAAATTTCCCCTCAAACCAAAATTAATAATTTTTACGTTGTTGAAATTAAAAGGAAAAACTTGCTTACAAACAAGTGAAAAATAAATTTTAATTAAAAATATTGTTTATAAAAGTAGATTTCTATTAAATTTTGCATAAAAAATTTATTGGAATCGAAAATCGATTTTAGGAAAAATTTATATTCAAGGAAAATTTATTAAAACAAAAAAAGAAAAAACAATTTTCAGATATATTTGTTTAGTTCCAAATTATCTTCAGATTAATGATTTCAGGCCATAATCTACTATCATATTAAGTTAATCAAATTGAAATCTATTTTCGGATGGATTTATTCAGTCAAAAATCATATTTTTAGATGTTTTGATTCAGCAAAAAATCAACTACCACATGGATTTTTTCAGAACAAAATCTTCTATTCTTTTCTAAGACCGATTTCTGAGATGAATGGTTCTAGCATGAATTTATTCCACTTAGAACCGTGTTCCATGTGAAGATCAATTATTTTACTATACGACCGTATCTTATAAAAATTATTATTTTATGAGTAGTATTCATAGTGCTGTGTATTTGGTCTTGTATTGTTTATTTCTGATATATTTACAAAAACTTTTTATCGTTTCCTTCAAAATACGTTATTAATGTTGATTGTTTTGTAAGAATTTATCAGAAATACACCACATGGTGAATATTCCTACTCAAAACATATCTACCGGACAAAGATGGGCACTTTGCAGTACCAGTAAAATTGCAGTAAAAATAAATTTTTAAAAGAGTTTTTTATCATTATAACTGCAATTTTTTTCAGTAATCAGTAAAAATTTATTTTTTGTGGCGTCCGTGGCGTAGTTGGTTAAAGAGCGTGGCCGCTATGTCAACGAACTTGGAGACCCAGGTTCGAACCCCAGCAGCGACAGAAAATTATTTGAATTAAAATAATTTTTCTGTACGGCCGCCACCTCTCTGCAGACAATGGCAAACCTCAGAGAGTAATCAAAATGCCATGTAGAGCTTCTTGAGAACGAGAACATTCCGTTTATCGCCGTTCGGAGTCGGCGTTAAACATGTAGGTCCGGTTCTCGGTCAATTGTGTACAAACTAAATAACACGCACAACACAATTGATCATAATAAGCTAGGTCAAAGTCCTTTCAAGGGTTGAAATGGCCAGTTATTTATTTTTAATTTTTATTTTGCTTTTACATCATACATTTGAAATAGACTAACAGACATTTTTGTGCTAATTATTTTATGATGATTCATACTTGTCAACCCAAAGGTGGTTTTCTAGAATGCCATCGCAGTAAAAATGGGTTCAAATCCTGGATGAACTATGCAACAAAAATTTAAAATTTGCTCAGGTTTTTCTCACGCATTTTTCATATAGTTTCAATGTGCTTATAAATCATTTCAAATTATAACCAATAATGAAGTTGAATTAGTCTATTAAGTGGGTAACTTCGTTAAAAATTAAAAAAAGTTTTATTTAAATGGAAGTTTTCCGAACATATTTCAAGTAACTTCAATATTTGACATACTCCAATAGGTTCTGATTTTCCTACAATTCTCCTATTACGACTTCTGAATCTTCTCTTCGTTGCGACGTCACAAATGCCACAACGTATGTCGGAATAGTTTTTCCAGTACACTGCATACGATGTAGGGTATAGCAATAGCAAGAACAGAAAAATATGAAAGTAAGCCAGCACATGAATAATATGGATGCAACGCAACACAACAAGGTGAATAAAATAATTCTCTGTCCATTCGCAGCTAATGCAAGCCGCTACACCTCCTCTGTATTTATTTTTAGGTCATCATTTACTTTTTTTACTTGTTTTTTTTTAGTGCAAAACCATGAAACAAAATCAGGGAGACATCAACTTTCCTTCTACTCGCTCATCTGTTTGTGTTGATAATAGCAGAGCGGAAAAACATTAAAAGAGAAAACGTCTGTAAATAAATGTGGTGTATTATTGTCATATTCTAACATGTTCTTTTTCTTCTTCATACACTCAGAGCAGATAATTAGGCCAAAGAAACAAGACTAACCTATTTGTTTACAATCTGCTCCACATAATTATGCGCGTAGATCATATCATATGGTTTGTCTTTCATCGAATTCTTATATCAGGAAACTCTAGTAGAGCTTTTAGTTGTTATCTGTTCTATTAATAAAACAGTAGCTCCTTTCCACGAACTCACATACATATCTTCTGAACCACTTATCGTATGGATTTTATTGAAATTTTGAACATTTGAAAAAGTCCTTGCAAAAAATGTTATTATAAACCTTCATTTTTTTTAAAACAAGCTATGACAGCTAATTTTAATAGAGTTTAAGCACAGAAAATTAGTTAAAAACCTTTCTTTTATTGTTTGCCGAGGTTTTGAGAAACAGTTTTTATGCCGACTCCGAACGACTAATGTGCATGTTCTTAAGAAGCTTTGCATGGAATTATATACAATCTGAGGTTTGCTAATGCCTGTAGAGATGTGATCGAAGGATCTACGTACTTAATGCGTACGGCCACGGTCACCACAACAGTGACAGGGTCATAAGAGAAATAAGTTCTCTACTCATATTTTACCAGTGGGAACTTTTATAAATCAAAAGAATCCTTATATGATATTTATATAAGAGAGATTAAGATAGATAATTTGAAAAAATAGCTCGGTCAAAGTCCTTTCAAGGGCTGAAATGACCAATTCGTTTTCATTTGTAATCCTGTCACATTGTAAATATATCTTTTTTTGTCGATTATTTAAACAACGAAGAGTCAGATGGCGTATACTATTCTGACTTTTGATCGGCTGATTAAACGAACCTATTGGTAGGATTGTTTAAAAAACTCCACAATCCCGGGTATCAAACTGTCATTGCCTTCTGTAGAAAATACGTCTTCTGCAATGCAAGAGATATATTGTAAATCTCAACATCACCAACTTTTCTGGCGTGGATGGTAATCACCAATTGTGCTAAAAACATCTGCAACGAACTAATTTATGATGAATTTCGAACAATTCAAACAACTTGTTCAAAATTTCGAACAGGTCAGGAGTATTTAGCGTGTTTTCTTTGGAACAGGTCGATCCGTGTCGTACTGGAGGGGATTTCCACCAGAGATAACATCATCAATGCTGGAGTACTTCAGGGTTCTGTCTCTTAATTATTACCAATTAACTTCTGTCATTGATTTATAACCACATTCGTTCGCTAGCGGACGTCAGCAGCATTTTTCACTCATATTCCTCAAAAAATGCTTTTCGCATATTTGGGCAGGGTCTTCAAGGTCTTATTTGGAGCTTCTGGAACGAATTCAACGACGTTCGATATATTTGATAGGGGATGGAAATATTAAATCTTATCTCAACTCTCTTAGGTATCCACGCAACGATTTTTAATGAACGATTTCAGTCGTTCAGTAAAGTTGTGGAACAATCGCCCTGCGAGCTTGTTTCCCTAACAGTTTTGCGTTGTTTAAATTTAAAACAAATCTTCCGAATCAACGCCATACCTTTGCATTTATAGGAATCATCCCCTGAGCGTCGGATTAGTATAAAAAAATCTCCGAATAGGGTTTTGCCAATAGAGTCGAATTCAATGCAAGAAAAACCCACAGTTGTCTGTTATCTCACAAGCGGATGAATTGGCCGTTAGCACTCCAGCCGCCCTGGATATTCTGGGCATATCGATACAATTTGGTCTTCGCTGAAATGATAAAATTTTCGATATGTCGAAAAAAGCGTCAAAATTCCTAAGTCTCTGATCATATCACGATCTATTCCTCATATATCAGGCCGAAAATGGACTACAACTCGAACATTTGGGCAGGGGCTTCAAGGACTTATTTAGAATTACTGGACCGAATTTACTGTCCTTATACCTTATTTCTGCTCAGGTGATACTATACCTAACGCCACCACCTCTTCAAGCCATGTTTTATTGGGCCTTGGTGCAATTTCTAAAACTTCAACAATCTAAATAAATTATTATTAAATTATGCCAGTATCGAAATTTCAATTCAAAAAGTCAGGCGGAAAAATTTGTCTTTTCTATATTTGAATAAAGCAGTGCGATGCTGATTAGCTAAGGGATAATAATCTTAAAAGCTTTTTATTTATTCCAATTTTTTTAAAAAGTCAAAAAATAATGATTAATTTTTGACCGATTTTTTTTGGTCAAAAATAAAAGTTGAAATTTGACTTTCATTTTTTCGGTCAAAAATAAAATTTAAAATTTGATTTATATTTTTTCAGTGAAAAACAAAAGTTAAAATATGACTTCTACTTTTTCGGTAAATGTATTTAAATGTAAAATACTTGTACTCATTCGGCTCATTAGCATATTTTCGGGTATAAATCAACATGTGCCGAGTAAGCTCGTAATAAATATACACTGTCAAATTTTTAATAGAAAAAATAAAACGCAAATTATAACTCTTATTTTTGACTCAAAAATAAAAGTCAAATTTTAACTTATATTTTCGACCGAAAAAATAAGTCATATTTTAACTTTTATTTCTGACTGAAAAAATAAAAGTCATATTTTAACTTTTATTTTTGACCGAAAAAATAAAAGTGAAATTTTAACTGTTATTTTTGATCGAATAAATAAAAGTAAAATTTCAACTATTTTTGACCAAAAAATAAAAGTAAAATTTTAATTTTTATTTTTGACCAAAGCAAAAATCGGCCAAAAAATAACTATTATTTATTGACTTTTTGAAAAAAGTCATAACAGTTACGGTCCCTGGTTTCAACAGTTGTCATAATAAAAGTCAGTTGCGAGAAACGCGTCATTTAGTTGCAGGAAATTAATTTCGTTTGTCATAAATGTGAATGATTTTTAAATTGCAGCAATTGAAAAATTTGTTGTTCCCAACTGAAAACTTCGTTTATTTTTCTCTTCGTTGTATAAACACAACACTTATAGTTCAGATTTACTTTTTGAACAAATTGTTATCATATAAACAAATTGGTAATTTACTTAATACGAGGACGGAGATAGCAACAGAGTTGAGATGAGTGCAATTCATAAGCAGACGGATGGACATAGGGAGGAAGATAATTAATATAATAAATAATAATGATCGAAATAGCTTGCGGGTATATACACTTAAGATATCTTCTTATATATTAATACGCCAACATCGAATGTTGTCGTACACTTTTTCAATATTTATTTTAGAATAAGGACAATGAAACGTATATCATTCGAAAGGTTCTGCGCCATAGATGTGCCGAATTATGTTAGATTTTAAATTGATGACCTCTGACCCGAAATATTAACGTTGAAAGTTTACATCAATTTTAGTTAGAGATCTCAGAACTGGGAAGAGGTAGAATGAAGAATGTGGTATCAGATGAAAGGTCTGGCAGCACAATATGATTGAATATAAGATTGGTGACCTTTGACCTCAAATATGAGCTGAAAAAGAGCATTTATTAAATAAAAACTAAACAATAAGCGATGGAAAAACATGATATAAGAGAGAAATTTAGACATTCATAAGATGTGCAAAAAAAATTTAATATTTTTCACCATCGTTTACGGTTACCCTACAATAAGCACTTTTTCATGTAACAAGTGTCAATATATATTGTGATGGTGAAATTGCTTACAAATAGTAAATTTTGAAAAATTTATATTATTTTGACATCAAAATTATTGTGATATCTCGAAAACTATAGATGTTTTCAGTACAACGTTTTTTGTATGAAAATTCGTTGGTTGAGAAAAATAACGGTATACGAAAACTTTTTTGCTAATATTTTCCACGAATAGTATGTTAAAAAAATTTCCCGTTATTATGAAATCAAAAGTATTGCGATATTTCGAAACCTGTAGATTTTTTCCATGCAATGCATTTCTTAAAGCAATGTCATTGCCTCAGAATGAGAAAAAAACAATTGATATTTCAAATTTTGATTTTGCAAGCAAATACCTCAGCCATTTTTCAATCGATTTTCCCTAAATTTTCTTTGTCTGAAAGTTCAATTAAATAACTTTGAAATAAGAAAAACTGAGAAATAAGAAAAGATTTACCGTTATCTCACTAATTCAATTTCTTATGTTGTTTTCAAAAAAACTCTAAAATATTAAATTTTTGCTTAAAAATTAGACCAGACATTCTTTTTTTGTGAATTTATTTTTTTTTTCTATTTTCTTCTCTCACACTCTTTCATATACGATATCATTTATTTGCAAAAATTGCTTCATTTTGACACATAATTTAATTAAGTGTTTCTATCATCGAAAATCATGAGCTTCCCCTATGATTTTTTTGATGAAAATTACATTTTTCAAAATGTTGTTTTTGTATTTTTTATAAAGTTCTACAGCTAAAAAAATAATTTCTGTGAAAAAATTTTTCAAATATTTCAAACCAATCCAAAGTTATATACACAAATATATGTTTTTAGCCATTTCCTTATCTACTTTATATATTATATATATTATTATTATATCTATATATAAATAGGCGTAGGTAGAACAATGAAGAACCATTTTCTCCTGTGTCAACTGAATTTGATAATTTTTTTTTAAATCAATAAGAGTAGGGAGAAGGTGTGCACCAGATATCTATAGTGGACGTGGCACATCCCATACAACCCAAATTTGGCATATCGAATAGCTTTAGGTATATCGAACAGGTCACACAGCCTTGAAAATAGGTATTCGGCTTCAAATCACACGTACGTAGGGGCGTGGCACTTTTCAGCAGCCCAAATTTTCGGTAAAACTTTCGAACTATAAGTCAAAAATCAATGAAACGAGGAAGGAAATTCCTACTTAGTCGTATTCTTCGACTAAAAAATTTGAGCGAGCTTTAGACAAAGAGGCGTGGCACCACCCATACAATTCAGAGCTTTTATATCGAATTGCTTTGGAAGTAAATGCCGGAAAGCAATGAAACTCAATATGGAGTTCCCACTTGCTGATATCCTTCTACTTAAAAGTAGAATATCGTCATATGAAATCAAAAAAGGCGTAAGTTACCAAAATTTCAAAATTGACTTTTTGATTGATTATGAAGCACCGTATCAAAATACATGTTCATGCAAAATTTTACATTCCTACTACTAAAAACGACGTTTTTATATACAAAATTCAATAAGCTTTTCAGTGCAAGCGCAAAGCAAAGCCCAAGCATTTTTTGCTTCTCCTGCAAAATTTTTCAAATGTAACTTACGGCTTTTTTGATTTCATATGACGATATGGGAAGTAGGCTACTGGGACGCGCATTGGACAAAGGGGTGTGGCACTGCATTGGCAAATTTTTGATATTGAATAGCTTGAAAGTAAAAGTCACAGAACATGGAAACTCAGAGTATGGTATGGTGCGGTATGAGTTCAGTTACGTTTGCACATGAGTGAAGAAAGAAAAAAATGTTTTAAATAAAAATAAAAAAAAAAATCCATTTTTAAATGGTCGAATTTCGACCAAAGGCAATACTAGTATTTTTAATTTGATGATAACTGAATATTTGTTTACGGCAAATACAACTCGCAAACGAGGTGTAGTTGGTGAATTTTTCAGTTACGGTAAACGAAAAATTTCCTTGCGAATATGTGCGTGTTTTTTTATTCATTTATAAGGACCCGTATAGCTTTATTTCGCTTTTTACACGTATAACTACGTGCCCCGCGTTCTACTCACAGATTTCCTAAAACGTATTTTTACGTGTCCCCCCAACGATGTGTTAGGACGATTAATTTGAATTTTCTTAATCCTGTCTTTTAAAATATAAATCCACTTATAAATACCGAAGTGTAATCACTATTTTCGATTTCATCTTCAACTCAATATCTGAACAATATTTTAAGTTCTCAAATGTCAGAGAAATAAAAATGTTGAAGTACTTGTCAATTTTCTGCAATTTTTGTAAACGTTGTTTTTCTTGAACAAGCAATTTGCGTAGGTTTTGTTTTTTTTTTTTTCTTTTTTAAATACTTAAGAAAGATCTGCAGCATTATCTACTGACTTATCCACAACATCGTTGGCATTAAATGTTTGTTTCATCATGTCCGAAAGTAGTTGATTGCTGCTGCTGCTTCTGTATATAGCATGGTTAGGTCGTTGATGTTGGCGTCGCCAATTACTCTTGTTTTGGCTCCGAGCTGAAAAAAAACTGGTTATATTATGATGCAAACGCGACTATTTCGATATTAACGCGAATGAGATCTAAAATAAAACCAAACACAACGCAATGGCAACCACCAGTCGAGCAGGTTGCTGTGCGCTGGCACAAAAACGAACGATAGGAAAAAAATATATTGGGAAGCAAAATTGGGAACACTTGTGCTTGTTGGCCTAGTTCTATGTTTTTTTTTGTTTTTTTTTTTTTCAAATTAATGCGTTACTCGATGAATGTGAAGAAGCAAATGAGCTAGCAATGGTTAAGTTACAAGAAAATAAATAGCGGCATATCTTAGTTTTTCGCTGTATTATTTGCCACCATAGAAAATTGTTTGTTCGGCTTGATTTAAATTTCACATTGGGTTAAGAGTTTAAATCCCTCTGATCCCAAATCTCTTATTCCGAATATCGCAACAACTTGAAAAATGGCGTTTTTAAATTTTCAAAATCAATTTTCGCAGTTTTTGGGATAAATTTCTTTCAACTTAGTGACTAACTGCAGATTTAGATATACTCTTCATAAACTTAAGAAAGACGGTTTACCACAAATTCAATAAAAATCAAACTAGTAACTTTGCCAAAATGATAAAAAATCTGAAATATATGAGAGAAAAACTTAAGAAAATTGTTATTTTCTAAGCATACCGGTAGTTTCCAAAGACATATTTTTTGGTTTTATATTTTATTTCGATAGATTGAATATTAAAACACATTTAGGATAAAATTCGACTAAAAATGGATTTTGGACGAAAAAAATAACTAAGGATTTTTTTCTTAAATTTCGAAATGAGGACTTATTTTTTTGTAGTAAGAATTTTATGAACCAGTTTATTTTAAATGTGCCCATGTTCACTTTATAAGTGGAAAAAAACGAAAATGTTCAACATTTTCTCTGAGTAACTACATAGGATTAAGTAAAATAGTCATAGCTCATAAAAAGGCTTACCGCTAGGAACTACAGTGACGTGTTACTCACTGGCTTAATACGGCAGTTAAGATATAAAACTTGCTCAACATAAATAAATCCTCTGGCTCTGATGGTACACCACAAAGTGTGCTCAAAATGTATACTTTACACTTTTTCAATGAGTTTATCCATCTTGCTGGAATGTCGCAAATATTCAGTCTGTACCTAAAAAGGCCGATACCAGGGAAGGTAATGGAGAGTGTAATAAACTTCCACCTAATGTATTATCTAGAGAGCAAAGAATGCTCAGTAACTGACCGTCAATATTGGTTTTCGTAGAGTCTGCTCGACTGGTGACCTTTTAGTGTTCCTCGCTGGATTATGGAACCGTTGGGTTCACTTCTTCGGTGAAAGCAATGTGGTTGCTCTGTATGTTTTTAAGGCATTTGACCGAGTGTAGCATAAAGCTCTCGTGTCAAAACTAATTGCATATGGTGTTGATGATAACATTCCTTGATGGATCACATGTTTTCTTAAGTACAGATCGATACGGGTGGTCATCGACGTCATTTCGTCTAGTGAACACCACAGTGTTCAGTCCTATTGCCAACTTTGTTGCTGGGTGTTATCAATGAGAAAACCATCAAGGACTAAAAAAACTCTTCGATTTCGTAAATGATCAACCGATTATCCCACATCCATGTTTCAAGGTAACGTGGTTTTTTCAAAACATCAAGGAGTTTGTTCGCTTTTGTACGAAAGGTTTCAGAGTTCTACAAGGCAACTACCTTCCATCATCCTCGTTCCACTCTTTTCAATATCTTTATCTCAGGTTTATCTGAAGTATTGAATGCCATCTACACAACCTTATAACTGGAGTTATCGACATTGAATATATCTTTTGTAAGATTGCATGTCTTTTTTGCGCATGTCAGGCATTGACCAGAAGTCGTCACCTTTACTTGAGTAACTTCATCTTTATAACTCCGGTGTACCGAATCCTCAGTTAGATGAATAACTCAAACTGACTCAAAGTAGAGTAGGACAAATTAAACCCTTATATCACAATGCACCTTATTGGCCTAAGTGTGTCTTATAGGAGGCAACCAATTTAGCCGAAAAAAAAACTTAAGTAAAATTTGTGTAAAATAACCTAACAATCGTCTATGATAAGCCAACAAAATGGCTTAAAGAAAGTTTTAAACAAAATTTGAATGATATCAAATGAATTTTATAAACAAAAGGCCGTACTGTACCGGGTGCTCCCTTCTAGAAATTGATATATTAAATAAAAGAAAATTTGTTTTTATTTGTTGTCTTTTGATATCTATTTAAAAAAATTTATATTCATTTTTACTCACTTATAGTGGAATGGCAGACACAGTTCCTGCCTCTGGAACAATGGATATTGCTTTGAAGGCTGCTAGTAGTGTTGATATGCACGCAAATCTACTGCATCAGCCGCCAAAGAATTTTCGATCAACCCTCAACAGTGATGAAAATAGTCCCGATGAGCAGGAGATCACCGCCTCATGTGCGGATCTGTCTGCAGTGCCCCTTACAACAAATAGCAGCTTTAAAAATGGCAGTTCCCCAACCAATCTCTCAACCATTACCTTTCGTTGTGAACGCTGTGATAATTTTGAAACAAGCTCACGTGCTACACTTTTGCTTCACGTTGTTCAGTGCCTGTCTAGTCCAGCTAGGTTGAAATCTGAGGAGATAGATGCTGAAAATTTAAGTTTGGCTGCAGCATCAACTGGCGTGCCGCTTGTTGATCACACCAATGGTGGTAGCGGCAGTGGGAACAGTAGTATAAACAGTAATAATCATGCAAAAGAAGCAACAAACCAAGTCATGACTGGTAGTGGCACCAGTCCGAATGGTTCTTCACGTAAGGTCTTCGAATGCGATGTTTGCAATATGAAATTTTCCAATGGAGCTAATATGCGGCGTCACAAAATGCGACACACTGGCGTTAAACCCTATGAATGCAGAGTTTGTCAAAAAAGGTATTACATAGTTTTACTAACCATTGAATTACCATTAAATTCCCTAAATATTAATTGAAATTTGTTTTTTAAGATTCTTTCGGAAAGATCACTTAGCGGAGCACTTTACAACTCATACAAAAACGTTGCCTTATCACTGTCCGATTTGTAATCGAGGCTTTCAACGACAAATCGCAATGCGAGCTCATTTTCAAAATGAGCATGTGGGTCAACACGATTTGGTTAAAACCTGTCCTCTATGTAGTTACCGTGCAGGTTCCATGAAGTCGCTACGAATACACTTTCATAATCGGTTCGTATAAGTAGAATGATAAAAGACATGCATAAAATGTTGTGCTATTCATTCACTAAAGGGTTCTAGAAATTAAAATCGTTCAAATTTATTTGAACTCAGAACTTTTTGGTCTTGAAGTTATTTACTTGACCTATAAATATATTTATTTTTTTTTCACATAGACATGGTATTGATTTAGACAATCCAGGGCCGGGTGGCTCCTCATCTCTTCTACTTGCCTTGGAGTCACAAGCTTCACAAGCGGCCGCAGCAGCGGCAGCCAGCTACGTGCCGAATCTTAATGCAGCTGCAGTTGCTGTGAACGCTGCTGTACCAACGAGCGTTAATGCTCCCAATCACCAAAGTGACAGTGGCGATTCGCTGCGATCAACTGAGAATGCTACACCTCCCATGCATTTCCTTACACCGCATGTAGAGATATCCATGCCGGACAACAGTGGCGAGTTGTGCAATGTAACAAAAGATTCCGATTCCGTTCATATTTTACAAGTTGAAAACGCTATTTTATGCGTTTTGCGTGCATTTGCTTTGCAGGGAAACTCAGCAGCAGTAGCAGCAGCAACTGGCGGCGTTGTTGGTGGCAGCGGTGGCGAATCAATAGAGTCAAAAGTTAAAGAAGGGAATATTGTTGCCTCACCTCCTACAACATCGCATATAACAAACATTTGCAATTCGCCAGGAAATCTACAGGATGAACCGATGGATTGTAATACTAAATCGGTTGCTTCAAACTCCATCAATGGACTACGAGTTACTTCGTCACCTAAGAGCAATCACTACGATAATCACATAATGCCTTCTATCAGTCTAATACCAATCAAACAGGCGAGATACCTATTCATGCGATTGTCGTCCATGCTCTTAAATAATTTTCTATGTTTTATTTGTGTTTTCTTTTTTTAGGAGCCTTTGATTGAAGATTCTTCCGGAGAACAAAATAATAATTGTCAAAATAATCTTGATATTAGCGACAAATTCAAAGCTGACAGTGACTGTGATTTGGCGACAGCAGAGAGTAGAAAGCTTTCATCACTTATCAAAGTAATTTAAAAAAAATTTTCCTTAAGGCCCAGTTTCAATTTTTTGAGTAAAAAAACGGGCTTGTTTGAATGCCTGTATTTTTTTATTTTATTAAATATCAAAACAATTTTTTTTTTGTTTTTATTTCAGTCTTAGATTAACAATTTTTTTTTTGTTTTTTTTTTTTTTTTTTGCAGCCATATTTACGGTTATACAGCGCGTAAAAGTTGAGGTCGCGAACAAGAGGCCTCTTGCGGCTTGCACGATATCACCTCTTTAGGTGGTTTGATAAAAAAAAAACAAAACACCAAAATTTTATAACAGTTTTGTCTTGTGCGTGAACCAACAAAAAGTGTAAAATTAAAAAAAATAAAAAAAAATGCCGCATAAAAGAAAAAAATTCCATTTTTCATACACGAAATTGGACCTTATAAATGAAATAAAAAGCAAAACAAAAAATTTTTTTTTGATTTTGTTGGTTCACGCACTGCGTATTCAATTATTTTACAAAATGAGAAAAGATTTAAGTTAATAGGACACATACTTTTCGAGTTAGAGTGCAAGCCGTTTCAAAAAATGTTATTTCGAGAAAAACGCGTTTAAAGTTTAAATGAGAGCCAATATCAAGCTGTCTGATAGAACTGCAACATGGTGTATGTCTTAAACGGCTTTGAATTTTATTGTGAAATTTTTTTTACACATTCTTAGGGTGTTTTTGAAAATAATAAAATAAAAAAAAAATTCGAAAATTTATCAAAAAAAAATTTTCAATTTCGGGCCTTAATTATCAAAGTCCTTATATTTACCCCTTTTTTATTTATATATTCCCTAAGATATACATAGCTTCTTAACGAGTAAAAACAACAATTAATCTAAATATGTAAATTATTTGCAGGTATCTCCACTGAAGTCACTGTTACGTGAAGATTTAAAAAGAAGAATTTGCGCTAAGGCTAACAATCGCATTATAAGGAACGCGGCTGTATTAGAAAATAACAATGTAGTTCAAGGTACGCCAGTACAGAATAGTGCTACATGCAATGCGACAGCTATATGCAATGGTACAATAACATCCTCTGGCCAAGAGACAGAATCATCAATTCTTAATCGAAAACAAATGTTAACATGTCTTTTCTGTGGCATCGAATTCCCCGATGAAACACTTTACTTTCTACACAAAGGATGTCACTGTGAGAGCAATCCTTGGAAGTGCAATATTTGCGGTGAACAGTGCAACAATGTTTACGAATTTAATTCTCATTTGTTGAGCAAAAGTCATCAATAACTCATTGCTTTCAAATCAAATGGTAAAAGCTTAGATTTAAAATCAAACCAGCTTTCAAAAAGCAATTCGATGAATATTATTACTCGTATATAGGCAAACGCCAAAACTTATATTATTTTAATAGGTGTGCCGTGCAGCCCAAATTGGGATTGCATGGTTCACATAAAATGGCAATAGTAAAGTGTGATAGTTAGTCTTAAAATTAGCAAATTTTTGCATTAATTAAAAAAGATATGTATTATTGTAACCCATATATATATATATATATATTGATATATATAATAGATTATACATATAATTTTGTTGTTGTCAATTTTAAAAAAATGTTTTTAAGTGCACATCTTTTGAAAACTTCGGAAAATATTAAGATTATCGTTTTAACGTATTCTCTATAATATATTTATATTGAGTGGGGTGCAGCGTAAATGAAATTCGAACAATTTTTTAAACGGTATAAAAAATAAACAACCCAGTGGTGTAGTTGTAGGAAATTAATCTTAGTTTTAGAAATGATTTAAAGAAGTTTATTTAAAAAAAAAAACAAAAATATTGAGCTGCACGCGGTAACATAATTGGAGCGACAAAAAATAGCTAGCAAAATTTATATCAGTTTAAGATTTTAATGGCAAATTAAAACGTTGGTACTTAACAATAATATAATATAATTAAAAACGGAAGTGATGATTTTGCTGGCTTCTACTGATTTGCCAAAAATTTCTTATACAGTCCCTTTTTAGACCTCGAAATACATGCATGCATTCAATATATTTTTCTGAATGTAGCAATGTCGTTTGTAATAAGGAGCTGCAAAAAGCTCAATAAATTGTAATAAAATTGTTATTGTTAAATTTGATTCGTTGTTAGTTTATACAAAATATTTTTGTTGAAATTATTATTATTTTATTCAACTAATGCAGCTTATTTGAGTTCAAAGCAAAATAAATTTAAGGATATATAAGTGGTCCATGATCTTACTTCTCCTTCACAAAAACACGTTCATATTAAATTTTTAGAACTTAAAGATGATACATTCCTGATGAAAATAACAGAATCAATATCTTGCTCTGAATATATCTTTAGTGATTGGCTACTTGCTCAACCAAATTTAAATAAATTAATTTCAACAATATTATCAAATGAAGAGAACCCATTGAATGTTGCCTAATTTTAAGCCTTCTTGCCCTACAGAAAACACAATATTACAAAAATTCAAATACAAACATAGATATTTTCTTTTCTAACAAATTAATTGAGAATGAAACAAACATATTTGTTGATAACTTTTACTGCCCTCCAGAAACTTCTTGCAATAAGTTTATCATTGTTTATTTCAACCATAATGCAGACAATACAGACCACGGCAAAAATTCGTTTGTTTTTGTTTTGTAAAAAAAAAAATGCAGAAACTAATTTTAAAATAAAATAAAAGTTTGTTGAAATTTAAAATACATTTTTGGATCTATGCCTGGTCCATATAATAAACCCTCCATTCCTTCTGCAGCATCTTAGAATTCAATTTGGTGTTGTCTGCAAACCATTCTAGCCCTCTCCTGTGCTGTAATGCGCTCTGTGGTCGTAGATTGTGACACGATGTGCATCCTCCTTTTCTGAATTTGAATGCGCATTTGGGTCAATTGAATGTTCTATTGGAAATACAAAAGTGATAAATAAAAAAAAAAAAAGTGATGCTGAAAGTTTATTTAATACATAGCTGTTAAGTAATGATTACTCGTCGTAATCATTACTTATTCGATTCTTTTTTTCAAAAAGGTAAAATAATTGATTAAGTACGATTCTTTTCTGTTTGGCTCAGTAATCAAAAGATTACGATTCCAAATAATCAAAAAATAATAACGATTACTTAAGATTACGCAAAATAATCAAAAAGAATCAAAAGTAATCAAAAAAATAATCCGATTACTTTTCGAGACTATTTTCGATTCTTTTTTGATTATTTTAAGATTTTCAGTCTTAGGTATAAACAATTTTGTTAAATTTTAGTAAAAAAAACAAAGTTATGTATTTCATTATAAAACAAAGATTGACAAAAAACAAGGACGAGATCAATAATGTATTATAGTACACCATAAACGAAACAAAAATAAAACCTTTTTACTCTAAATTACTAAATAAGCACTAATTTTTCAAAAGAAAAATCAGACAATGATTGCCGTCTTGGAGCGTTTACTATGCCAGCGAAAGAAAATAATCTTTCAATTGGTGCTGAGGACATTATTGAATGAAAGAAATGGTTCCTTCAACAAGCCATACTTTTATCAAACCATTTCATAACTTGAATTGTCATTCAATTAGCAGAAGAGTTGGTGTGTCAATTGAGATCGCTGATCGGGCTTATCGGTGTCCTGTGGAGACCCAGCTGTGTCAATTTCTTCATCTGCAAAATCAAAAGTCTTAAAAGCTTTACTGAGATAAAATAATCTGAAAGATTGCCTCACCATCAACAGCGTATTTGCTGTTTCAAACAGGTAATTAGCGAGGTAATGAGCAGGAGAGAAAAGCTTATATCTCATTTTATGCGAAAACACTAACAACAAAAAAGCTCACCCAACATGTTTGCCTAGTATACCCACGGCATAAGACTGAAATTCTTAAAATAATCAAAAAAGATTCAAAAATAATCTTAATAAGTATTCGGATTATTTTTTTGATTACATTTGATTCTTTTTGATTATTTTGCGTAATCTCAAGTAATCGTTATTATTTTTTGATTATTTGTAATCATAATCAATTACTAATCATAAACTTCTCCCTTAAGGATTATATAATCATTACAATTCTTTTTAAAAAGTAATCTAATTGATTACTGATCGCAATCGCAATTTAACAGCTATGATTTAATATGCTCCTACTTTCAAATGCTCCGAAACCCCTTTTCAAATTTTGTCGAATTAACATGAAATTTTCTGTGTATATAAACCTTTATGTAACAACCATAAATATATCGACTCATAACCGCCAAAATATCTTAAGCGACATAATATCCGATTTATGTTTTTTGATGAAAATCGATAATTTGCGATGGTTTACATCGTCTGTCAAAATTTCATAGGTGTACGAAATTAGATTATGAATTTAAACCAAAAGCAATTTTAGCTTAAGTACACACAACATGTTTGTTTACATTTTTCATGACAGCAAAGTGTCGCTTAAGATGAAATTCTCTAAAAGAAATTAATCAATATAAGAGATAAAATTATTAAAACAAAATTAATATCAAAGAGATAAGAGATAAAAGATAAAATTAATAGCAAAGATAATTAAAAAAAACCTTCTCCTGTAAAATTTTCTTTTTGGCGCTTAAGATATTTTGGCGGTTATGAGTCGATATGTACATTGCGAAAATAAAATTTTTAAAAATCGATTTTTTTGTTGCCTTCTACTGCGAATAACCACTTAACAGAAATATATCACAGGATTAACGAGTCAACTCAGTCAACTTGATTTCGATACGTATCATGCAACAATCTTTCCGGAAAATTTTCTAGATAAATTTTTGCTAAAAATACCGTCTAATGAAAAATAAAAAAAAAAATGAAATAAAGCCCAAAATATTTTGGGCGAAAAAAATAAATGAAATAACGCCCAAAATCAAAAATGAAATAAAGCCCAAACGTACTGAAATAACAAAATAGATTCAGTATTTTTGGGTTTTATTATGACAAACACCAAAAATTTGTAGGGACAATTTTTGTGCTTTACTTCATATATTATTTTGCGCTTTATGCTTTAATAATATTTACGACGAAAATTAAAAATGAAATAATACCCAAATAATATGAAATAAAACATAACATTTTGGGTCTTACTTAACGCCGAAATTTGTATGGAAAAATGTTTATTTTGGTTATTATTTCATTAAGCGTTATTTAAAAAAAACATCGATACAAAGGGTTCAGTGAAATAACGTCCAAAATAAACTATGAAATAATGTCTCGAAATAGTCAATTCAAATTTGGACGATTAAATTCTAATGAAATAAGATCCAATATTTTTGAACCTTTTTTCATTTAATTTGAGCAATATATCATTATTTTTGGGTTTATTTAATTTTTGATTTTAGGCGTTATTAAATATTTTTCGCCTAAAATATTTTAGGCTTTATTTAGGCTTTACTATAAGCTGCTTTCGATGTTCGACTGTAGTCGAATGGACTGATCAAACGAATTTACGTTTGGTATTATAACTTACTTTCGACAACGAATAACACTATTGTGAATTTCGCTCATTTGGCTCGGTCTATCAGTTGTTTGTAATTTTTATTAATAAATACAATTTGTTTTCAAATTAATTGTGGAAAAAATAAGAAAATAAACAAAATATATATGACTTTAGTTAAGCAATTTAACTCCAGCATAAATTCCTCCCACTTCTTTGTTGATTGAAGTTTGGAAGAAATGCCCTTCGCAAGTAGAGGATTTGCCTCCATCAATGACACCAGTTTTTCCCAACTGTGATATGTTGCTCACTACCTTCGATCTGGATAAGATTAACAAAACAGTTAAAAATTAGTTGGAAGTAAAAAAAAAAAAAAAATATAATACATTTTTAACAATTACTTCACAGTACAAACCGCATCGAACGCAAAATTCTGTTCGACTGAGTATTCGATCAGAAACAAATATTTCGACAGGGTTGCACTGTCATAATAATAATTTTACTTTCGATATTCGCTATTCGACAACCAGCGAAGATGGAATGTCGAAAGCAACTCATAATAAGGGCCTTCATTTTTTCTATTTCGGGGTTTTTCCCTGAACCTGAAATTAGGCCCAAAATGTATTGTGGATTAAGGCCCAGACATTTTCTTTAAAAATTTTGGGCGTATAATATTATGAATTAAGACCCAAAAAATGACGAATTGATTTCTTTCCGAAAGTTTTGGGTGTTATTTCATTTTCATTTTGGGCGTTTCTTAATATTTATCTGTTATTTTCCTTTTTCGATTTTGGGCGTTATTTCACTTGTTTTCGAACAAAATATTTAATTTTTTATTTTGGGCATAACATCATAGGGTACTATTCCCCTAAACCTATAAAAAAAAAATACAATAAAACAAATATAAATGACATAGGTGAATACTTTCAAAAATAATAAATGTAATTTTTGCTGCACACTGTCAAGCTAATGTAAGGCATACATTACAGTGGAATGGTCAATTAGGCCATCAAAGGTTAATGTAAAGCTAAACTTGAAAATGTAATTGCAATTCATTATTTTCGTTAGTAAAAAAATTCTCTTTAATGACTTTTAAATCACGTAATAAAAATTGATCAAAATGTTGTGCAAAATGTAAAATCACCTTCTGCAATTCTTACATTACTCAGCCTTATTATAAATGTATTGGTTGGTTTCTTTTTTTTTAATTTAAATATGAGCTTAGTTTTACTGATAATTCTATCGGAAATGTAATTAAATTAAATCAGAGTACGGAATCATGCGCCCACATGCCTTTGTGAGCGTATAATTCGAAAAGGTACAAAGCAATCCTATGCGCTCGCGAATACGTACCCTATTAAATATTTAATCGCTCTTCTCGTCCATGATCGCGTTCCTTTTGGTGGAACTTTGAGAAATGAGATCTCATTCCGTGCATTTACCATAACCAGCTATGGGCAGAAAGCGCTCTGGGAGCGTTGAGAGCAAGAATTGAGAGCAAAGGCTTATGTAGCAACACAAAACGCAATAACAAATCAAAGAAAAAAGACAAACAAAGGAACAATATAGAAGCTTTAAATGTAGTGGTGCCCATACCCGACCATAACGTACGCGCTATGGATGAGAGAGCAGCTGAGACTTTTGATGCTTATGAGACAGTTCGTCAGCAGTATACGGCAGAAATGAAAGCTGGACAGTACAAAGAAAAATTTAGCGCTAAGCTAAGTCATTGTATATTATATGATTTGTGTTGACTTCTTGGACAAAAACCTATGATTTTATGCCAAGAAGGTTTCACTTGAATGATATATCGAATTTTCGTTGAGTCATTGAACCTTCTTGTGCCTCTGTTGACGTTATGTCCATAAATTTATTATTCTATGGCCAAAACGTTCCACTTAGATTTAGACTATCTATGGAGCTAGTGGGATTATTGGAATTTTTTTGAGTTTTATGAATTCCTTGAACTTTCAGGTAAATAGGTTTAATTTGGATTATATGTGGAATTAGTTTAGTTATGGGTTTTTTGTTTTGGGTTCTGTGGACTCCTTGTGCAAAAATCGACCACTGTCAGTCAAATAAGTTTCACTGTAATTATCTATAGAACTAGTTGGATTATTGCATTTTTTTTTTTTTTAGTTTTGTGGACTTGGAAAAAAAAAATCGTTGATTCAGATAAATATTTCATTCTAGAATTATGTATGGTACTACTTCGGTTATTGAAATTTTTTCAAGGTTTTATGGACTCTTTGGACAAATATCAGATTTTTGTTCAAAGAATCCGTAAAAACAAAAAAGTTTCAATGCTTCAACTAGTTTCGGAGATAATCTGCGTGGGACGTATTGGATTTTGAAGCATCGATTGTTGCCCAAGAAGTTTACAAAGTTCGAAAAATTTCTAATGGGCAAAAAAATAGTCGATATTTGTCCAGTTAAGGAACTCATTGAAATTACCATAGTCCATTAAGCTTATATATCCCCAGTAAAACACATCGGTTTTTGTCAAAGAATTCCAAAGGACCCATACAAAATCCGGCAACTCCTCTGTGAGCTCTACGGTGACCTTTTTAAATATTGCCATTCATTGCCATGTACCGCTTGTGAACTGTCGTATGAGCTGGAACTCATCGCCTCATTTTTAACAAATATGTTTTATCATCCACGTACATGAGCAAGTACTATTGCTATGAAAGTTTCGCTCTCGCATAAAAGCTTGAGACGTTTTAAAAGGGCAGTGCTCGCGTTCGCACACTTGCGGACCTTTCTGTACCCTGATTTAAATGCATCTAAAAGAGAAATATTAGTGGACGCGGCTTCCAATGACAATTTTATAACATAATTGTACAGTATTGGCTAAAAGAAGGATTGTCACATTTTTTTTAAGCCCATTTAGTTACTTTTGCATTAGACAGTAACTATTGTTAAGCAGTTATAAATCGCAAAAATATCACAGAGAACAAGAAATATCTGTTATCTGTTTGAAAAAATATAAATTTTGGTATTTACACTATAGATTACAAAATTAACAAATTGTTACAAAGAAAGTAAATGAAAATAAATATATATTGATATATCGACACCTTAAGACCATCGACGTGTGCTTAAAATCATTTATTTTTAACTGTAAAAACAAAGTCTAAATGCGGTTCAACTGATTTTAGCACAATCTCATAAATATTCTTTTTTTGCAGCTTAACTTTGAAATAAATCAGCTTAATTTGAACATTTTATCTTTGAAATCATCTACATTCGCATAACCATTAAGGTGACGATATAATGAAATATAGTATATTTTCAAATATTTTTATATTCGGAGCTACGTAGATACCTTCCTTCCTTGCTTTAAGTAAAAATAAAAAATAAGATATATATACATACATATATTATTTTGTTAACTTAGCAATAATAAAAAAAAAAAAAAAAAATAATAAAGAAAATTAACGAAATAATTAGTAAAATTAACTAAATTTTAAATAATGTTAAATATAATAATGTATAAATTTTGACTACATATATTTATGTGGGTATTAAACATAAAATTGATCATGTCTTGAATTTGATATTGAAGGGGGATTATTATGAAATTGCATCGATTTCTAGTTGGGAAAAATCTGGTAAATCTGGAAATTTGAGGCTTTTAAATATATAATTTTTAGAATTCAATGCTTAAAATGTTCTAAAGTCGAGTTGGAAAATGTTTTAAAAACTGATTTCGAATCTGCAGTCAGAGTTTCACAATTAAGCAAGGCGCATTTTTTATGCTGCTTTTTTTATGAAACAATGTCTATTTTCTGTCATTGACTGTTTTACTCGAGAGACTAACGTTACTGATATTTAACTTAAAAAAAGAACCTTCTACATTTTAAACGAAACTTTTTCCAGATCAAATTCAAAAAAACCTTTTTCCATTTAAAAAAACCCTTTTACATTTCCAACCTTCTACAGTTCAAAGAGAAACTTTCCATCATTTGTAATGCAAGTTTTACAAGTTCAAATTCAACCTTAGCCAGGAGAAAAATCTGCGGTTCGTTTCTCGATAGGCCTCCCAGTAGGTAGGTCTCAAAGAGTTTGGTTGGGAAATAATCTTTGTATGCTTTAAAGCGCTACTAGTGGAGTATATCAAGGCTCAGTACTTGGTCCGTTGTTAAGAAAACATGCTGATGTGGAAATCCTTAAAAATCATATGCTATTTGCCAATCAAATCAACCATATCATCATGAAGATTTGCCTTCCAACAATTCTACCCTACAACTTGCAGCCGGAACTGGTTAATACGGTCTGAAATCTGGGTTTTCGAATAAACTCATCTCTGTTCTGTTGTGACCACATAAAGTCTTGCATAAATAAAGTGTCTTAAGATTTCTTTGAAACCTTCGAATGACATCAAGTTTTTTGTCCGTTGAATCTAGGAAAAAACTGGCATAGCAGCAGTGTATTGAAGTGATGTATTGCAAACTTGATTCACAGTCATCGCACAAACTTCTGGTTGCCTTCGATAAAACAGTCCGCTACAACGACGGTTTGAGAAAGTTCGATAATTTTTCCGTCGATAGCAAAAAGATACTTGAACGTTGCTTCCCAAGCTTACTTAAAGCTAAACATTGCATTTTTCTTCACCCGATTATTAACACTCGAAGTCTTACGTTTTTTTTTGAAAAATAAAATTTTGCAGATCAATTAGAAACATGAAGCTCATGATCCCTAGCCATAATTTCGCTTACTCCAGTGGATTATTTTTCTTGAGCATTGCAAGGTTGTGGAATTCATTATCTAATTGTATCATTACTGTATCCAAAACCATTAACTTTAAGCTTTTAATCTTATTTTTTTAAACTTTCTGTTTTCTTCTTATTCTTGCTGCTCTATAAATGTCTTAAAGTAACATCTGTATATAATTGTTTAGATATTAATTTTTTATTGTATAACTTCATAATTCAAAAAGTCAATTTGAGTACTATACTATGTATTTATAAAATAATAGTTTTTAATTTTTTCTTGTATCTCTCTATGTTGTTATTCCCTTTGTCAAAACGGCATTCAAAAGATTAATATTTATATGTTACTTTATATTTATTTATATTTTTATTACTGAACTAAACTCAAATTAAAAGAATTTTTTTAGCTTTGAACCAAGGATTTCAGGTGGAATACGAATTCAGTCAAGTCTGCCTTGGTTCGAAATGGGGTGATAGATTAGTGGGAAGGAAAGGGCAATCAAGTGAAACATATGTAGGATGTTCTAAGTGTGGTGGAAAGCCAAAGAAACATGTGAATTTGAATCAGAGGCAAGTGTTATGCCTTTACCTCAGTCAATTCAAGTTATAAAGGCAATCTCATCCACAAACTTCTCTACCATCAACTACAACTTCAAGTCGTAAATACTGATGAATTTTTAATTTCAGTTGATTAGAAATGAGGATAGAAAATTTAGAAAGGTTTTAAAGCGAAGGACCATGGCCTGGCCGGCAGTCGAGCACGCTACCAACTCGACTACCGAGGCCACCATTCGGCGAAATATCTAATATATTTTCGAGACGTATTTTTCTTTTTTTTTTTTTTTTATGAATTTGTTTTATTTTTTGCAAAATAAAAGCGACTTTTTTTTTGTTATGAATATTTACGTGATATTTTATTCTGAAAGCTTTTCTCTTTCCCTGGGATATAGTGAGGTTGAGGATGTGTTAAGGATATGTTTTGATAACTTCAAATTTGAAAATCGCTTTACCATTTATTCTCTACTTAATCTGTTTTAAGTATATGCTTGGAGTAAAGTGAGTATTTAAAATTGTCTGTTGTCCATGCTAATGGTTCCACCTTTATTCAAAATATAAGACAGCTAAGGCTATTAGACTCAAAGAGGATTTTTCAATCGAAGGTTTGGTAAGGTTATAAATGCTCTTCCTCAGAATTAACACTCTTGTTCAGAATTAACGCTCTTCCACTTTTTTTTAGGATAGTTTTTAATCTAGTAAATAATGATTGCTAAAGGTTGCATTTGAGGTGTAAAAAGTTGAATTTGAAATGTATACAGTTTCATTTGAAATGGAAAAAAGTTTTTTTATTTGTAAAATTTAATTATTATTGAAGTAAGAGCATTTGCAATGTCCTATGAATGACCTTATAGTTTTTAAAAATTTAATTAAAATTTAATTCCAAATACAGTTTTTAAATTTAATTAAAATATTTTTCTTATATTTTATTTATGTTTCACTTGAATTTATTTCGATGCCAAAACCTACAATAAAATTTTTTTTTGTAAATTTAAACTTTAAATCCGCTGCTTTTCTTTTCTTGCTTTTTGACCTAGCGTGGTGGATTGACAATGCTATATCAATCCACCATGCCCAGTACTTAGCTTAAAAATTGCACTTTAAAAACTGCGGCATCTTTTTCATCAAATTATTTGTGTTTAATACTTATATAAATATGTGTATCGCTAGAATAGCTATGTATAAATATACACCAAACCATCACACACACACACACACACACAAATAAAGTTATATTTATATAAAAAATATGCAATAACTAATGAATAAATTGCAAATACAAATACATAATAAAAAAAAAAAATAAATAATATATATATACCTACATATATATATAAGTACATATATATATATATTAAAATACCATATGATGGCCTTAAATGGGCTTAAAACTGTTATGTTTTCAGAGTTTAAAAAGAAAGCTTTATGTAATCTATTAGATCTGTTTCTTCTATAGATTAAAAATTTTATTAACTCAAAGAGGCATTATAGTCTAGTATATATTTATGCAATAATTGCAAAGCAATTTGGTACCATGAATTAAGTGAATCGTTAAAGAAAGAAAATTTTTTAGAAATGTTAACACTTAAGAAATAATTAGTTTTTCGATTGTTAAGAGCACATAACATAGTTGTAAAACGCTGTTACAACAGTTTTGAGTTTTATTTTATTTAATTTTTTTAATTTTTTTTTTATTTTTCTCATAAAACAAATTTTAAAATTTCCAAATAAAAAATCCGATTTTGATTATCAAGAAACAAGATTCACTAGCTACGTATTGCCACTAGCTATAAATTAATGCCATAAAATCAAAGCTGATAATCCTCTGTAAAATTACACAAAGCATTACCAACAGATTAGTTAAACCGGAAAGGAAAGCCATTTCGCTCCTTTCAATACCAAATGAAGTCTAATTCGAGGTGATTCCCAATCATGAAGAAGATCAAAAACTATGTTTTGGAGGTGTCTCAAGCGAAATGGGATAATTTTTATGACAAATGGTGCAAACGCATACAAAATTTTTTTAATCATAAAAGAGAGTATTTCAAAAAACAATAGAGAAAAAATGCGGTCCTTAATTATCTTGATCGTGAATTAGGGTTTTAAATTGACTGTTATTTTAAAGTAGTTCATGTCCTTTCTCTATTTCGAAACGGTTCCAGTTCAAAGATTGCATTTTTTTTCAAAATACCCTAAAAATATCGTTCTGTTGGTACTCAATTGCATGACTTGACAATAGTTAAGGCTCTTGGATGAAATCTGAAACAATAGCGTAGATTTTTTCTTTTATCCCACTCATTTTGAGATTCTTTTCGATCTAACGGGTTCTACACAGTCAGGAGGAAAAAAAATCGATTTCAGGAATTTTACCTGAATAAATATTTTAAGTTATTAAAGTAAAAATTTATTTACATATTCTGGTTACTTTGAATTTTTCTTTTATTTGTAAAAATAGTTATTTTTAGAGCTGCTGTAGCCGATCTCTGGGAGCTACTCTAAAAAAAGGAGTGACTGGATCACCTGAAATGAAAAAACCAAACAAGTTCGTTAACTTAAAGTATTATCTAGTATTTTACTGAAGGTATTAGCAAAAGGTCTATTTCCGTACACATTTTTCCAGCACGAGAGAGAAGAAGAACAAGCAAAATATCACTCTTTATTACTCGAACTTTACTTGAAAAATTTCTTCGAGCACGAATCTAGAGCTTCAAACAGCTAATTGTCAAAGTGATAAAAGTCAATTGTGAAAAAAATTTATGAAATTGGTTGGAAAATTAATTGAAATAAAGCAAAATGAACGTTAATGCAAACCCTTGCAACCTCTTTGAATTTTCCATTCTTTTAAATAAACCAACCAGTAAATTAAATTTTTATTTAATTTGTCAAGAAACAGCTGTTTTGCTTGAAACTTACTTGAAGTAGTTTCCTTACTTTTTGACAAATTTTCTCATATTTTTTTGACAGATAATAAAATTACTCTATTACTCGAACTTTACTTGAAACGAGTACGAAAACAGGCCTAATATATTCGTTTTTGACGAAATGGCGAAAACGAAATTTCATCTCAACAAAGAAAAGTCGATTAAAAAAAAAAATAATGACTTAAATTGCTAGTAAAATGGTTAGAAAGACAATTACTTAAAAAAAACTTGTGTTAAGACTGATTTGTTCAGCCGGTTCCGAGAAATCCTGCTCATCGAGTTCTAAATCTTAGTTCTGGGGAATATCGCGAAACTTAAAGTTTCGTATTTCAGAGAAAGACGTATTTCGAGACTTCTTTACTTTTGCCTTCCTGAATGCGTATAACACCTTAATCGACAATATAAAGCCTCGAAGTCTTTCACATCCTTTTTTTTGTCGCACCTTTGTAGATAATGCTTAATTTTTCATTGATAGACTGCATTGTGTATTTAAGTATTTTGAAATTCGAGCCCAGACATTTTATTTAAATTTTTAATTTTAAAGCTTTTTTTTTAAAGTTGGAAAACTTTTTGGAAATTTTTAATGCAATTTTCTTCATCAACCCTTTATATTTATCAGTGTAAAATAAAATAAAATAAATAAAAAAAAGATACAGTAGTTTCGACTATGTCGTAACACAAAACGTAGAATTAGTCAATTCGCTTTTGATGACATCTTTTTTAAAAACTATTTAGCAAAATATTTATTCCATACAACTGAGCATATGACCTTTAAGAGTGCCGGAGAGGGTTAATATGTATGACCGACCCGCATTACTTTTGCAAAAGGAACATTTTTGCCTTTGACACCTATTCCCTCCGACCACTCCTTAGGGGGGCTACCATACAAATTTTATGGTTTTGTCGATAAAACCGGAAACTGTCGATAAATAGGTAGCAAGTTTAAGCAAACAAAAACATCAAATGTTGGCTTTATATTTCATGTAATTGTGTAAAATTTATATAAGTTAGAGAGTTCTAACATGAATTTTTGTCGCATTGAGGATCAAGCAGACCAACAAGTGCTAACATCAACGTTGTACGATCAGTACTTTAGGCCCAACAAAGGCTCAAAAAGTTATATAAATACCGACACCTGATCACTATCAACCACCCTACTTACCTCCGAGAATGACGTATTCTACGTCAAAAAATGCTATCTTAAAAGCAGAAACTCCCTCTTACAATTCCCGGTAAAACATTTTTCAGGGGCTGAATATGTTCTTGTTCTTTTTGTTTTTTTTTTTTTAACTGTTTGAAAATAACCCGAGAAATGAAAAATGTTATGAAAAAAATTAATTTTATGGAAGAAAATCAATTGACGCAATGATGAATCTAAGTTTCTTGAAACAAATTTCTTGCCTTTCGTTGAAAAAGTTGAGTGGTGGTTTCTTCTTTTGAAAAATTTACTTTCGGCAATTATTTTTATTTTTTCTTTCTTTGTATACGTTTACCTACATATATTATTGCTTATAAGTATATAAATATCATACATTCTAATTTGTTTTTTTTTTAATATTCTAACATTTATTGATTTATGCTTCACGAAAAAGTTATACATCGCGTAATCATCCAAATTTTCATGGTTGACATCCGTCCAAATGTTCACACAGCTGTTGTGTATAAAGTATAAATATTTTTATACTGCACACTGGGTAAAGTGAACATTGCGTTATTTTATTAAAAAAAAAACCATAGTTGAACCATATTATTATACTTGTTGTTTTTGTTATAATGTTTATGTATCGTAAAAATTTAGTAGTACCTACACATGTACATAATATATACATACTTATAAATATATATATATTTTTAATATTTGTATAACTTTTATTTGTTGTGTTTGAAAATTTCATTTTTTAACAAATACAAGTGAATTGTGGGCAAATTCAACATTGAAAATGTTTCAAATTTTGTTATTTAAGCAGAAGAAAAAAAAGTTCATTGTTAAAAATTTGTTTATAACATTTAAAGAAGAAAAATAGCTATAATTGTTAAGATTTGCTTGCCTCTGCTGGCAGTTATTTTTCAGAAATAAAAACCATAAAAATAAATAAATTTATTTCTTTTGCATTTTTACTTAAGAGCACTTTACTAGCATGACAATCCTTAGCAAGGTATTATAAAGGTCGTTTTTCGAAGTGACAATGTTACGTTTTATCGTGCAGGTTTCCAAAAAAAGTTGAAAAAAAGCATTTTTCCAAAATGCATCGGCGTTGTATAGAATTGTTTCTCGATGAATATAGGTGCTATGATAAGAGTTATGGCACGACAGAAAAGATTAATTATTTTGTCTTATGGTTAAAATATATAAATATTTGCTTAAGCAACGAAAACACAAATTTGTTACTTAGAATTATAACTCGCTGCTTTAAGGTGCTACCGTAAAAGATATATAACACCAGTAAAGCCTGGTTCTCAGTTTTCACTACAAAAATAGGCAAAACGTTCATGACGTTATTAGGCTGCGGAGAGAGCAGCTCCAAGAACGAAAATGAAGCAATCGTGCAACAGCGTTGCATGAAATTATTACTCCGTGAATTTTATAAAACACGTAACGGTAATCTCCACGATAAATGTTATAAAACAGAAATGATGGATTTACACTTGACCTTACGATCAAAATATAAAAATTAACTTTGACTACGCCAAGTTGTGGAGATAGAAGCTTATGCAACAAAAATGCTATATTGTTGCAGGGAATTATTACTTGCTTAGTAAAAGTGCTAAGGTAAATTTTATTTAATGATAACAAAGATTGATCCTGTGACCTTATAATGAAAAAAAAAAAAAAATGTTGGTACGTTGACAGCAAGGTTTGTATGCTTGTTTAGTTTAATTTTAAAAATTTTTGAAATTGTTCAGTCCCTTCGGGACCTCTCTTGGACCTTTTTTTATAAGATTTTGTATCGGATGTACATACAAAAGGTGACCGATCTTAACGAAACTCCGTCCAGAAGGCTAGGCAAACAATGTAATAGATGTGCGCTGAAAATGGTTGAAATCTGTTAGACCCTTGGGGTCTGTTAGACCTCCCTTGGACCTATATTAATTTTTTAAATGATTTTATATGGGAGGTACATACAAAAACTATAACGTAATTTCAGGCACACTTTATTTAATGCCATGTATACACAGAGATTTTAGTTTGAGTTAAGTTTGAGTTCAACCGAAGCTGTTCACACATAGATGCATCAGCAGAATTGTGTTTAGTTTGACATTTCTATGTTAACTCTCCGCGAGAGCGGAAATGAACTTTTTACAATTCATCGTATCTGTAAAATTTTCAGTGAGCCCATGATACAATTATAAGGTAGGCCCAGGAAAAACACACTCTCTATGACTACAAATTAACAACAAAATAATAACAAAGACGTAGGTATAATGTCAAAATACAATACAAAGCGATGCAAATAAATTGGTTACTAAACAATTGAACTAAGTAGTCGAATGAAAATTATATAAAAAGTTAACTTTTATTTGCTTCGTTGAAAGCTAACATACAATTCATTCTGTATTATATCTTAAAACATGGCACATTTTGTTAAATTTTTCAGGTTTTTGCTTACTTATCTTACATTATTCCAAATAAAATCTGGGTACTCAAAACCTAATACCCAGATTTATACGGTTCAAAGTAAATAACACATCCCTATGGCTGAACGAATAAACGTTAATTGTCAAAAGTGACATTATACCTACGCCAGTGTTTTGATTTTCTTTGCTTTGCTTTGATTTTTCGTTTTTTTTATCTCCGAATTGGCCCTACCTTATAATTGTATCATGAGAGAGCCTAAGACCTTAAGTCATCAGTCAAACGGTTGAAAACTTTTACTTGTCTATTGCCTAGAAGCAAATAATTCATAAGAAGGTAGAATATTCAGCATAAAAGTATTTTCATTAAAAGAAAAAATAATTTTTCTAATGAGCTAAAAGAAAAAATAATTATGTTATAATTATTAAATAATTTGCACAATTTTACAACAAGATGGCGTAGTCAGATTTTTTCTAACAGGTATGAATTTCGTGTAATACCACTTTGAAAATGCAAAAAAATACATAAATTTTAGTTTAAAAAAACTGGATATAAAGTATTTTTTGTTTTCTTATAACATACGAAAATTTTCAACTTTTAAGTTGTCAGGCCATGTGCTATTCGGAAACTTTTCACTCGTGGTAGGAGAGAATTTACTGAGTTGAATACAATTTCTGTCTGTTGAAATAAAATTGTAATTTTTGCTGTGCCAAAAGGACGATGAAATTTTGACAACTAGAAATTTTGACGTTTTAGATTTTGGTAGTGCATTAGCACAAGAATTTAATTTAATTTGCGAAATTGTTGATATATATTGAAAATTAGGGATTCTGGTTGCTATTCTGTCGGAAACACAAAATTTTTAACTGCTTTACGACTCACAAACTCACAAGTGTTTTTTTTTTCATTTTTGCTTGTGTCAAAAATTCTCTTTCCGATTGTCAAAAAGTATACTAGCCCCTGGGGCTACATGAATTTTTGACAATCATATTCATCTCACAAGTGCCAAATATTCTCTTTCAGACTGTCAAAATTTTATCATCCAAGTGAAAAGTTTCCGAATAGCACACGGCCGTATAACTTAAAATTTTGACGAGATGAGAAAAAACCAGGTACGCCATTTTGTTAAGCGTACTTCATTTACATAAGAACTTTTTTTAATTTTTTGAACAGTTAAAATATAAAATTTTTATAAATGTAATTTTTGCATTTACAAAGTGATTCAAATCGTTTGAATTTAATTTGACAAAGTCTACAAATTAAATAAATTATTATAAAAAAATGTTTTACAAATATTTTGTTTTTTTATTGAATTTTTTTTCAGAATCAGGATCATGGATATTATCAACTACTTTGATGCACTTCTTAACTTCTCCATCTATAATAAAATTTGATTTTGTTTTAATATTTTTCTTGGATCTGAGGATAGGGTCGGATGTAAGCAACAATACTCTCATTAAATCCGTATTAGAGTTCGCTCTCGATCATTTTCGTGTAATGATGACGTCGATGCTTTCTAAATTCTTTGTATCTTGTTTCCAGTCGCTCTGCAGACAATTGACCGATAGGTAATACAAATGCAGAAATAACTTCACATCCGTGTAAAAGAACCTTATGTACAGTGTATACTGCTAGGCTTGTAATGCCAGCAGTATAAATGTTAATGTATATAACTGTCTGCTTTCTTCCAAAAAAATTTAAATTTTGTTTTGTGTATTGGACAGTCACTTGTCATAACTCTTAATATAATAGAAAATTTTAAAATTAATTCTTTGTTTATACCAGTTATTTCAGAACTTAGATTAGACCAGTGTTAGCGAAAAAGCGCCTTTCTGCATTCCCGTTATTAGTGGACCTATAGAGCCCGAACAGAACCAAAGCGGCTGTCGGTTGTCGGATTTGCCGTGCAACAAAATACATGAAAATGTATGCAGCCGCCAAAATGAAATCGCCGTCAAAATCCGCGACGGAAAAACGCCAAAATAGACTCTATTTTATTTTCCTCCGACGGTTGTCGGATCTCTCTTTGAGTGATGTAAGTGTTGCCATATTTTGTTGTTTTCAGTGTAATTTTCTTAATTTTTATCATAAGCTGACGATTCGTTTTGTATGTCTGTGTTGCATTCATGTAAGTTCAAGACAAAATATGAAACTTTTGTTTCGAGCTTGTAGAATTCACACACCGAAAAGAAACACTGATTCGATAACCCATGGTCATGGTATAATAATACAAGGTAGCATTGACAACTGCTTATTTTCTCTACTGCAAGAAAACATCTCCTGTCAATAACAGCTGTTTGTGGAAATGCATCTGCAGCTGCTGAGTTTGTTGTTTTGTTCACTTCAACCATGGTGTAATAATAATGTGTTAGTGAATTTGACACTTCTCTCTCAAAATGATAAATTTTTTCGCCCCGCTCCTGTCAAAAACAGCTGATGGTGAATTGGTTTGAAAATAAGTCAGCTAACGTGCAGTCGGTGAAAGCTCAATTCCATGTCCACTTCTTTTGATGGCTATTATCAGTATGAGGTATTAAACATTCTTTTATTCGATATTTTCTTGAAGCAGTCGATGTGAATGCAAGACAATTTGCATGCTGGCCAAAGTTTCATGTCGGTGGCACCTTCCAGCGCACGTTTTTGATAAAATGTCAAAACCATTCAATGGAGAACTTGTCAAATAGGCGAAGACAACTGCAATAACTTTTTATCAACACAACACGGCACAATTAATTGAATTAAATATTTATTTAAACTTTATTCGCACAATAACCTATAAAAACTATAACACATCATCATCTAGCAACTCAAACAAATAACACAATTTGACAACTATCAACGGCTCCTCTCTTTCGCTCTCAATTTTTTGACAGAAAGGAAGCTATTCTTGATGTTGTCAAAAATTCACTAACACCTTATTATTATTACACCATGACTTCAACATTGTTTGTGTTTTCAATGGCCGATTGTAAGCGCTCTCTTTTTGAGTATATTTTTTGACAGGAGATGTTTTCCCAAGCAACTGTCAATACTACCTTGTAATAATTATACCATGCAACAACCGCTCCTATTCTGGACGTGTTTTCAGCGGATTCCGCTGAGAGAGCACCCATAACCGTCAGCCGATTTGGTTCTGTTCGGGCTCTTACATGGAAATATTTACCTTTTGAGGTTTGCCATTGTCTGCAGAGAGGTTTTTGAATTTTTGACAATCATATTCACCTCACAAATGCCAAATATTCTCATTAAGACTGTCAAAAGTTCATCACACGAGTGAAAAGTTTCCGAATAGTACACAGCCTATGTTTGAAACTGCAACTTTCATTATATGATTGCCTACTTCCAGGATCATTTCATTTGAAATCAGTTTAATTGTTAAAATTATAAAAATATACTATAGTTCATTTATAGAAAAGTTCATTTTGCTAGATTTGTGTTCTTTTTAAAAACTCTAAAATAATAAAATAAACTCCATAAAATTGTACACAAAAATTTGTAATGGTAAAAACGTAATTACTTTTGTTTGATGAAAAAGGGCAAATAAAATTTTGAAAACAAAATGTTGATAAAAAAAAAAAAAAAATAAATACATTTCTACAATTATGAACAAAGATACATTTCAAAACAAAATATTTAAAATTTATGGAAATTGATGAGATCAACTTTTTCTTACCTGCAAAAATTTGGCAATTTTTGAGTTTTAAGGCTTCATTAAAGGTTAAAGTATATTTTTTTTTTTTGTAAAATAATAACTTGATAGAACCAAAAAAACACGTGATCTGAAAATCCCTTACAAAATTCTGCTTATATTTTTTTATAACTATCCCAAAATTTCAAAAATTTATATTCTCCTTTGCAAATGTAAAAATTACCTAATTTTCTGGAATTAAAGTGGTAATGATTAAAATTTAAAATTAAAATTTTATTTATAAAGATATTTATATTTTTGTATTTATTTACCAACTTTTTGAAAATACGAATTTTTTTATTTTGTGGAATGACATTACGGTATGATATTAGCATTACCAGTTCCCGAAACATTACTACTAGCCAACGTACACCGTGTTACTTGATTAAAAAAAAATAAAAAAATTTTTAAAATTTAACTAATTTTTGATGGAGCAACTATATACGAGGGGAACTTTACTCAAATTCACATTGTTTTCATGCAAGGTCAGTCAATATAACAAGACTTAATCTCCATGAAACACTTAATTGACAACATCGTTTTTTTTAATTTAGTTTTTACTGTCATCAACTCGATGCCAACTCAATACAAACTAGAATAGAATAAAAAAAGCCACGACTGAACAAAAGAATTTCAGACCAATTACTTTCTAGTCCGTAAACAAACTAGGATAATCCTTTAAGTACCGGATCAAAGCATATGCTACGGCTTAAATGATCTGTAAGTTTTTAAGCCGTTCATTTGCCGTTTCTATACTTAAGCGTGAAATGAGAGAAAAGAAATCATTAAGTGTAAATATTGGAAAAATTGACACCTCGACTGAAAAACCTTTGTTTGGATCGAAGTCTAGGCTTAAGGTGGGTGACTCAAATCTATGTATGTAGTCCTATAGAATAGATTGAGTTAGTGAGCTTGCAGTGTCGCCATTAACCACACCGTTTGTTCAGTCAATCGTATTGGTATTTAAGGCGCATTATCTCTCTCACACAAGCCAAACCGTAAACAAATTGTCCACAACAATAGGCTTAAAAATAAAAAAAATAAAAAAAAATCATCGTATAATGTATACACATCAGGTAGCAATGACGAAATAGGCGAAGTGCAATCATCACGAAGCAACCCCTCTATAATATAGGGAGGGAGTTAAATATCTACAATCGCCTTATACTAGATAGTATATCTATGATGTACACATTTATGCCTAGTATAGACACAGTCACATATATGTATGTATTTCATTGGTGTACGATTAAAATTCATTGAGTCAACATTTAATACATACTCTGTAACAGTCACAGCGGCAGTGACAGTGACAGTGCCCAGGTAGCAAAGCAACCATTATGAATCGGCCGAATCGGAAGTACCACACGTGATTATAAAGCAGACAACCACCACAGGCAGCCAACAAGGATAATGGCAAATATATAATCCGTATATTCGATAGATATTCGACTGTGTTTGTGATATAAACTGCAAATATGGGCAGATCATCATTGATACGACTTTGACTTACTTACAGAGCAGATTACTTTGGCCAGGATTATGGTCGAAATCCGAGATAATATGCGGAAATTTTGTTTACAAAAAACCAATGCAGTTGAATTTTAAGCACCATTATGAACTTTGTATTAAATAAACCTCTATAGCACAAAATCCGTTGATGTTTTTGTGTAGTAGCTGTAAAGAAATCAATTTTTTTGTTAATTTGTAGGATTCCGTTTATTTAGATCAAAGCAGAGACGGAGGCTTAGATTTGTTCAGTGGTTTTAAATGAAATCAATTTAATATCTTCTCATTCGTTGTTCGTCCAGCAATAAAACCAACAAAAACGAAAAACTTGAAAGAAAGCACGCACAACGTGCTGTAGATACCATTTGAAGTATAGCCTATGTAGCTGAACTCAGTAGCGAATGCGCTTAGAATGCGCATGCATAGAATGTCAAGAGGTACTTAGTACCTCCCAATGGCGGGTACACATCACTCTGCTGGCTGCCATATTCTCCACAAAGAAACTCCTCATGCGCACAATATGCTACTGTTTGTTACTGTTTATTGCCGCAAGGCACAAACGTTCGCACTCGTATCTATAGCCGCCATACAATACACATTGTGTGAAACTACAGTACCACACCGTACACCGTAACGTGCCGATCCCAGATTGGAGATATAAATTAAGATAGAGACAACCAGACAGACACTTGCGGAACACTCGCACTCGCTCTTATGGGCTGGTCGGTATTCGCGGTAATTCGTTTGGAACCATGTTGAATGATTATGACTGTTTCAAGCATGTGTCTGTCTGTCTGTCTGTCTGTCTGTTTGTCTGTTTGATTAAATTAAGTAACCAGAAAAGTAATGCTTATCTTTTATTGTATTTCGAGTTCACAGATGAGCCCCCTTCAGGTTATATATGTTTGGTTTGTTCATAAATCTTATACATATAAACATTATATACATTGTTACATATACAGCTATGTAGAAGGAATCAATATGTTCAGTTGCATAAATATACAATATATTGCTGTGTATTTGATACATAATCTATGAAAAATTACACTAGATACTTGCAAGAAGTATCGATTTGTTATTTGAAACGAATACCTTTGTTTCGATACAATACTTGAAAGAAAATCAGAGAATATACCACTTCATTTTCGAAAGAGTTCAAGTAAATTTTCTTGATATTGTGAAAAATGTTAAAAATATCAATAATTAAAAAGCTTTATACTCTATATTCTGTGGAGAATGTAACATAGTAAAGGGTGTGTTTTAATTCGCTGTAGTTTTTCTAAAAGGGATATATGACGTCTGTGTTGGCATATCGACGCCATTTTTTTTTATTTTATTCAGTGAACATTGAAATTTCATCATACGAAAGATACACGACCAAGCAAAGTCTCCAAATATTGGAATTTTACACTAATTTGCTACGACTGACGTGGTAGTATGACAGACACCACAAAATAGAAAAACTTGAGTTGCGTCATTATTTTTAAAATGTTGATTTTCGCATTCTCAAAACCTTTTCGTCGTATGCTCAATCGTGCTATGAGGAAATTAAAACTTAATACACACTTTAAACTTTAAAATTGAATAGTTAAAGGCAGGAATAAAAACGAATTTTCAAAATACAAGCTGTCAAAATGGTGTCTGGTGTACACCACGTCTGTAGAACTGTGAAAGTTAGGGCACGGCAGTCGCAGAGAGTTAAAAATAAAACCGTTCGGATATGATCTTGGTTTTCATTAAAAAATCATATTTTCGAACTAGGCCCATTTCTGACTAAATGGATATGTAAATAAACAGAATTGCCGAATTCGGTGTGAGATAAACAGTTTCACGAGATACTGGAGAGTCCATTACATCCGCAATGGATCACAGTTTGGTGCGGATTGCACTTAGAAGGTATCATCGGTCCTTATTTTTACAAAATTGTGGCAGAAGGTAACTTGACGATCAATGGACCATGCTATCGTGCAATAATTGAGGGCTGGTTGCTCCCAAACCTTGCCACATATGATCTTGATGCTTACTGTTTCCAGCAAGATGTGCAACGAGTCATACAACTACCGAAACCAAGAATGATAGAAATCAGATTACGCATTCCACAAATGAGAGAGAGAGAGCATGACGTCACAAGCGATATTGTCAGACTTTGGAATAATTTTACTCCCACACCCACGCCTAAATATTTTTTTTTCTCATTTTTATAATATGTATATGGACCTCCTTAACCCATTGATATAATAAAATGTTGTCAGTATCGAAAAGTTTAGGAGATAAAAATCTTGAAAGTTTAAAAAATTCATATTTTTAATCATAATATTTGAATACGGCCTTTCATTATTTATATTGAAAACAAATTTGAGCTTTGGGCCAAGCATGTTGACAATAAGACAACATGAAGAACAAAGAAGGCAACAACCAACAGCAAAAACAACGGCTCTGTCTAGAGCAAATCACACAGCTCGGCTATACAGACTGTTTCGTTGGCCGCTACACCAACTCGTCAGTAGTCTTGTATGACTTTTCACTATGATCCACTCAAGCTACTTAGGTTCTACTTATACTGCCAATTTTGCCGAGAAAGTTACCCGGAATTTATTTTGACAGAGAGAAAGCTAAAGTTCTTATATACGAAAATATTCATATTTTTATACAGAAGAGTAGATATTTTTACTTTACTTTTTCGAAAGAATTTATATTCAATTTCGTCAATTTGCCTAAGAGATCCCACATTTGCATACGTATTTGTCAAGCAAAAGTACTGTGTGACGTCATGCACTCAGTTGAGAAAGAGAGCATTAAATAACGGGACTGCGGAACGCGTAATCTTGTTTCTATCATTCTTGTACCGAAACAATGTATTTGCTGAAAGAGACGTTTGGTGAGCGAAAATTGTCACGTTCTGGACCTGTCGAATGGCCGCCGTTATCGTGCGATTTCACGCTTCTTGATTATTTCTTGTGGGGTTACGTCAAGTCATTGGTGTAAACCATACTGCCGTCCTAAGAATGAAAATCACAAACGCCAAAATTTCAAAATTGAGATAAGGGCAGATTCGGAACCGTGTGAATGAGTTACTGATTTTTGTGTTAAGCTAACAATACCGATTTTCACCTGGAAATGACTAAAAAACGTTTAGTAAAATGGTCACGTCTACCACTTTTTGTGTAAAAAACGAAAGATAACAACGTTTAAGCTAAATTAAGACTTTCTTTCTTAGGACGGCATCATATGTTCTCAAATTTTTTCGGTCTAACGCCACTTTTTGAGTTAACATTTTTTCAGCGTCCCCCTCGGAAAAAACCTCAATTTTTTTTAAGAACTCTGGAAAAAGAAATCAAAGCTTGTTTATTTTATTATTTATTAAACAAAAAAAAAAAATTGTTCGTAAATTCATTTACTTATTTAACTTTGTAAAAGATAAATAATAAAAGATAAATATTATTAAAAAAAAAATAATATTTTTGTTGAGAATGATGAGCCTGAAGTTTTTCTATTAGATTATCAATGTTGGTTTTCATTTTTGTCAGAAGAATTCTTAAACTCCACGTTTAACCATTTGCGGTAGGTTTCTCTTTTTAGTTAAAAGGTTTGTTGCACTAAATCCACGTCCAACTAAGTAAGATGATGGAAAAGCAACTCCTAGTACCCGTTTTTTAATTTAAGTTTAAACTCTTTATTTGTTGATATAGCAATAATTTCCTCCTGCAAATGTATTTCAAATTCATTAGTGCAGAGTGGGTCCAGAAACCAATCAGGAATATTGATGCTGAGGATGTCTTAAAAATCAATTTTTTTAAAGTCAATATAAAGGGTCTCCAAATGTTGAAAATATATTAATAGTGTATTATCAGCTTCTTCCACTCACGAAGAATTTTTTTTTCACTTTTTCAGAAAATGGAGAAATTCATTGCTTCCCAAATTTCTTCTATACAACACAAGTTTCGACACAATCACAGTAATCAGGCCCGTGCGCACGGGGGGGGGGTTTTGGGGGTTCAAACCCCCCCAGGAGGGTTTCGAACTATATTTTTGAAATCCACAGAACTATCTGATTATGAAAAATTTCCATGAAGCAAAGTTATATTTATTATGATATAGTATAACATGGTGAGACCGCCAAAAAGTTTCAGCCAAAATTCTTAGAAATTCCGAGAGAAAGATATCTTGTGATTACATCGCAACTAGTCCGACCTCTCAATTCCATCAGAATTTTTTTTAAAAAATTTTTAAAGTTAACAAGTAGGAAGTCTGGTGTTCCGGCTTTCTTTACAATTCTTTACATTTTTTGATAGTTTTCTTTGTACTAAGAATTCCTTATTTTTAGTCAAAACCCCCCCCCAGGGCCAAATCCTGCGCACGGGCCTGACAGTAATAATACAGGGTTTTCCAATAAGAGGTGTTATTTTGGTATTCAAAGAAAAATGTCATTTTTTGAGATAAATGATCGGATGTTTATTTCATAATAAAGAGGAAGGAATAATAAAATACAACATCAGCTTACAGGACAATATCCTTTTCATGAAATTTTCCATAACCAAATCGCAAAGTGGCTGCCCTATGTCCTCGATATCCTCACGCATTCCATCTTTGAGGTCCTCAATCGATGCTGGGCTGTTGGAGTAGACCTTATCTGTCATGTGGCCCCAAAGGAAGAAGTCGCAAGGTGTTAAATCACAAGATCTCGGTGGCCAATTGTGATCCCCTCTTCGAGAGAGAACACGGTCCGGAAACTTTTCCCGTAAAAAATCAATGGTTTCGTTGCTTGTGTGGCACGTAGCGCCGTGTTGTTGAAATTAAACGTTGTCCAGATCAATACCATCCAACTCCGACCATAAAAAATCATTAGTCATGTCTCGATAGCGCAATCCATTCACCGTAAATGCTAATCCAACCTCATTTTCGAAAAAGTAAGGTCCAATGACCCCGCCGGACCATAAACCGCACCAAACAGTCACACGTTGAGGATGGAGAGGCTTTTCAACAATAACTCTTAGGTTTTCCGAGCCCCAGATGCGACAATTTTGCTTTTTGACGTAGCTTCACGACGACAAAAAATGCTTTAGTTTTGCGAACTGTGACTGCAAGATTTTCACCATTTTTGTAGTGAATTTTAATAATTTCAATGCGTTGTTAAGGCGTGTATCGTTCCATTTTTAGTAATGGCGTAGTTTCTACTTGTCAAATGTCAAAGAATAAAAGCTTTAAAAGTGAGCGATTCACAATAGCGGGCGATTAACAATAGCAACTCTTATTGGAAAACCCTGTAGTTTTCGTTTTATCATGTTCAATTGATCTCTTTGAAGCTTTGAATTTGTCTGCTTAATTTGACTTTTACCGAAACTATTTATTAAAATAAAAAGTTGTTTTCCTCTTGAAATGAAAATTTGTTTTCCACCAAATTTTCGTTCCATACCGCCTTAAGCGCCCACAGGGGGGCCATAATGCCCACTTTACGTACCTATGGTTATGAATTGAATCGATCCAACGTTCGCAAATTGACCGTTTGACGTTCGTGGTACTTAGCTTTATCGTTGTAAACTTTCACATTTGAGCAGCCATTTTAAAATGAACCTACCTTGTTATTGTGTCATGTAATTACTTTTAAAAGCTTTTTTAAGGCCTTCATTAAAGTTGAAAACAGGATTTTAACGTAGAATACATTAGACGGGAGTGTTAATCTGGAGCCCAAAATTTTGAGAAAATGTTTGTCACTTTCATTATAAGTTTTTAATACTTTATGCATGCATTGAAGAAAATTCAAGTATGGTCGTAACATATTTAATATGTCTTCTTTTGATTTGTATTTAAATAATCATATTGCTACATATAACTTTTTTCATTCTATAAGTAAATCAAAATTTAACTCCTTCAAATTTTGTATTAATTTTCATATGCTTTGTATTTTATGTATTATAACATCATGTGTAAGAGCAGTACGATTATCTGTGTGTTCATCACAGAACCAGTGTGAGAAAGAGAAGAAGTATAATGACCCAAGTAGCGAACGATGTGTACATACACAACATTGATAAGCGAAGCAGAGAAACAAAATTGTGCTTACCCAGTTGGCCACGTCTTTAAGACATCCTCAATGTCTTACAACCTTATTCATAAACACATTTTAGAGGCAGCGTAACTTTAAACGGACTTTAAACAAGAAAACGTTATTCATAAACATTTTTCGTAGTTGTTTAAGAGCTGCGTAACTTAAACGCCGAAATTGGCGTTTAAAGGTTTCGTAAACACAACTATGATTTTTGTTTGTCTTTTCTTTTAATATCAAAGACATGCTCCATATGCGCCCTCTGCAGCATTTTTTTATGCGGCGGCCATTGTAAATCCATAGGAATTCTTAATTTTTGTAGAGATTTTCTATAGTTCAGACACAAATCTTACAATCATAAGCAGAAAATGAAAAAATGTTTATGAATAACAATGTTAGCAAGGTTGCATAGAAGCTGCGTAAAGCCTTAAACAGTGCGTAACTAAACAAGCGTTTAAAGGTTGTTTAAGGAAATCTATTGAATAAGGCTGTTAATGACTAACGTTTTCTACGTCTGACCTATGCGCCCGTGTTATCTAACACAGGCTTGAGCTTTTTTTTGTTGAGAAGCCGCCATTTCATCAAAAAGTTTTTATATTTTGATATTTTGTTATGTTAACAAAATTTTTGTGTTTTTTTTTTCATTTCAGATGATCCAGTCCAGAGATATCGTGCTCACCGCAAGTTGCCTTCTTTTAGAGGAGCTCCCAGAGATCGGCTACCGTAGTTTTAAAAAGAACTATTTTTACAAGTTAAAACAGACGAAAGTAAGATAAAAGTTATAGCAACATAAATATAAAATTTTAAGGATAATAAATGAAAATGTCTTCTCAGGAAAATTTTTTGAAAAATCAACTTTTTGTCAATTCATTATATTTGAATTTAAGTGTACGATGTATTGTTTTGACAATGTAGTTAGAAGTTAAAATCATATAAGTCATGCTTAAATTAAATGCTTAAATGCTTAAATGTCAGATAAGCACCTTCACAAACCTTGCTTACGGAAAATAGTCTGAGTCAGTGTTGATCTTCATAAGTCATACATCATAATGAAATATATAAGTCCAATTAGAAATAGAAAACTAATTTGATAATCTTTATATACGTTGGCAAATAAATGGGCGCAAACACATTATCAACAGACATATTTCATGACCAAATTTGCATGTTCAAAATGTATCAAATTTACGTAGGAAGAAATGAAACAAGCAGTTATAAGCAAAAAATCACTTTATCCCTAATAGAATCAACAAGAATGATTTGAACATCTATTAACTTCAAATTTACACCCCACATACATAAGTACACCCCAGTCTGCTAGTAAATCACCTCAAAATGCTTACAACTAAACACATTTCCGACTGACGTGTATCCCAGATGTACATTTCCACTCTCTCTCACGTAGATGCTGTGTCTACCGTTGCATGTGAATATGCGGAATATGGAATATGAGGACGCTGAACCTGAATTTGAATCTCGATTGAATTAAAATTGGGCAAATTTACAAAACAACACCAACGAAATAATGTTTCCGCTTGTCTTCATACCGAGTATTGAGACATCATTCATGCGGGGAACCCAATTACTTTATCATAAAAAATAATATTCTAAAAGTGCATCGTCAAATTACACAAACATGGGTTGTTCTGTGTGCGGAAGAGAGTGTATCTTGTGCGTGTTTGTTGTTATATGTTATGTTTTTATAACAGGCGAAAAGGCATTTCTTCCTAAATTGACTGACACACCACAGTGTTCGAAAACGTTAAAATATAAAGTAATATTAAAGTAACTAAAAACGATATAGAAAGGTTAAAAAGGGATACAGAAAGGTTAAGAGATCACTCTGAGGCTAAGGAAGTTAAATATGCAATCTTAGTTCCATTATAGCTGAAGTTCTTAGTTCTAAAACGATTTAAGCATAATTTGTTCCAAAGCAAAGTAAATTTTTCGGTGCGGCCTTTGTCCTCCTCCTTGTTAGATCCTTGTTAGAAAAAAAAATAATGTTTTTTTAGATATAACTTTTTATTGTCCACAGACCCAAATATGGGTAAATGTATGGGTATATCACCCTAATGGTAATAGGTTTATTAACAAAGAGTTACAACATTTTGGATTTTTTCCAAACTTTTTAATTATTTTTTTTTTAAAACAGTACTGTGAATAGCAAAAACTATTTTCTTTTTGGTTGCTCGCGGGTACTTTAAGATCCTGTAGAAAAAATTTCAGAATTCAACAATCATAATCAGCGACTGCGAAAACCTTCGTGTAAATATAACCGCGCCGAAAAACAAAGTTTTTCACCATTGTTTGTCCGCCATATTGGATTCGCCATTTTGGATTTGGCAAGATTTTTAATCAGCGACTTCGAGAACCCGTAAGTGAATATTTTCTGACTCATTTTGTGTTATATTTTCGACTTTATTGGAAATATACAAAGTTCACATTTTGGTGACTATTTGGAAAACCTTTAGGGTCCGCCATGTTGAATTTGGAAATTTTTGCTGCAGAATCTTGAAGTCGACACATTTATGTCACCGTATAAATAATGTTTTGCTACTCTCAATAATGTTCTCAAAAAAAAAAAAAAAAAAAAAAAAAAATTTGAGAAAAATCGCCAGAAAAATGTCAGTACTTTTTGTTAACAAAGCCGCTGATAGTAAAAAATGTGTCAGAATCGTAAAGAGTAACCTCGCAAATATATCTCTTAAACTTTTTTCTAAGGTTTACCACGTCAAATACATTAGGGGTTTTCACACCGGACTCGTTAGACTTGTTATTTTTTTACATGCACTTTGTTTTTGTAAAATTATCGAACTATCAAACTACCGAGTAACAAAGTAACAACTTAGCAACCCTGATAATTTTTTCGTTAGTTGGCGAAATACAAACAACTGATCCATATTCTTAATTGCATAAAATTTAAATGCATTAAAAATAAAACCCAAAGCATATTAAATTGAAGTTTTTATTGAAAAGTAAGTATTTCATAAATAAATTAAAATTTTTCTCTATTTTTTTTCCACTTTTTACTTATAAATTTTCAGCAATTGTAATTTACGAAAAGCAAAATCAGCTGTAATTCAACTATAATTACCAAGCTAACGAGATTAAACAAAAGGGTGTGTTCACAGTTAACAAATTTAACGAAATAACAACTAACCAAATAACAAACTAACGAGTTCGGTGTAAATATCCCTATTATGCGAAAAAATGCCACTTTGTGGCGAAATGGATAAAACCCAATGAAACCTTCATGGGAGATCGCTACCGGTAGCAATTGGCGAGCAAAGACACGACACAGTGATCTTGCAGCACGACAATGCTCGACCACACGTGCAACACCAATCAAAACCGATTTAGAAACGCTCAAATGAGAAGTCCTTCCCCAACCATCGTATTCTCCAGATATTTCTCCTTCCGACTAAAGCTTGATCCGATCGATAACTCAGGTCTTGCATTTCCATTCCTACTACGATCCTAAATAATGGATAGTTGATTCTTAGATAATCTAAAAAAGAGTTTGTCATTGCACTGAAGAGGAATTGCTAAGCTGCCAGAAAGCCTGGAGAAAGTTGTGATGGCTAGTGATGAACAATTCTTCGAATGTCATGATGATGTGTTTTTTTAAATAACGCATTAATTCTAACAAAAAAAAAACGACTCTACACCCGATATTAAAAAAAAAAACTTTAAATTAAACTTTAAAATTAGTGTTCCTATTGAAAGCAAAAAATAATACTTAGATATTTTTTGAAATTTTATACGCTCCAACCAAACCAAACTCCTCTTAAAGGTACATATATTCCTCACATGGACTCACATAAATTTGGTCTTATAAAATAGGACGTATTTTCTTCAACTTGAAAAAAATTATACAGAAAACTTTTTGAGAGTTCCTCATACTTTTGAGAACTCAAAAGGCCGACTCATATCTCTCCATACAATTCGACCTTCAGCTTGCTATGCATAAAATACTTGCTTCTTGAATTTTGTAACGTTTTTCAACACTGTGCGAATTGTTGCAAATCTAGGGGTTGAACAAATTTTATTCCTATTTTGACCGAAACTGTTTGAAGGCTGTAACCCAAATCTTGCTTGCGGGCAAACATTTTTATTAATTTATAATTCAATCTAGTCGTTCTACGTTACAGTCTATGTGACTTCATAGGATGACTTTGATTCGACCTACAATAGATGAATTCACAACCCGACAACCCGGCTCTTGTTGTAACTTAATACGATTTTCAAATTTCATTTTTGATTACAATGCAAAGCTCAACTAAGCATGTTTATCTCTGAAGAGATTACATTAGAGTGCATTTTGTGGTTGTAGAATTTGCCACAGTTTTTCGTATAACAACAACAACAACAATGGGTATGTTGTGTTTTCAGCGGATTTTATTGAGTAACTCAGTCAGCTATTTAATAAACGTCAGACCATGTAATTGAAAAATTCAAAATGTTATTTCAAAGCCTTTCTATAATCTCGCGTTTTCTCATCTAATACAGTTACATGAATACAGTTCCATAAAATGCGTAAAAACGAGAATGCTTTGTTCAACAAATTTTATTCTTTGGTATGTAAGAAACTTTCCAACTCAACCTTTTCTGTTTGCAATCGCTTATTAAATATTGCTTGAAAAATACTCTCACAATTTCCAAAAACTATCTTGCTTCCAATTTTTCTTATTCTTAAATCAGTTTTTATTTGGACCAAAAATATTCAAGTTACACTTCCCATCTTTATTTGAAAATGTTTTAAGAGAGTTGAAAATTTTAAAAATGTGATATATGTATCGTAATTTCAACAGAAAAATAAATAACCCAATAACAAGTCCCTGTTTTAGAATAATTCAGAAATACTTATGCGATAATTTCTTAAGGGGGGAAACGCAGCCAGAGGCCGAAAAAAGGTCATGTTTGTGAATTTTTTTAAGGAAACCTATGGGATATTTTTAAATGAGGGTTTTTATACCTTAAAATATACACATTCAAGAGAGTTTTTATTTTTTTTTTATTAAAAAAAATTTAGTATTAAGGTCGATACAGCAGTTTTTGTAGAGTGCTCTGAAAAAAGGTGAAATGCGGTGACCAAGATTGCTCCTCCTAAATTCACCTGAAACAAAAAAATTAAATATATTATTAATTATTAAATTAGATACTTAAAACTCGTACTTGTCATAGCCGTTTTTGAAAATATTGATTTTTCACAAAATGGCGGATTTTCGAACGTAAAAAAACGATTTACGACCAAAAATTCGTCATAGTTTTGCCTATAAAAAATGAACGAAGCTAAAAAAAAAAATCCTATGACAAGTACGAGATTATTATGAACAAAATAAGCCTGCAAAAAAATCAAAACGATCGGTTCACTGAGCTTCGAGAAATCTGGGTCACCGACTTTGAAAACATGGTTTCGAGAAAAACGCGTTTGAAAATAAGCGCCAGCACTGCGCGCCCTAGAAGGCTGTTCACTCACTAAGCTATAAATTTGTTATTTTTTGAGATATCGACTTGAAATTATCACCACATATTCTTGAGACTTAAGGCTTTAAGAAAATGCAAAAAATTTGAAATTGAAAAAAAAGTCTGACTGCGTTTCCCCCCTTAATACAAGTAATTTTGGATAATTTGCATAAAAAATTGATTTTACTAAAAGTATTAAATCATCGGAGACTATTTTAAAAAAATAAAAAAAGGAGTTGGCTGTGTTGTGGACACACCCATAGGATTTAACATGACAGCATATCCTTCGTTTACAAATTTGTCCTCATCCTTATCCTTCTGCTTATTATATGTCCAAATCTTTGTTCTACTCCTTATGTTATTCTTGGTATTAATCTTTGTCCTAATCCTTGCCCTCATCCTTTTTATATCTCTGTCCATATCGAAATTCTTGTCCTAATAAAAATAAATAAATAATTGTCTTAATTTTATTTTTATTTTTATTTTTATTTTAGATTTCTGTTTTTGCTTTTTTTTGTCACGTCAAGAAATAAGGACATATTATAAAAGGTGTATAAAAAAGAGTTATAGGGTTGAAAAGACGTATTATTTAACAGCTGATCGCTTGGCAGTTGTCCAATGTTGACATTTGTCATGAAATGAGAGAAAAGAATTCGTTGAATTTCATAACGAAAATTCGCGTTCAATAAGAGTTACGATGGCCAAAATTAGAAAAAATTTTCCCCGTTATTATGTGGCTCCTGAGACGTGTGTGCGCAACATAATCAACTGTCATTATCAATAGACTGGCTCAGTGCAAGATGTGAATACACCGAAACGACTTTATTTACGTAGTGAAGGAAAGTATCGAACATAACCCAAGCACCTCATGACCTAAATTCGTTACCGAGCTAAAGAGCTCGACCTCTCCACGTCGACACTGCAGCGAATATGGACGAAAGAGTTGGCTCTGCATGCGTACAAGGTCCAATTGACTCAAGAACTGTACGTTCTTGTACCTTCTCTTTTCAGTCTGGGAAAACATGAATGGTGATGGTGATTTTTGTAAAAAAATTACGTTTTTTGCCGAAGTTAATTTTCATATTGGCGGCTAAGATAATAAGAAAAACTGCCGTATTTGGGGATCCAAAAACCTAACCAGAAGATGTCAATGCACTCACAATGAGCAATTGTTTAATGCAAAGCTTGGGCATCTTTTGCCACGGCACAGGCACGCGCGTCTTCGCTATGTAGAAGAACATCTAAACACCCATTGGGGCACAGTAAGTAATTGCTATCAGTCTTAAAATTCATCTGTCCAACTCTAAGGTAATTTTCTCGGACGAGAAAAAAAATGGAAACTTTATGGCGTGACGATTTCCAAAACTATTGGATGGATTTACGAAGAAGTTTCTCTACTTTTCTCAACACAATTTCGGAGGAGACTTTGTGTATGGGTGTGGGTGTGACTTTAAATTAAAAGTCACGCTTGAATAACAGTTCACATCGCATTGCAATTACATCCAATTACTTTGCTTTTTACAGCGTCTTTGCAATCTTGCTATTTTCCACTGGCTTGGAAATCATCCTTTATTATTCCGCTGCATAAATCCGGGAATAGGTCTTTAATAGATAACTATCGCGGAATTGCTAAGCTTAGCGCCCTACCTAAACTTTTTGAGGCTATTGTAACCTCACAATTATCACATAGCGTGAAATCTTTAATGTCCCCATTCCACCATGGATTTTTATCTAGAAAATCTACTGTTACTAACCTTCTAGAATTCACATCAAAGACTATTTTTGGAGAATTTTGGAAAAGGTCTACAAACAGATGTTATTTATATTGGCTTTAGTAAATCTTTTGATGTTGTAAATCATAAGCTCTTAATTTTAAAACTAACCCTTCTCGGTTTTCCAACACCATTAGTTCTATGGATTGAATCTTATTTATTAAGTAGAACACAAAGTGTTATCTTTAACCTCGTTAAGTCAGAGGAGTTCCCTGTTACTTCCGGTGTACCTCAAGGAAGCCACCTTTGGCCTCTATTGTTTTTACTTTTATTAATGACTTACCATCTGTTGTAATACATAGCAATATTTTACTATATGCTTATGATGTTAAACTTTTCCTGTCATATAAAAATGAGCAAGACTCTTTTTTCTTACAAACTGATCTTGACCATCTTTGTGACTGGTGTGAAATCAATTGCATGAAGCTTAACTTGAAAAAGTGTAAACACAGGACTTTTTCTCGCAGACAACTTTCTCGAAGTTATTACAAAATATGTGACTATACACTTGAGTTCTTAGAAGTTTTCGATGATCTTGGGGTAACTATGCATCCCAAACTTTGCTTTCATATCCATATTAATAAAGCTATAAGCAGAGCAATTAGTACTTTTGGATTTATTAAACGATGGTCAAAAGAGTTTATCATCGTTTATCATCATCGACCAAGAAGATCTTTTGAGTTATTTTTTATGAACTTTTGTAGAACTAATTACTTGCAAAATTAACCACTAAGAAGTGCTTGCGGAGACTTCAATTCCGTTTCAGATGTTATATCTTTTAATGAAACCCTGTACTCAAAAATAATAATCTGTAAACTTAAAATAATAGATTATCTGCAGCACCGCCACTGACTCTCAACATACTCTTCCAAGGATACGGAATTTTACTGTTGGATGGTAATCAATCAACACATTTGCATCTGAATGTACCTGAACTTGCCGGACTTATTCCTATATAGGATGTGAGAACGATCTGTATAGCATATGTATATATGTATTAATATAAGTGGCTTAATAGACCAAGTTTGTCTATGTGACTGCGTTCGTTACCTTTGTCTTAGCTTGCTAGGAACTTGGTGTGATTCGGCTTTAGAGTCACAGAATGAATAATATTGTATATATACTATCAGTATGGCGTACCGGGCCTTGTTTGCCTTGATACCTAACACTGTTCTAGATCTCACACTCTGATACTTTGTACCACATTTCCGCTTTGAGGTATTATATGTTTATTAATATGAGTGGCCAATGAGACCCAGTTTGTCTTAGTGCCTGCGTTCGCAACCATTTTCTTTTCATACAAGGAAATTGGTGTGGTAAATATGACCCAATTCGTCGGATTACCAACTTGTTAAGTCAAAATTTCATTGGCTTCAAGACAAAACGATATATATTTTATACATATTCTCATTTTCGATACCACCGCCTTGGACCCTCTGGATGATTTATTATTAATTTCTTTTTTTTTTTTTTGCTTTATAATACCTTTATTCATATTATCTTTTAGTCTGTACATTTTTAAACGTTCATACTTTAATTTACATTACATTACAACTGAACTTATTTCACTTTGGATATGTATTTGCATTTGAAATGAACTGAGCTCTTTACATTAGTATTATTATTAGTATAATTGTATTATGAATTTTAATTTTAAAATGTTTTAAAATGCTAGAAAGCCTAAAAGGCTTAGCAAACAAATAAATAAATTGCGAACCAATAGCAAAGACTTCATTTAAGTTTTGGAAAATAGCCTTCTTCTTTTGGTTGAGGCAAACAGGGAGGTGCCACTAATTATCCAACAGTATAACGCTCGCACTTATGTAAGCAATGAAACGACGCGATATTTGGCTGACTGCTCTGTACAAACTATGGACTGGCCGATTTGCTCTTCGAAATTAAATCCCACAGAGAATAAAATATTGGCAAAAATTGCCAACATTTTGAAACAACCGTAAATATGTTTTTGTTAAATTAAAAATTTTTGTAGATTAAGGCATCAATGATATTTTCATTGAATTTTATTATATTTTCCTAAGGCTTTTCACTCAAAATACTACTTTTTGCCAAAATTATAAGTAAAAATATTTAAAAAAGTTAGTGTCTTATGAGTATGAAACACACCTTAGTATAAATCGCGTTTTTTTTAATATGCACAATAAAAAACGAAAACAAATTGTTAAAAGTCCCCATTTTTTCTTTCTCTCAAAGGTAGAGTAGTACCTTAAGTAAATAAAAAAATACTTTTAATCGATATTGAATAGACAAAAAAAAAATAATTTTATATTCATATTTAGGGAAGGGAAGCTGTCATCAGGAGGTTTTGAAAGAAAAAAAAAACGAACTGTGTTCAGAAAATGCCTACCGTCTGACACCGGAGGCGTTGATGCGTATTCCATAATGGCCTTAAAAAGCCATTCAAAACAAGCGGATGAGAATCAGAGTGACGATAATGTAACAATGGAACCTTTTAAGTTATAATTATTTGGTATTTGGTATGTTATATACGAAACCACAGTTCCACAGAGATATAGTTATTGATATGACCACAAGAAGAGATTTACTCTGACGGCGTGTGTGTGCGTACGTTTGTGTATTTGTTTCTTTGCTGTGATTGTTGTTTTGTTGGATTCTACATTTTTGGATTCAACAGATTTCTACGAAGATTAAAAGTAATGTTATTGTTATTTGTCTCGAAATCCTTGGCTAGAAGAAATCCTTGCATTTTATCCCTAAACACATTTTACTTTGTTGAGGATTCCGGATAAAAAAAAAGAGATTTATCCGATTAAAACTTTGCGACAGCAAAACATTTTCAAAATCAAACTGAGAAAACAATTTGCCTTTCCTTATGCGCCAGGGTGCACACATTATTTAACGAAAGAGCAAAGCGAAAAAATACCCCTAACAAGAGGTGTGGATATTTAGTGTCCTTTGCATACGTTCGTTCTGTGCTTTCATTCTCAGTATAGCACCGCAGATTCTGCATCTGTGGCTTAATCTGAACATCGAAACAAGGATACACATACCTATGTCTGGCTGAGTGCTTACTCGCGTATTCCTTCCATATGAATCCTTCGTATGTATGAATGCTGGAATTGTGGATTATGCTGTGGCGTTGTCGTTTGGTGACTTGAAAAACCTTGTTTGTTTATCCAGCTGCATATATTTTGATGTTAACCTTCTCATATCCTCGACGGCTACAATTTGGACCATGCGGTTTGATGCCAGCGGATAGCCTTACTTTGCAGGATGTCAAGTAAATTATTTGTGAAAATATTTATACAACCAGGAAAATCAATAAGTGTTTGTTTCAACGTCGTCGGTCATTTGGAAGTGGCGCCAAGAAACGTTGGTTTTTTTAAAATTAAAAAAAAAAACAGCTCTATCTTGTTTTAACTTGAACGCTTGAATGTTCAGTTAATATGTTTTTTGAGCGTAATTTGTGCCATTATCGGTTTTTGCTAGCAACAAAGTCTCGCTTCAATTTACGCCGAAAGGAAAAAAAGGTCAGCTACTTATTTTGTATTGAAAAAGAACAAATTTTGAAATTAATTTAATTTTGTTGGTCATTTTCTTCGCTACGTTGCGACCATGTCCTGTACAGTCATAATTTCTGAAAGTCAACTAAATACCTAATAACAAGAGGTGTATTAACAAGAGGTGTATGATTGGTTTTTTGAATAAAACGAACAAATGTTTGGATGCCTCATAAATTTTTATTGGAGTATAGAGTCGATATATGGAGATTATGTAAAAATGACAACATCTTTTAAATTGCCACCTCAGCTAAGCTTACAGACCTTTATCCTTTGTTCAAAATTTGCATTCACTCTTTCGCATAATCGGGGGTCTGTTTCGGCGAAGGTGACTTCAATGTTCGTTTTGAGAGTTGAAATTGCTTGCAAATAGTTAGCGTAGACCGTTCTCTTAGCATAATTTCAAAGAAAGACTTCTAACGTGTTAATTTGTAAGATTTTAGTGGCCAATTGGCGTCACCAAAACCCGAAATACCGCGCTTTTAATTCGCGACTTCTATGTACGTAGCATCATCCTATTGAAAGAAGAGATCAAGCACAAAAATCCAAATCTCTGTAGCGTACTCAGTTGACTGTAACGGCTATGATGCCTACGGTCCAAAATCCGTACTAACCTTCAAATTTTGTAAAATAGAACCTTTTATTGAAAGATACTGTTCAATCCTGTAACATATAAAACAATTGTCTTTTGCCCACGAGTTTCGAGTTCGAGTAGTCGCAGAAACTATAGGAAATTAATCGTTACTGGGTATATTAAAAATAATTAAAATTGGTTTAAAAATAAAAAAAATAAATTATTTATTACTAATTTCTTCGTAAATTCTTTTTAATTCTAAATAGATATTGAAATTTTGAAATTTTGTGAAATGAATAATTTTTAAGATTCCAATTGTTATCATAAAAGCTCTTTCTTTATTAAAGAGTAACTAACTATATAACTTACTAAGTGAGTTTCTTTATGATCTAATTTTATGATATTTATGCTTAATTTATCCTTTAAATATATAAACTCTGCCCCCATCTTTCATTTAACATTCCTCCATTCCAAAATCCATTAATCACAGCTGTCAACACAAATGTCAAAACAAAATTAAACACAAGCGTGCTCAAATGCCAAATGCTCAAGTGCGTTGGAATTTGAAAGAGTACAATTTAACTTAAGTACATGTCCAAGTACAAAAGATCATGAATAGCCCTATTCTTCTGACTGATGCTTCTGTATAAAGAAAACTTGTTTATAATACACACACAAAGATAGTCAGATATTTTGAATACCGCTCAAAAGAGACATTTGCGGATGCCACATGACATGCACGTTATAATGAACATTAAATTTTGACATAAATCACTTGCCTCTAATTGCAAGCTTTATACAATTTGTTAGAAAACACTTGTGAAAATTTAATTCTACCTTATTGATATTTCATTGACTAAGGTATACTCTGCTGCCATAAGAAACGCATGGTAGCAGAGAAAGCTCACAGCTCGTGAACGGCAGAATGCCCACCAATGATCTTGAACACGGGTAAAACCTATTGCAAGATGATTTCCATTGACAAGTATATGAACAATTTTAGAAATTGAAAAAAAAAAACATCATAACTTGTGAAATTTGTAGTTCAAAAGTCAATCATGAGCATTTTTATAGGCAATTTTCTCCAGAGAAGTCAAAAAAATCAATGAAATAGAGAACTTTTTTGGAGAACTGTATTCAGGTTGTCCCATTGCTATAAAGATATGTGTTTTAAAATCACTTAATCCATACCATATTCATAGGAGGTAGGGATGAAAAAAAAAAAAATAATAAATGCAGAAAAATTTCACGAAATTAATACCCTGAATAATGTATGCGTGAAATTTCGTCAAAGTTAGACAACTGAATTTGAGTTCGATCGTCAATGAGTTAAGTGTACATATGCCTTGTGGACCCACTGAAAAGTTAATTTCTTATTTTTTGTTTTTACAGAAAGTCTTATTAAAAAAAAAAGGAATCTATTTTGAACTTTATATATAAAGTGGTATTGCCTGGATCTCGAGTTAAACTTGATCAATAATTACGAAAACTAAAATTTAATTACTTGACTATCTGACTTATGTCAAATACGTGCGCTTTGCTTGCATAGGAATCACCGAGGGAATTCAAGCATACCCAACGGTGGCACTGAATCTCCTAACACAACTGTTAAGTATTGATCTGAACGTTAAACTAACAGCATTAAACAGTACAATCAGTTTAAAATAATCTGTTAAAACAACTGGAGAAACAAATCTTAATGTATACGGCAAAATACTTTGACTATTACGAAAGGAATTGACGATCAACAGACTAATGCTTGACTTCAAAAGGACATTCACTAGTCCTAGTCCCTACCAGACACCATCCTCTTCATGTCTTTGTATACTGATAGGTCCAAGATGATTTGAGAAGTGGGAGCTGGTGAATACTCAGAGAAACTGGACGTTGTCAATTCCTTCAGTCTACCTGACTCAGCCAATATTTTTCATATAGAACTTTTTGAGATACAGGAAGCTTGGCGGGCTATAAGTCACGTCAACAATAAATATAGGCATTCTTTCGGACAGTGAAGCTATTATCAGAGCCTTAGCTGCAGTAAAATCCAACACCATACTGGTTAAGCAGTGTAAAGGGGAGCTAGCTAGTCGATTACTTAAGATTACTATTATTTGGGTTTCGGGCACAGGAAAATTTATGGTACTGAAAATGCGGATGAGCTGGCAAGGTTTGGCTCCTACCTGGACCTTTTAAGGGCGGAGTGTATTCCCATTACTGTAATTCTCGTAGTACTCGCTCGTAGTACTCGTAGTACTCGCTAGAAAAATTTGGCCTCCATGGACCTACGGATTACTCGTGAACTGCTATCAAGATCCCGAGTTGACATATTTAGAATATTAACACTATGGGACATTCCTGGATTGGTGCACACTGAAAGAATTTGTATTCCCTTCAACTCTCACTGTCATAAACTGTCATGATGATCCTAATGAACGGGAGATTTTAGCACACTTTCTATGTGTCTGCACACTACTGGCAAGATTTTGATTAAGAACTCTAAGTAAATAATTTTTTGACAATCTTGAGGAACTTTTAACTCTCAAAAAGTTTCTCAATCACACTGTAGAGATCAAAAGGCTCTAAAGGTATAATGCTAGTGCATCACATGAGTCAACGTACAGGACTAAAACATCGTGGCATCCAAATTGAGCTTAGAAATTAGATCCTGCCTATAGCTGTATCATCACCCAAACAAAACTAAACCTGACTTATTTGCAAACCTGAAAAGACCGAAAATAAAAAAAAAAAATAAATAAAAACCTAATTTGAAAATAAAAGCATCAAAAATTCGAAATTTTTCAATTTTCACGTTTTTCAATAAAAAAAAAGATATAAGAAAAAGTTTTATTAAAGTACTTATTTTATAATTCTTGAAATATAGGAAATGTGGAAAAAGCTTTCACTATTCCTCGTAATTAATGAAAATGTTTAAAGAACCCATATTTCGAGTTTAAGTCCCACAATTTGGGTGATGGCTCTTAATTTTTACACAGGACTAAGACTTTGCAAAAATGTTAATCGACAGAGTCAGATGCTTCTGAAGTCAACTTGAAGCCTAAAAATGTTTATTCGAGTTTTTCGACTATATAAAAGCATGAGTTCTTCATGATATGAGATGTCCAGGTTTTCCATGTGCCCAAAATAATTTTTTTTCTCTCCTATAATATTCGTTAAAATCCAACTGTATTCCCCAAATAAAAGTGTCAAAAAAGAGCAAGGTCTGAAGATGTTTACATACCATTCAGATGCTACTCGTATCTTTTATTTAGGGTTGCTTATTTAAATGTTAACATTTGGCCTGCAACTCTTTTATTTGCAGAAGACAGAAGGCCGCTGAATGACAGGGAAATAAAAATACACAAATATTTACATGCCCCACATCTAAGTGACAGTGTCATCCAAGTCTTTAAAATTACATTGGGACATTTTGAGAACAAAACTTTGAACTTTCGAATGGAGCAATGCCAAAATGTTCAAGTTTGTATTTTTGTATTGAAATATTTTTTTTAGTATAATCGGGAGACAAGCAAGTCTTTTATGTGTTGAAAATAATCCAAATAATTATTACTGATTCCTATGTATGAGATATTAATACCCCCACGCTTACTACGTAAGGGTGATATTAACATTGTCGCTTTGTTTGTAACGCCCAAATGGAGGCGTGGTGGATATAGAAAAGTATTTATATATTTTTGATCAGTATCTTCACCTTTTTTTAGTTTAGACCAAGGATATTAGGTGTAAAACCTATGAAATAGGTTGATAGATAATTTGAAATGAAGTGTCACATCTGTAAAATGTTCTAAGTATGGCGGAAAGCTGAAGAAATATATGAATTATAAGGCAGAAGTTATGCCTTTACCTCAGTCAATTCTAGTTATGAGATAATCCCATCCACAAACTTTTCTGCCTCCAACTACAGCTATTTAAATCGTAAATATGGATGAATTTCATTCTCAGTTGATTTGAAATGAGTATACAAATGGAGAAAGATTAAAACGTAGGACCATGACCTAACCGGGATTTGAACCCAGGACTCCTGGAGTAGAAGTCATGTGCTCTACCACTCGACTACCACTCAACTACCGACTTTTGAGGCAATCGTAATAAAATTTAAAATATAAGCTAACTTTTAAAAAGACGATCAACTTCGAAAATGAGCAAAATCGGATGAAAACCACGCCTATCGTTCATACAAAGTGAAGTAATCAAAATTGTAAAATCTCTAAAAATTCCATAAAAATTAATCTAAAACCTTGGAATTTTGTACATAAGCTTTGATTTTAAATACGCACTCTATGTTTGAAATTAATCAAATTCGCGTTAAAAACACGCCTATCTCTCATAAGAATTAACATTATTATAGAGGTAAATTCCACAAAAATTAATCGCTTAAAATTTTTAAATATAAGCTTCGATATCTTAAGCTTGAACATTTTTCAATATTGTATGGATACCAGGCCTTCTTCCCATACAAAGTGCCGTCATCAAAATGGTAAAATTACACAAAAATTAATCACTTAGAAATTTTAAACATAAGCATTATCAAATACTTTAAGTTTGAAATTTTGTCAAAATTGCATGGAAATCATGCCTACTTCTCACACAAAGTGACGTCATCAAAACAGATAAAAACTCTAAAAACACCACAAAAATGTATCCCTTATACATTAGAAACATAAGTTTTTATATCAAATACTTTAAATTTGGAATTTTGTCAAAATCGAATAGAAAGCACGCCTACTTCTCATACAAAGTGACGTTATCAAAACAGCAAATCCTTTATAAATTATTGCATTGACTTGAAATTTCAGAACTAAGTTTTAATATTTAAAATGAACAATAAGTTTGAAATTTGGATACATTGAATAAAAACCACTCATATCCCCCAAACTAGCTGACGGCAGTGTGGGGGTATTTTAACTTCAGCCAAGTCGAAGATAATACATTTGTAAATAAAAAACTAGTAATTTTTTAATTTCAAGTGCATATCAAATTATTTGGTAAAATGCTATTCATGAAAGATTTAAAATTATTGGAAATTTTTTAAACAACTGTTCACTGTGCAACAGACGAAAGGATTGATGAAGACATAAGCTAAAGTGACAAGTGGATCTCTAGGCTGAAATTTCTCAATGCTCATTTCTTTAACCGTCAACTGACATTCAAATAAGACTTTAACACTAAATAATAACAACCTCATCTGAGGGTGGAAAACAGACCGAACGGCGAAGCACAAAACGTTCTGTGGAATATACAGTGTTCAAAAGAGTCTAGTGTGTGGGTTGTTGGTCTCAGTCTGAGAAACGTCCTCAGTTAAACGACTAATCCGCTTTGTTGACATTTGACATACGCGCGTAAACGAACAACACTGGAGGGAGATGACTGACTTAAATAGAAGGAGCGAAATGGGAGTGAGTGCCGGTGTGGAGAAGGTGGGACGGTATTCCCTGGTTGACGCTTTTAATTTTTATTCAAATCGCGTTTGTCTGTTTACACTTCATTTGCTCATTTGATGACGTTTTTGTCACCGCATTTGTAGTTGTTAGGTATTGTTGGTTTTACACTCAGTTAAACAGTTGGCAGATGATACATTAACATTTTAAAAAAATCTGTAAATATTTGTTTGGACTGTGGGCCGATAAACTGTCAAAATTAATTTCGGTTTTGGTTTGGGTAAGTTTAACTAAACAATGGATGGAACAGCAAGGTTTTATTAAATTTTATATTCATACTCATGTAAAGAATTAGTTTATTTAAAACTAGCCTTTTCCTGGCGCGCGTTGCTGCACCCTGCAACTATATGGGAACATAATAGGTATATTCAAAAATTTTCTAAGAGTCATAGTTTAACACCACTGTCATTTTCCACTGCCCGTTACAGTTTCCCAGTAGCAGGAGATCATCAAATAGTAACTCCGTTTTGAGTTTGTATGTGAGTACTACTACTTTTACATTCAAAGCTATTCGATAATACAAATTTTAATTGTATGGGCGGAGCCACACCCCCTTACATAATGCCCATTCCAGTTTTCTAGTAGATGGCCCAGACATTACCCAGTTTTAGTACAGTTGCCGATAGTGAGCATACAAACTATTTATTGGATTATTTAACTCAGTAGATATTGAAATAAAAAGAGTGGCACGCAAATAAATACTATATATTGGGCTTATGGCTACACTGCATGGTATAATAATACATGGTAGAATTGACAACTGCTTATTTTCTCTTCAACAGGAAAACATAAACTGTCAAAAACAGCTTTTTGAGGAAATACATCAGCAGCTGCTGTGGTTGTTGTTTTTTTTTCACTTCAACGTTTTCAACATTGCTTGTGTTTTCAATGGCGGATTGTGAGCGCTCTCTTTTTGAATATATTTTTTGACAGTAGATGATTTCCCAAGCAACTGTCAATGCTACCTTGTATTATTATACCATGGCTACACTGTAGCAGGTATTAACTGAGTGCAACTATCCACTCAAGAGACCAGCGCGGTGAGTTGTAGAATCTCACCTCTCTCTCTCAACAAAGAGCTTAGCTATTGTTTGCTGTTATTTCGTGCTGCTTGTACAATGGCAGCATGGATTAAAATACATGAATTTTTAAATAATTAAATAAAAAGATTTACCAAAAACGTAGTACCCAGTAGCAGGGTCGCTTATTATAGCAATTGAATAGTGAAAAAAATATTAAAATCGGTTCAGCATTTACCCCCTTGATTGAACGATGAAAATTCGAGAGGACCCTTTTATATAATAATCAGGGACCGTAAATAACAGTTATGGTCTCATTTTTTAAGGCAAAACCACAAGTAGTTGGAACAGTCGGAGGACCTTTTGGATGACACCATTATGATCCCCCGACATCCCCTTGTTAGTCCTGGGTTGTGTTTTAAATTTCGACTTTAAAAGTAAGAGTTTAAAAATACCAGTTAAATTTTGAACTTTTATTTTTTCGCACAAAAAATATCAGTTATTTTTTGTGGGATATTTTTTTCCACAAAATATCCCACAAATCACTGTATCTACAAAACCGTTCATGCTAGGGTCATGAAATTTGACTGGTGAAAATAAGAAGGCAGGATCTACCATATGACAGAAAATGGGCGGGACACGCCCCTTTTTTACATTCTATGATTTCATCTACAAGTGGGATAGAAACGCTGCACTTGCTGATTTAACATTATGGAATTAAGTGATTTACTGAGAGTTGCCTTAAAAAAACAAGCATGTGCTCAATTCATTCATATAGATACAGTTAGAACTAAATCTTTTCTTCAATGCACAAAACTAACGTTGTATTAAAAAAAAAAACAAGCACGTGGTCAATCATTCATATGGACAAATGAGGCGATGAGAACAAGAGTGGCCTAACCCACCAACATATCTAATGGAATCATATTAAGATTTTCATTTTAATTTCTTTTATTTTTTTCGTTTATTCACAATATTATTCGCTTTTTCTAAATTTGCTTTTTAGTGGTTATTATAACAAAATGTCAATATTTGGATTAGCAGCATTAGTTGCGACGCTAGATCTGCATTTATTTTAATTTTCATATTTTTGTGGGTTAGGCCACTCTTGCTCTCATCGCCTCAAATATCTCCGGCTATGCGACAGACTTGCCATGTTTTTATCTTTCAAATTTTATGACCCTATAATAAGCAGTTTCTTAGATATAGCGATTTGTGGGATATTTTGTGGGAAAAAATATCCCACATATAATAACAGTTATTTTTTGTGCGAAAAAATAGAAATTCAAAAATTCTGGTTAATTCTTGTTCAATATAATAAAACACAAAAAATAACTAAAACTTTCAACTTTTTTAGAAAAATGGTTTAACGGTTACGGTCCCTGATAATAATAAAATAGTTTAAAATATGTTGAATTCATAAAATTTGTTTTCACATAAATTAAAATAAAATACATCGACGAAAATAAAAATTTATTTCATGGTATTTAAGTTCAAGCATTAAAAATTGGAAATCAGTAGGTTTTTTGTAAATATAAATAATACATCAGAAAATTAATAAAAAAATCTGAAATTACTCCTTGGCCGAGGTGAACGTATAAATAGCAAAATTTAGATTTCGAGGAAAAAAGAAAAAATAAAATCTTATTGAATTTTGATGATATAACAATGGGTTTAATGATAACATAACGAATATGCTTACTAGTACTTGGTACTGTGTCCTGAACAGATCTGGGACTAATGCATTGAGGGGGACTATATATCCAGAGGACGAAAAAAGGCCATGTTTGTGAATTTTTTTAAGGAAATCTAAGGGATATTTTTGAATGAAGGTTTTTATACCTGAAAATATACACATTCAAGAGTATGTATTTTTATTAAAAAAAAATTTAATATTAAGGTAGACACAGCATTTTTTATGGAGCGCTGTGAAAAAAGGGTGAAAAGGTTGCTCCTAAATTCATCTGAAAAAAAAAACGAAAAAGGTTATTAAACAATATACTTAAAACTCGTACTAGTAATAGCCGATTTTGAAAATATTCATTTTGTATAAAATGGCGGACTTTCGAATGTAAAGTAACGATTTTCGACCAAAAATTCGTCATTATTTTGCCTATAACTAATGAACGAAGCTACGAAAAAAAAAATCAACCTATGACAAGAACGAGATTATTATGAATAAAATGAGTTTGCAAAAAAATCAAAATGATCGGTTCACTGAGTTTCGAGAAATCCTGGTCACCGACTTTGAACAAATCAACTGAGAATGAAAACATGGTTTCAAGAAAAACGCGTTTGAAAATAAGGCCCAGGACTACGCGCTCTTGAAGGCGGTTTACTCACTAGGCTATAACTTTGTTTTTTATTAAGATATCGACTTGAAATTTTAACAACATATTCTTGACGCTTGAAGCTTTAAGTTTTTGAAAAAAGTTCTGAGTATATAAACACCCCTTAAATAAGGTTCAATCTGGCAGTGAACATTTTTTTATAATTAAATGAAATCAATGAAATTGGAAGTTAATTTCATTATCATCAACTATAACAATTTTAATGCACTATTTTTTGTATTTCACTAATTTCTTATCAAATATTGCTAATTACAGGCCAATCTCAAAATTGTCTTCTATCCCAAAACTCTTTGAAAATATTGTTAAAAATAAAATCTATTTTGAAGTAAAAAGATTAATCTGCCCGAATCAGCATGGTTTTGTATCAGGGCGCTCAACCGTATCTAATCTAGCAATCTTCACTGAAGATTGTATTTCTGCCTTTCATGATGGATTTCAAGTAGATACGATCTATACCGATTTTTCTAAGGCCTTTGATAAGGTCTCTCATGGAATCTTGATTTCGAAACTATCGAATTTGGGATTTCATTCCATCTTTTTGAAATGGATAAAGTCTTATTTGACAAACAGAATTTGCTATGTCGTAATTGACAATGTAAGATCGGTACCTTTTATTGCTTCTTCTGGTGTTCCCCAAGGCAGTATTCTTGGTCCTCTGCTGTTTATCTTGTTCGTCAATGATATTGGTAGCTGTTTTTCAAAAGCAAGGTACTTAATGTATGCGGATGATCTTAAAATTTATTCTACCATCAAAAATATCTCTGACGCTTATGATTTACAATTACAGTTGTCGAATCTCTCTATTTGGTGTCTTAAAAATCGTCTTTCATTAAACATAATGAAATGTTTTCATACCACATTTTCAAAATCACAAAATATTATTAATACCTCTTATTCTATCCACGGCTGCACTTTAAAATCTGTTGATAATATATCTGATTTAGGTGTGATTTTTGACTCTAAGTTTTCATTCGTTAGCCACATTAATTCTGTCCTGCATAAATCTTATGCCATGCTTGCATTTGTTCGACGCAATAGCTCTGCCTTTGCTGATCCATATACGCACAAATCGCTTTATACTGCTTTTGTAAGATCCAAATTGGAATACGCATCATTTATCTGGAGTCCGTATTATAGCTCTCATATAAATCGTCTTGAACGTATTCAAAAAGTTTTCACACGATATGCTCTGAAGCCTCTAAACTTCAGTGACCCAATCCCCTCATATACTGCTCGATGTTTATACATTAACTTGAAGTCTTTACAATGTAGAAGAACTATATTATCACTTCTATTTGTCCATGATTTAATTAATGGGACTGTTGACTGTCATCGACTCTTAGAACTGATAAATTTTAACATTCCAATAAGAAGTCTTCGTAATTTTGATCTTTTTTGTATAAGAATGCTTAGAACAAACTATGCAATAAATGCTCCTCTCAATAGAGCCTTAATTGAATTCAACATGCTCTCTAATTATATTGATATTGATTTTTCGGTAACGAAACAAGCCTTAAAGGTACTTTTAAATAATTTTTACCGGTAAATTTTAATATTTCTAAATATCTCAATGTATTATAATTTTATTCAATAATTGTTATTTAAGTTTAATTGCTGTAGCCAAATATTTTGTAGTCAGTAAGGAATATTATCCATTGATGTAAATAAATAAAATAAATAAAATAAAATAAATAAATAAATAATGCATTCATATTTCATTATCACTAAAATTTATGGTAGGTAATACACTACTTTTGCATTATCAATCAAAAGCATTATGAATAATGCACTATTATTGCTTTATCACTAAAAAAGCATTATGAAGTAATGCAAAAGATTTTTTTTTATTGAATGAAATACAACTAAACTTTGATTGATAATTAAATATTAATGCATAAGAAATAGATAAGAAATTAGTGAAATTGAAAAAATAGTGCATTAAAATTATTATAGTTATTGATAATGAAAGTATTTTTGCACTTAAACCAATTCTGATTAATTTAATGGTTATGCAGAAGTATTGCAAATCGCGCAGGTCTGATCCTGAACTATCCAAAACAATTTGACATCTTCGACCCATATGAATCTCCACAAGCTACTGTAATCTATCTGTCGAAATAGAGTATTCGACAGATAGATTACAGTAGCCTTCTCAATTCCACTCCATAATTCATATTAATTTTCAAAAATTTTATTGCTCATGGTGACTTTCAAATCATTTAATTAATTTTCTTTAAGCCTGCCAATCTTAAAGATTTTTTGACGTAGAAAACGTCATTATCGGAGGTTAGTAGGGCGGTTGATAGTGATCAGGCGGCGGTTGATAGCGTTTTTAGGTCACACTTTGAACCTTTGGTGTGCCTAAAGTACTGTTCGTACAATGTTGATGTAAGCACTTGTTGGTCTGAATTATCCTCACTGGGAGAAAAATTCATGTTTGAACTCTCTAACTTATATAAATTTTACACAATAACATGAAATAAAAAGCCAACATTTGATGTTTTTGTTTGATGTGCTCATGGTTCTTGTTTAAGATTGCTACCTATTTATCGACGGTTTCCGATTTCTCGACGGTGAAGACAGCGCCATCTAGCGTAGCGAAGACATAAATCTTATGATTTTAAAAAATTTATGTGGCATACTTTTAGGGGCAAGTGGTTTTTAACAGAATAAAAAAAGTATTGCGTAATTTTGAGGGGCATGCCTTTTTAACAGAATCGAGCACTACCGATTTCCGTTTAGAAAAAGCGTTAGCGGAGGCGTGGCTGCGGCATTGATTTATAATTTTTATTCAATTGTGAGAGGGGAGGGTTTCATTTTGGCGGCGGCGGGGCGGGTCTGCGGCATGGTTTTATAATTGTTATTTTAAATGAAAGCTAATAGTTGTAAGCCATTGAATGCGAAATCTACCACATACAACCACCTAACAAAACAAGTTGAAATAATTGTACCAACCTTTTCTATGTTTTAGTATCAATAAGAAGTGTATAACTCGATTGTTTATAATTTAAGTATTATATAATTCTACATCTTGTGTTACGACATAGTCGAAACTGCTGTATTTTTTTTTAATTTTTCACCCAATTCTTCACAACCTTTGCTGTGTGTTCTGGTTTGTTCTAATGAATGATAGTCCATCTAACATACATGTTCTTAACTGTAAATGGTTCCATTTGGTTCTAAAGGATATGTATCTTAATTAAAATGTTTGTCCATTATTCTCTGGTACTAAAAATTTGCCCAAAGCCGCATTGTACGTTTGTTTTTTAGCTTTGAACCAAGGATTTCAGGTATCAAGAATACCTATTCAGTCAAGTCTGCCTTGGTTCGAAATGGAGTGATAGATTAGTGGGAAGGTAAGGGCAATCAAGTGAAACACGTGTAGGATGTTCTAAGCGTGGTGGAAAGCCACAGAAACATGTGTATTTGAATCAGAGGCAAGTGTTATGTCTTTACCTCAGTCAATTCAAGTTATAAGGCAATCTTATCCATAAAATTCTCTACCATCAACTACAACTTCAAGTTGTAAGTATTGATGAATTTTTAATTTCAGTTGATTAGAAATGAGGATAAAAAATTTAGAAAGGTTTTTAAACCATTTTTAGAACCATGGCCTGGCCGGGAATCGAACCCGTGACCTCTAGGGTGGCAGTTGAGCACGCTACTAATTCGACTACCGGGCCGCCCTCTCCATTGTATTTAATTAACTATTAAAAACTATTAATAGTATTTAAAATTTAGTTTTAATGTAATTCGCAGAATTTTTTGCTTAAAAGATTTTTTACTGGTGAGGTTTTTTGGAATTTTTAGTGGTAATGTTAATTTCTTTCATTACGATTAAAAACTTAGTGACAATGCTAATTTTTTGCATTGCCATAAAAATTTTCCATTACCACTTAAATTTTAGTGGTAATCCAATTTTTTCTTCCATTATCATTACATATTAATGGTAATGCAATTTTTCCCCCCATTACTATTACATATTAATGGTAATGCAAATTGTTTCCCATTACCATTACGTATTAATATAAAATAAGGAAAATGAAAAAATTTCAATTTCAAAGAATCACATTTGAAATTAAATTTGAGAAAAAAAATTCTTTAACCTTTGACTTGTGTTTGCTAGGGACTTACATCAACCAACCCCGAGATTTTCGGGAATTCAAAAAGTCCGGGTTCCCGGGATTGCCATCCCTAAACAGTACATCTCTCTCGGAGTTTCAAACAACATCACACTGAATTTTAAAAAAATTATTATTACAGTTAATGCATGCAATATTAGGTTCAAACGGAAAGTTAAAAAATAAGTTAACATTTGCGCTTTTTATGTGTCCATGGCTGTATGTATGTATGTATGTATGTAAGGCTTTGAATCTTCAGGAAAAGAAAATTCAGATTAGTCCAAAATTTCATAACAATAACGATTTTTAAACAAGAGTATAGGTCCCTAAGCCACTGTGCATGATAAATTTGAAATTTAAAGAATCTACTGTTGTTTCAAAAGCTTGGCCGAAGGGTGCATAAATTAAATTTTAAATAAACCTTTTACGCTTTTATATATTTTGTGGTTAAACTAATTGAGTCATCTTTGTATGTGTAGATGTGTGTGTGTGTGTGTGTATGCCTAACTGTCACCCTCAACATTTGCAACTGATGTAAATTAATTTCGGAAAATAACACAGACAATTTTTTCAGCTACATTTCCTCCAACCTTACGAGTTGATTTGCGCATTGTTTGTCAAGAATAGAAGATCCCAGTGTTAATAAGAGCTGCCAAGCGGCCCTCGATCTCATCGCACGGCTTAAGGAAGTGTCAGCCGAACTGGTGTGTAGTGATTATTCGAGCATATTAAATGCCTGAGTGGTGAAATCAATTATTTAACATTACAACACATTACAACACATTGACGAGGACGACATTTGTTTTGTCGCCGTACTCGGCAACTCCGCTGAGTGTGTGTTTGTCATAAAGGTGGAGCATGGCATTCAGCTAGGAGACCAACCAACAAACGGAAGTCTGGCACACATACACTCAAGTGTTTGTGTGCCTATCTAGTGGAATGTATGCATGTGGATACACAGCGTATGTTACTCCATTTGAGTTCATATCCCACTTGAGGCTAATTGGGCATAAGCACCACATCGAAGGCGGTTGAGGTAAAGTGCATGTTGAATGGCGGCAGTCTGGTGTTAAGCCATTGCTTTCGAATTCAGCTGATGACTTGCATTTCAACTACATGCTTCTTCTTGCTCACTACAGCGACACCGGTAAATTGACGAGATGGTTGTTCGTTCGCTGCGGCAAAAAGCCAAAAAGTGTCACATCATCCATAATGATTCGACAAGAGACTGCAAAGAACTCAGTCCTAAATTTAAATTGAATGATGAGAAGAATGCCTTAGTTTGTGGTTTTGGGTTTGTTGGATAATTATACCTCAAATGCGTGGTCTGGTCTGACCTGGCCAGATACTGAGATGTATCTTAACGTATCTCGTAATTTGAGTTGATGCAGGTTTGAGTTGATGCATACAAAATACTTAATGTTTGCGCTGGCTCATTTGTGATTATCTTTGTGAATTCACAAAATGTCGAAAGTGAAACACTCCATTCCGCTGTAGTCAACTCCTCAAAATACGAAAAAAAAACAAAAAATACCATATAACAGATAAAACATTTTCATCAGACTATTGACAGTGACGCGTCACTTTTGTTAAAATTTCAATGTGCATCATCGGGAGTAGTAGCAGCTATGAAATCGATTCTATTTTCGTAACATAGCCGTACAAACATCAAGTCGAAATGAAGACTTGATGTATTTCGATTCTGTTTTTCGAACGTGTCATAGTTGTGCTCTTAAGTGTCAGTGAGGCGCCAGGGTTCTGAAATGCATGGGAATTTTCTGTTCTTAAAGCAGTTTTTTTTTTTCGAAGCGAACTGAGCATGAATGACTGAAAACATGTGTTCTTATGTTGTTATGTTTACACAGAAAGTGATATTTTATTTCAAAACAAACCTAAAGTGCACCTGACGTTTCGACGTTATGGAGAGTACACTGAAGACCGAAAGATATGCGCTATTAAGATCTGGCCAAGATCTGGTGAGTACAATTAAAGTATGACTGAAATAATATGAAACAACTACTGAACCCATGCGACGGTCGCATAAGCGTCGGGTTGATAAAAATTACGATACACAAAAAATAACATCCCAGAACTTTTTGGATGGAACAAAGAAGGGTTACAAAAATTGCTGTTTAACAAAAAGACTTTGAAGTCTAAAACATGAAAGAAAGATACATACAAAAACATATTGAAGATACCGTTGTAGAAAAAATAGTCAAACAATTTAATTTGTGTAGAAATTCTTACATTTTTGTGTAGAAAATCTTTGATTTTTATTTGTAACATTGTTTCTTAATATTTTTACGCTCTGCCTATAAATCAGTTTATTCAAGTTATAAGAGAACTCCATCCAAAAACTTTTCTACCATAAACATCGATGAATTTTCATTTTCAGTTGATTAGAAATGAGGAAAGAAATGCAGAAAGGCTAAAGCGCAGGACCATGGCCTGACCGGGATTTAAAACGGGGACCCCTGGCATGGCAGTCAAGCGCTCTACCAAGGCTACCTTAACTGTGTTCGGGTTTAACCCGATTCAGAGATGAATGAGTTAGTCATTTACTTTTCAAGTTTCTAACTCCGAATGGCTCCTGTAGACTAATGCAAACAGCACACATTTACATTTATGTAAATTTTTATTTTATTTAATATTTTATTTATTGCATATTTAATTTATTAAATTTTATTTTATATTTTACAAGTGTAGCGCCGTAGTTTCGGTTGCGCGTAATGTAAAGAGTGTTTTTTATATAGGCGGAGAACTTCAAATTGTAATTAAGCACAGGATAATGTTTTTAAAATCCACGAAATTAACTTAATTTTAGAGATAATTTTAAATGATAAAGACATTAATATCTGAATATGATTTCGGACATGTGGGCGCCACGACTGGCGCGTAAATAGCGTTATCTGGAGGTCCAATTTTCACACTGTTCGCAGTAATTCAGGCTGTATTTTGGCAATAACGCTTTGAATATTGGCTTCCAAGTGCTCAATTGTTTCTGGTTAATTAGCGTGGACTTGGAACTTTACATATCCCAAAAGAAAATAATCGAATGGCGTCAAATCGCACAAACTCCACAGGTCCATTTCGTGATAATCGCACAAATGAGCTTCAGGTCCATTTCGTGAAATTAATCGCTTGTCAAATGTTTCTTTCAGTAAATTGTATCGCGCGCTGTTCAGCATGTGGCACCGTCCTGCTAAAACAATATGTGTTCAAGATTAAAGCCTTCCAATCGAGGCACAACGAAGTACAGATCACTGTTGACTGTAAAGTTCTGCCCATCATAATTTTTTAAGACATATGAACCAATGATTTTACTGGCCCATAAAGCGCACCAAACGGTGAGATTTTCAGGAGGTAATGGTGTTTCAAGAAGGCTTGTGGATTATCATTTCTCCAAATGAGGAAATTCTGTTTATTCACGTTAGCATTTAACCAAAAGCGTGCTATATCACTGAAGGGTGTAATCCACCGATGTGTATTGAGCCGTGCTTTTCAAATTAAATTTGAACAATTTTTAAACGTTGCACGACGTAGAAATGAAAATAAGGACGCAGACACAGTTTTTCAACACTTTACGTCAAGTTTACTTTTAAACTAAGAAACATGGTTTTATCCATGCGTCCCTCTTTGAAAACTAAATTTTCAACGCCCCAACATGCTATGCAAGCCCAAAACCATGACACCTACCTTCAAATTATTCATCTCATGCTTTTTACTCTACCATCCGAACCAAGTGTGCTAAGCATCGATTCATCGAAAAAAACTTTGGCAATTTTATTTTTTAATATAAAATGTACTTGGCCATGAAAGTCATGTAATCCCAACAGACGGCGAAGTTCTTATATACTACAGGATTTGCCAAGCGAATTGCACACCTCACTAGCCAATTTTTTACATCAAAAGCCACGCTTGAGTACATTCAAGTATTGGAAGATAACTTTCTTTCTTTTGTAGACAGTGTTGCCATATTTTTTTTTTAAAAAACTTTAGTTTCCAAAAAAAAAACTTGTTTTTTGGTGAAAAAGCTTGATATTATTTTGGCCACTTCATTTCTCAAGAAAATACGGAAGACTTGATCGTCAACTCTGAATGTATGTAAACTGAAGCGTCAAGTTTAAAAAGGAATGCCAAAAATTGACCGCCAAGACTCGACGAAGGGAAACCGAGACAAAAGAACAGAAACAATGACAGCAACAATAACAGCAACAGCGCTGCCATAAAAATAAACTTTGAAAAGGAGTGAAAATTAATAGTACCAGCTTCAAATGATACTTCTGTTTTTGTAGTAACATACAATTTAGTGTCTATTTGATTCATAGATTCACTAAAATAGAAAGCATCGTTTTAAGGAGAGAAATATACCCAGAAATTTTTTTACGCTTCTTAAAGCTTTAGGTCTCAAGAATATGTGGTGAAAATTTCAAGTCGATATCTCAAAAAATAACAAAGTTATAGCCTAGTGAGTAAACCGCTTTATAGAGAGCGCAGTGCTGGCCCTTGTTTTCAAACTAGTTTTTCTCGAAACCATGTTTATAAAATCGGTGACCATGATATCTCGAAGCTCAGTGAACCGCTCGTTTTGATTTTTTTTCAGGCTTGTTTTATTCATAATAATCTCGTACTTGTCATAGGATTTTTTTTTCGTAGCTTCGTTTATTTTTTATAGGCAAAATAATGACGAATTTTTGGTCGAGAATCGTTAATTTACGTTCGGAAGTCCGCCATTTTGTGAAAAATCAATATTTTCAAAATCGACTATGACAAGTACGAGTTTTAAGTATCTAGTTTAATAATTTATTTAATTTTTTTGTTTTAGTTGAATTTAGGAGGAGCAATCTTGATCACCGCATTTTCCGTATAAAAGCCCTAATTTAAAAATATCCCTTGGGTTTCATTAAAAAAATCCACAAACATGACCTTTTTTCTTCGGCCGCTGGGTATATTTCGCTCCTTAATCGTAAAAACTTGAAAAAAAAAATAAATAACTGGCCATTTCAGCCCTTGAAAGGACTTTGACCTAGCTTCTTATGATCAATTGTGTTGGGCGTGTTATTAAGTTTGTACACAATTGACCGAGAAAGGGACCTAAATGTTTAACGTCGACTCCGAACGGCGATGAACGTAATGTTCTTATTCTCAAGAAGCTTACATGGCATTTGATTACTCTCTGAGGTTTGCCATTGTCTGCAGAGAAGTGGCGGCCGTACAGAAAAATTATTTTAATTCAAATAATTTTCTGTCGCTGCTGGGGTTCGAACCTGGGTCTCTAGGATCTTTGACATAGCGGCCAAGCACTTTAACCAACTACGCCACGGACGCCACAAAAAACTTGAAAAACTGGGTAAAATAAAATAAAACTTTATATTTTTAGGGAAAAACTTGAAAACTTTCTACCCTCTCAAAAAACTGGCAAAACAAGTTTTATCTGCCCACATGGCAACACTGTTTGTAGAGGCAAACAGAGAGGTGCGACTAATTTTCCAACCGGATAACTCTTGCATTTATGTAAGCAATGAAACCAACCGTTAATTTGATGACCGCTCTATACAAAGTATGAACTGGCCGCCCTCTATCCGGACTTGAATATCATAGAGAATGTGTATGGCATAGCATACTACGAGGGCAGTCCCAGAAGTACCCGACCTTACAAAGAAAACACAAAAAATTTGGGAAAAATATCTTTATTTCTCTACATAGTTTCCTTTTAGCTCGATACACTTTTTCCAGCGATGTTCAATAGCTTTGATACCCTGTTTATTTATAGTGAGAGCCGTCGAGCTTCTCAAAATGACAATCAACAGCAGACTCCTCCTCTTCATTTTTGGCAAATCTTTTACTACCGAGCCATTTTTTCAATTTTGGAAACAGAAAATAATGCGACGGAGCTAAAACTGACGAAGCAATTGAGGATGAAGGCGTGAGGAAGCAATTCGAACTTTCGCTTATTAATTTTGTCCACGAAGAAAACGGATATGTGAACTGGTACATTGTCCTGATGAAACAAAACTTTCTTTTTCGGCAAAACAGACGTTTTTTCTTGACTTCTTCACTCAAACGCTGCCATAAGTTCGTTTAATACATCCCGTTGTTTGTTTTTTATTTCTCATTTTGTGGATTTTCTTTACCATTTCTGGCGTGGTCTCCTCATTTCACCGACTTCGCGATGTTCGTCTTAAAAAATCGCAATATTTCCCAATATTTTACTATTGTAAATAAAAGAGCAGACTCCCCCAAAGAAGAATCTAGCTCCGCTTTGATATTAGTTGGACTGAGGCCTCTCAAATTAAAGTAATGTATCACATTACGATGACCAATTTTTTCCATGTTTACAAATTCACTGAGAGCGTTCACTATTTATGGCTGCCAAACAAATACAATGTACAATACAAATTAACAACGTAGCATCGTCACACTTCAGAATTCATCTTTATAAGGTTGGTAATTTCTACCATTCTTTTCAAACAACAACCGCCAACTATAGATCAGGTCAGGTACTTCAGGGACCAACCTCTTTGTGAAAAGGGTTTTTATAAACAATCGTCAATATGACAACACAGAGGAGGAGAAGGCTGCAATTGCTGCCAAATGATAAAACCTATCAACCAACAACCAAAAATACGTTTTTGTTAAAAAAAATGATATTTCTACTGGAATTGACTGCTAACCCAGAGGTCCCAGGATCGAATCCCCGTCAGGCCATGGTCATACGCTTTAACCTTTCTCCATTTTTTTCCACATTTCTTCATTTCATTCCGCATTTCCAATCAACGGGAATTAAAAAATCATCAATACTTGCGACTCCAAAGTTGTAGCTGGCTGTAGAGTGGGAGTTTGTGGAGAGGATGGCTTAGTAACTTATGGCGTTTTCTTTTCTCAAAATAATTCTGAATTTTTTCTGCCCTCTTTGAGAATTCTGCCCTTTATGTTAGGTGTTATTTTCTCTCTCAGAATGCAGAATTGTTTGACGTTGACGAGAAAAGAAAACGCCATTAGATTGACCGAGGTAAAGGATTTACATTTGCCTCTGATTCAAATAACCATGTTTCTATGGCTTCCCACCACTTTTAGAACTTTTTCAACTTTACTGCCCCTTTACCACTAATCTATGACTTCATTTTCGAACCAAGGCAGAGTTAACTGAATAGGTTTAACATCTAAAATCCTTCGTTCGAAGCTAAAAAAAAAAAATAAAAAATACAAAGAACATGAACATGCCCTGTCATGAGCAACATTTTCCTACTATTTTCGGTAGAGCTGTTCATCAAATTCAAGAATTCTGTGTAATATAGATATTTATGTAATTGCCCGTCACCCTGTTTGCACACCAATTCATAAGCCAATGAAAGCAAGATGACGGGCTTATGTAGACTCTGCTGTAACAACTGCTGAATGGCTTCGTCTTGAGGATACGTAAATTCAACTCAAGTAGTATACTTTTGCAATCAAGGAGCAGAACTGGAGTTTTCGCAGCGTGGCCTCTTGTTTTCTGCTGTGCTACGAAGAAAATAAAAAGGCGTACTTCATGGCATTTTCTTTATCTCCGCGGTTTTCTGCGTTATTTTTCACTTTTACCCAAGAAATTCAGCCAATTCCGAAATCAACCCAAACCTAAATATTCGCACGAATTTTTCCACTAGCGGATTTTTTTTTTCACGCGGAATAAATCCTCTTCTTCTGAACGATCGCACAGTGCACTTTTTTAAATTTTAGGATGACATTTGCAATTATCTCAAAAACTATAAAAGCTGGAGTCATGAAATTTTGTACCAATACTTTTTATACCAAATAAAGTAATTTAACCAAAAATTATAATTACAGGTCATTATAGGACTGCCACGCCCTCTTCCCATGCAAGGCCTCTTTATATGGGAAGTATGCATGTATAACGCAGATAAAAAGACATCTCCGGTACAAACATATATTATACTCTTGATCAACTTCACCTCCTGTGTCGATTTAGCCGTGTTCGTCTGTCCGTCTGTCCGTCCGTCCATCTGTGCTAAAATTACGATTACGGACAAACAGAGAAATCAAAGCGAATGAAACTTCGTGTGTATATTACTATTATTAATACGCTGTTTAGTATTGAAAATAAGCATGATCGGTCAATGACCACGCCTATCTCCCATATAAAATTCATGTATATAATGGTTTAAAATGGCATAATTTTCGATTCGCACAGCGCATTTCATTGATATTTGGTAAGTAGCTTCATATCATCATTACAAATGTCACTACCAAAACTAGGCTGTGATCCGCCCACTTTTACATAAACCTCTTAAAATGATTCTGTATCTTTAAAATAAAATAGATTAAAAAAAATTTAATTTTAAAAACAAAACAATATATAATATATGGTAAGAAATGATCCACTGGACCGAAGCTAAAATACCCCCAGGGCCGAACCAAAGTATATTCAAAGTCTTAAGCAGCCAATAAAATGTTTATTTGTAAAAACATTTCCGTCATAGTTTTAAAGGAAAATATTCGGTTTTGTTTTTTGACTAAGTCACTTTGTATGGTAAGTAGGCGTGGTTTTATGTGCATATTAAACATTAAAGCTTATTTGCAAAATTTCAAGTCCATATATTAATTTTTGTGGAATTTAAAGAGATTTTACCTTCTTGATAAAGTCACTTTATATGGGAGGTAGGCGTGGTTTTTATCCGATTTGATTGAATTTCATCTTTAGAGTGTCCTTAGAGTTCATCCTTATAATAATTTTTGTGGAATTCGAAGAGATTTTACCGTTTTGATAAAGTCACTTTGTATGGTAGGTAATCGTGGTTTTCATCTGATTTGACTCATTTTTTAACTTGATTTTTTTTTTATATACACGCTTAAATATCGAATTTCGTGATGATAGCTTGAAAATTACGGCTGTAATCGTCTTGAAAACGAGTGCGTTTTAGGGCAAAATTTAATTTTTAAGACTTTTTCAAATGAAGTGATTTTTCTTAGTGGCAGCTAGAAGCAGCAGGTTTTTACAGAAAAAGAAGGAAAAAGGTCTATATTTTATGATAGTTATAGCCTTTGACTTTAATTATGCTATATTTGCTAGATATATTCTACTAAATTTTATTTAAATTTTCATTTCTTGAAAAATTTGCAGTCATGTTTCTACGATTTTTCTATTTTTATTTATTAATATTTTTTTTTGTATTTTATAATAAATTAAATGCCGGTTAAGACATATAAAAAAAATCCAAGAAACAAAATCTTGAAATATACTTTGTGCTCGAAGTTATTATTGTTTAAAAATGATTCTCTTTTGTTGGGTTTTATTGAGCTTAATTTTGTTAAAAATGTTTCAACTCTGACGAATTTTATAAAAAAAAATTATACAATACATCAGGTTTCCAATATCACATTCATAATATATGTTTTATAATCTGACGAATGAAATTATTCTTTTGTAAAATTTAAAAAAAAAAAACCCAAATGTCATCCTAAAACCGAAAAGCGCACTGTGGATCGGTGAGAAGAAAAAAAAGTGAGAAAGAATTTTGAATTTCGAAATCAGCTTTTTTGCAACTAAAAATGAAAGTTTGACATTTCTCTGTTGTTAAGTTGAGTTGGATTATTTACAAAATATATAAAATAAAAATAAAAAAATTTAAATTTATAAAATTTTCATATATAAAAAGTCAACATGAACAACATAGCTTTTCATAGTTAGCTTTAGAAGTTGATGGTGCAGAGGAAGAGCAAACGCAGCATCAGAATATTGATAGGAGGCAGTTACGTGATGCCATGAACCCGCTTGAGTTGTCCCAGGCATTGTAAGTGCTATTAACATTAAATATTTGTAAAAAAATTGTCAATTTTACTTATTTATAGATTTGAAAAGTATTACAAGTAGGACTGCCCTCCATCAACAATAATACCGTTGAAAGTTGCTGCTTATTTGTTGTTTTCGACCTTATATTAAAATTTATTAATTGATTTACTTCAATAAAAGTAAAATATTACTTTTCTTTTACACTCACTAACAAATTGTTGGCGGAAAAACTCACATCAAATGTCAACTCATTCTAACTTTTTTAATCGTTCGTCTACTACTTTTCGCCTACTTCTTTTACTATCGAAATTGATTAGAATAGGAGGAAAGTGGAAACCGAAAAATTCCGCATCGAGTTTTTATTCAGAATAGGAGGAAAGGGTAAAGTGAGAAAACTCGCTAGTGAGATTCTATTCAGGATTGGGCTGTATAAAAACGAAGTGTGTATATGAGTGAAGAATCACCGAGTACTTACTTTTGTTGAAAACGAGAAATTGATTTGATACTCAGTGAAGATATGGGCTCTTAAACTCCGAATGTGGTTTTAAAAATGAAGGATCTTTAAAATAAAAATTGGTATATAACCTGTAAAAATTGGTCCCAAATTATCAAGTTAGTCCAAAATTATAAAACTGTCGCTGTAAACTTAAGTAATGATCAAAAAAATTTTCAACAGTATTATTTTAGTGTGATTTATTTTCTTAACTTTTAGATATTGGCTTAAAACTAAAAGTAAAATACGTACATAATAATTTAAACCTTCATGATTTCAATGTTTCTGTCTCTCTCTCTTAAATAAATTTCTCATAACAGTTTTCGTTCACATAGTAAGGAGAAGAAATTTTTACATACACATCGCATTTGCATTTTTAGTTCTTTTAGAAATTTCACATACCCAGTGTTTAATTTTTAGGTTGTTGCTATGCGGTTTAGTGCCGCATCTGATATATATATTTTTTTATCTATATTTTTACTAAGCATGTCACATTTTTAAGGTGTTGTCTAAAGGAAATTTACAATTTTTTAAATATTTATCTTATATATATTATACATATACATGTGCAGTTGTATGTATGTAGTATATACATTAGAGTTGCATTTTATAAGAAGATAGATGATGAAAACTGTCAAGGAACAGACAGCCAAACTAACCTTAATGGATGCTCTACAATCGCGCACTTGGCTTCAATGAAGCATTAAAATGCAGCAGGTTTTGCCTGATCAAATTCTTGTTTTGCTCTTGTGTTCACCGCCATGTGCAATCATCGTTTTATACTATTGGCCATTGTAAGCTAAAATGTGCGATTGCAGGCTTGAGAGCAATTTGTTTAAACAGTCTAGGATAAATAACTTAAAAAACTATTAAACATATAGATGCGGCACAGATGTACTCGTAACTTTTTATTAACTAATCTCATGTGACCTCAGAAGCTGTGGGAGGTGGCTGTGGCGACGTCGAAAAGGGCCGGTGTAGAAATTGTGCGCTGTGATGATACGATGTAGACATTTCTTGCAAAGGTGATCCTGTTAGATTCGTGGTGCCAATGCTGCTTGCTGTTGAATTTAGTTTCTCTGGCGTATTAATGCGTATTTTGGGCGGTGTGCTGTCGGCGGGATAAGTACTGGGATAGCTGGTGTGCAAATGTGTCCCGTTCAGTGTAAATGTCTGCGGCAATTGTGGGTGTGGTCTTATTACAGTGGGCTGTATGGGAAACTGTTGTGACATTTCTTTCAGGTTGGAAAAATTTTGCAGATAGCATCCTGCATTGAAGAAACTTGCTGCACTGTCCAATTTAAATGCGGGCAAATACGTACTCATCGTTGTCGACGCATAGATGCTCGGAATGTTGGAGGCCAATGCATTCGATAGATCTCGCGGCTTGTCTTCGTCGACACTCAGGGATTCATCACGATCATTTGCACCGTTTGATGTGGAACCAGGACTGTTTTGTAGCTGAATACTGCTAGGAACGGGAGAGTGTGTGCCCAGTGAAATGTCAGAATCAGATGTATCTGATGGTGTAGGTGATGGTGCTCCTTCGGGTCTTTGTCTGTGACAGGACATGCCCGAATTGTTTTGATTATGTTGCATTCTGAAAGTATAAAAGAGAAAATATCTTTAATTTCATTGGAAATATGATATGAAGGGGAGTTGAATAATAAGTGATTGAAGGTAGAAGAATTCAAAAATTATTTTTAAAATAAAAAATATTTTTTTAAAAAAAATGAGAAGTTTTTATAAAAATTAAAGGGTTTATTCACGATACAATGTAGCATGGGGTTTATTAATAAGAAGTCTAGGGATGCAAAGGCGTATTATTTACCAGCTGGATTCTTGGTAGTTGTCAAATGTTGACATTTGTCATTTATAGACGTGGGAAATAATCATAAAGGGGAAATTTTATACTTTTTCCCGTAATATACGTATTGACCTACGTATACACCATGTACTACCAGAAACCGTTGCGAGCTTTAAAGTTATTTTTGTTGATGTCGCACTGTGTTATTAGAATCAAATATCATTGGAATATTTTTCATAAATCAGCTATGTTTTATATATGTAGGTATGTAAAAAAAAAAATCTATATAGTATCATATAAAAAATTCTATAGATTTGCAGAATGCTAAACTATCAGATGCATAGCATTTTATGATTTTAATTTTTTTATGCTTAACACAGCAGGTGGTGGAAATTCAATAGAAATCAAAAAGTTTTCCTCGTTTCGTTTCGGAAATTTTTAATTAAGTACACTTGAGTGCGGCAAACCAATTATCAAACATTCATGACTAAAGATTGATTTCAAATAAGATACACATTCGAGAATTACAGCGATAATACCAATGAAGATAATTAGTCAGGGTTGAGTCGAACGTTGTGCGTTTAAAGTCGTTTAAGTGTTGGATCTGACTGTCTGAACAAGTGTTATTGCACTCTCTATCTATCTGGCTGAAACAGTTAAAAAAAAAATTGTAGTAGCCTCGTTGGCCATGAACATAAAAACGCGCGGATGACTCTATTAGATGGAGCTAAAGTGTTCGAGCATGGCAAACGAGCCGCTATAGCGTCGAACATTTCACCTTAATGGACAAACGTGCGATGTTGTCCCACTCTTAATTTTGTGCGCCAAAGACATCATCAGAAGATGACTCTCATCAAAGGTGGTAAATTAATCATCAGCCTCGCGCTGACTCCTGCACTATCATAATTATGAGGTGAGCTCTTCCGTTTTGCATGCGATTTACTCAGTTGATTGTAACATAAATCTAGCTGCTCGTCAATCGCCCGTACGTTTGTACGTCTACCCATGCCACCATTCGTTGGTACCCATGTCTATTTCATACCTTCATGTTGAGTGATTAATGATGATCATCACACATATTGTATGGAAAAAAAAACAACCTGCTGCTTCTGGTCCAATGCAGCACTGCTGTCCGTCTGTCGGTCCCGTGGGCAACGGCGCACATTTCAAAGCAGGCGACCCAACAATTGCTGGATATAATATGAAGTAGTAGTCGGAATCGTTTTGGTGCGGATGAAAATGTTGTGCGCTGTTAATGAATTGGTTGTAGCTCCCATCATATAAGCGCATCCATCAAAATTCACCATCATATTCACCATTATATTCACTGGTGCTGATGAGTTCATTGCGTTTGGTCCATTTGTAGTTAATGTGGTGATTATTGAAATGAATGGCTGCTAAATGCTGAAATGATACGTCAATCATTCTTGTAAAAAATATATTATCTGTTGTGAGTGAAGTATCTTTTATCACTAGTAGATGTCTTGTTCTTGTTGTTGCGGTGACGTTACATAAATATAAATGTGATATTAACGTGTTTGTATGGATTGATGTGATAATTTTTTTTTTTTACTATCGATATCAATACAATTTTTAAGAGGTGTTTTTGGATAACGTTATTTTCAAGTTCGTAAAATATCTAAATGAGAAAAAAATTAAGCATAAAAAATTAAACTAGTTGAGGCAGTAGTGCTTGACCATAAGACAACCAAAGAGAATTAGAACAAAATAGAATAATCCAGTTGTTTACTATGACAATATGTCGGATATAATCCGATTGTTACAACCATTTTAAAGGCATTTCATTTGAATTAAACTGTTTTAATGCGATGCTACTTAAGAGATGAAATGCGATGGTATGCACAGAAAATAAAAGAATTGATTTATTACCTAAACTAGTTTAGCTAATGTGAAAGTTTCTATTTCACCTAATCTTTTCAACAACTTTTCTACTTACACAGTTAATTTAACAATCATGCATTAGGTAATTCATCTAATTGAAATTAGTTAATTTAACTAAAATTTTGCTTATTAAATCATCTAATTCGTCTAGTTATTTTACCTAATGCAAGTTGTCGATTTGTTCGTACACTAGGGAAATAACGCATATTAGCATTATCCACGCCTCAGTATAAATTTTATATAAATATTTACGTGGATAAATCAAATGCTTTCCTTACAACTTGTTTTTTTCCCGTATTTGAATTTTATAGGAGCACAGCGCTCTCCTATCCGAATTTCATACTTAGAGTGCACTTTAAATATCAGAGCTCATATACAAAATTTCAAGTCCATATATTAATTTTTGTGGAATTCTAAGAGATTTTACCGTTTTGATAAAGGAACTTTGTATGGGAGGTAGGCGTGGTTTTCATCCGATTTGGCTCATTTTCGAACTTGACCTTAGTGTTTTAGATAAAAGCTTAAATATTGAATTTCGTGGTGATAGCTTGAAAATTACGGCTGTAATCGTGACGACAGACGGACAGACGGACAGACAGACGGACATGGCTAAATCAACTCGGGTGGTGATGCTGATCAATAATATATGTACTTTTCTATACCTACCACGCCTCCTTATGGGCGTTACAAACGGAGTGACAAAATTAATATACCCCCATTTACGTTTTTTAAACGTGGGGGTATAAATATGAGGTCCACAACTCTGAAATTATTTTTCCACTGGGCATCTACAGCAATTTGATTAATTGGTATGTAGAGTAAATTCCTGTATTGGAAATTTAGCTCAATAGATAAGGCGTTGGTTGTTGAAATCTTGAGATCACAGGTTCGATTCTCAGCGGTGGCAAAGAAATTTTTCAGTCATTTATACAATGTATATATCTCTCTCATTCTATCTACTATAAAACAAATCTTTCTTCTCTATCATGTGACGAAATGAAGTAAAGTCACCTAAGGAAAGTTTCACTTCAAAATAGAAATTGCAAAACAAAAAACATATTTTTTGCATATTTTTTGCACGGCATTGCCACTCTTAAGTGGGAATGCTATCTAAATAATTAGATGATTTTTCTACACTTAGTAGGTGGCTTGCCTAATCTGAAGTGGTCATAGTTTAAAAAAAATTAGCTTATTCTTCTAATAAATTATGTGTCTTATCTATTTTATGGTTGAAGGTACACCTAAATATTTAGGTTTTTTTAGCTACTCTCGCAGTTAAACTACCCAATATAATTGCATATAATTAACATTTAGAAATTGGTAGCGCACCTAATCAAATTCGTTGACTGAAAATCACCGGATTACTTTATCTGAATTGACTACATTTTTAGGTAAAAGTTCTACTCTTTTTTTTCTGTGTGTGATGTAATGTAATGTGATGTGATGTGATTTGATATGATGTGATGTGTTGTGATGTGATGTGATGGATATGATGTGATGTGATGTAATGTGATGTGATGGATATAATGTGATGTGATGCGATATACTTCGATTTGATGTCATGTGGTGTGATTTGATGTAATGTGATGTGATGTGATGTGATGTGATGTGATGTGATGTAATGTAACGTGATGTGATGTGATGTGATGTCAAGTGATCTGATATGATAGATGATGTTATGTGATTTGTTGTTATGCGATATTTTGTTAGGCTATGTTATGCTATGTGATGTAATGTAATGTTATGTAACGTGACGTGATGTGATGACAAGTGATCTGATGTGATGTGCTTTGATTTTATGTCACATGGTACGATGTGATACAATTTGATGTGATGAAATGTGATGCGATGTACTTTGATTTTATGTCGTATGGTTGGATGTGATGTGTTGTGGTGTGATGTTATGTGATATGATGTGATGTTATGTGATATAATGTAATGTTATGTAACGTTATGTAACGTAATGTGATGTCATAACAAGTGTTCTAATGTGATGTGAAGCGATGCGATGCGCTTTGACTTGATGTCATTTGGTATGATGTGATGTGTTGTGATGTGATGGGATATAATGCGATGTATTCTCATTTTGTCATGTGGTTGGATGTGATGTGTTGTGCTGTGTTGTAGTATGCTGCCATTTCATTAAATTGATTGATGTGATGTTATGTCATGTTATCGGATGTCATGTCATGAGTTTTCGTGTTGAAATTTAACGTAATATTATGTGATATCATGTGATGTGATTTGTTGTGTTATGATGTAATATAATGTCATGTAATGTGCTGTTATGAATGTGACCGATGTGATGTAATGTCATGCCATCTGATGTGATGTAATGCCCATGCCATTAGATATGATGTGATTTTATTTGATGTCATGTGGTGTAATATGATATCCAATTTTTTCCTAAATTGTATAAGGATTTTGGCCCGACTTTTAGCTTGATCTTTGATTTGATTTTTTAATTTTTATTTATTTTTTAAATGTTTCTGAAGTTTGGTTTTTACTTCATTTTGACATATTATCTTATTTTGACTTGATTTTAGACTTAATTTTAACTCAATTTTTGACTTGGTTTTCGACATGATTTTTAATATGTTTTTGTAACATGTTTTTGACTCAATTTTCGACCTAATTTTTCGTCTTATGTTAAGTTTTGACTTGTTTATCTAATTGGTTCTTACATGGTTTTTGTCATGATGTTTGATGTGATTGTAGAGATTGTATGAGTAAAATTATGACCAGATTTTTAACTTTTTCCTTTTTTTTCTTTTTTAAGACTAAACCAACGCTGAGGTAATGCCCCATGTAAATTGCGTTGATTCGGAAGAAGGGTTATAGTTTAGTTGGAGAGTGGAATAACTGAGTAATGTTTGTGAAAATTTGTTTTAAACCTACACAATTCAAAACCGTTAGAGGACACGCTCGCAGATTATCCCACAATTTAGCTGTGCGACCGAAGAACTGTTTATCTTGGTAAAGGGTTGTTCTATTGGGCATCTAGGCCCAATCTAGGTGGTATAGGGATGGGCTTGGAGATCTGATCGAGTGAACCTGGGAAATACTTGAGCTGAAGAGGTAAAGAACTCGACGTCCGGTCTTCTCCCTTCCTTGAACACTCTCCATGTTAGTTCCTATATATCCTATATAGGTTAGTATCCTATACTGCGTTGAGCCAATAAAAGTTGATATAGTTTTCATCCTCTATCAAATATATCGCACATCGTTGAATTCGATCCAGAAGTTCTGAATAAGATCTTAAAGCCCCTTCCCAAATGTGCGAATAGACATAGGCTTGCTTCTACTTGATTCAAAACATTTTATTTTACTTGATCATGACTTGGTTTTTGATTCCTTTTCTTGACTTGATTCTAGCAAGTTTTCCGGTTTGATTTTTCGACATAATTTTTATTTGATTTTTATATGGGTTTTTTAATAAATTTTTTTTTGTTTTTTTTTCTTATTCATAACTTGGTTTTTGACTTGATATTTTGAATTGATTTATGGTTTGATATTTTAAATGCTTTTTTAAATACTTTTTTAACGTATTTTTAAATGCTTTCAAATAGGATTCTGACATGATTTTCGACTTTAATTTTAACACGATTTTTTCTTGTTTTTCATTTGATTACTCATTTGATTTTTCATTTGATTTCTCATTTGATTTGACTTAATGTCTTATTTGATTTTTTAATTAATTCTTGATATGATTTTAAATTTTTTACTTAATACAGTCTTAATTATTTATTTGAGTTCTGACTTGATTTTCAACAAGATTTTGACTTAATTTTTTGATCACATCTTGATTTTCAAATTGGTTTTCTCTCAAAATTGTTGGCCTGATAATTGAATTGATCTTTTACCAGATCAAATCTAAATCTAAATTCAAATCTAAAATCTTGTGATTGGATTTTGTACTTTATTATTGAATAGATACTTTTTTTGAAGTTTTTCTTATTACATACTTGATTCATAACTTAATTTCTGGCTTGATTCTCTAATTGATTTTTACTTAATTTGGTATTTTTTTATTTTAATGATTTCTCTCTTGATTTTATAATGTTTGTTATGTTGAAGAACTATTTTTTTTATTTAAAAATACAAATTTCTTAACGTATTTAATTATTTTTTTGGATTGAGTTCAACTCTCCATTACAGTTCCTTTTTCACCTTAATTCTCTATGCAGCCAACCTTTTTAACCTTTTTCATCTTTCTTAAGTCGTAGTGCACATTTGTTTTCTTATCTCTACAAATTGATTCATTCTCATCCCCTTTTGACTACTTAAAACAAAACACCTTGTATAAATAAAAACAAAACATTTACTTTCGATTGAATAATGCGATAATTTTTGCCTTGCGATAGAGGTTGGTAGGTGTTTGGTTACGTTACTGTGAGTGACTATTGCTTATTTTGCTTGCGTGTTCTTTCGCTCACTCTCACTCACTCTCTCATCGAATATAATACACACACAGAAGGCAAGCCCAGATATTTGGTTTAACAAATTTAAATCATTTTCCACACGATTGGCTGAACGAAGTTTATCAAGAAGAAAGGCTTAAACGTCTTAAAAAAGTCTGAAATCTGATACACTGGCACCTACCTAAATGATACATCGTTACAATATCTATCTATCGGATTGACGTCTTGTTGCTCTCTGAGTAATTTAAAACTTGGAAAATTCATAATCGGCTTATGTCATGCGCTAATACGTTCTGATATCACAGTCGCTGTGTAGATATGATGTGTGAATCTCTATGTGGTAATATGATCGCATAATAACCAATTCTTTAAGAGGAATTAACTTTGTATTTAAAGATCGTCTTGCCTTAAATTCATCCAGTTTTTTTGTTTGTATTGATATTCAGTTCACTGCGAGAAATGTTTAAATCGACTAAATATGAATATTATTTCGAATTCCGAAATGCGGAATAAAATAAAAAATAAATTTAACTTACAATATTAGGTCAACTTATTTACAATAAATTATACTACAAAATTATATTCTAAATTTATTAAAAAATTAGTGCATTAAAAATTAGTGGGAAATGTTTACAGTATCTTAACTATTGAAATCAGAAGGCAGTATCGAGGACAAAGAACCTCTTTATATCTAGGCTAAAAACCTACACATCAACTAAAAAAATTTTGACGTTTCGAAAAAAATAAATTATTACCTCCAAATGCGTTCAGTTGATGTAAAAAATAGGCCATACATTTTATTATCTCAATTGTGGCTGAAGATTTTGACTAAAACAAAACTAAATAGGCTATCCTTTAAAGTGCAAAAATGTACGGGGTGTTGCGCCCTTAGAAGCAGGACATATTTCTGTCAACTCAGTATTGCTCTGAGCATACGAGTATTATTGTCCTGACTGAAACATGGCTGAACTGAGCATCACTGCCTTGGACTTATCTCAGTCACTGGTATTAGGTAGGATCTTTGACAAACAACGGTAGCGTTCTGCCTACAAAAGAATAGCAACGATCCGAAATAAATTTGTTAGCACGAGGATAGTTCTTACCCTGACTAGCATGAACACAAATATGTTGGCACATAAATATGTCTTTCGGGTGAATAAATTGATGTATTTTATAGAAATGGGTGACAGTATAACTGAAAAAACCGTGGGATTGCTCAAGGGCAATACATGGTGAGCTACGAAATAAGTCTCACAGTCTAGTTTTTGTGGGTATGCGATGATTACAAATAGCGAAAAGCTAGAGTAATTTCGAAGTATTGTGGGCACGAAGAGATGAAACAGTCTCCAATCCTGAAGTAATCTCGGAGTGTTCGGGAAGGCATTGCTATTAGTTACTAAACAGTGATGCAAATTGGTGGTGCTGAACAGGCTGTTGGATGTTGTTGGGTGGCTCAAGATTGATTTCGGTGTAGTAGTAAGTGCCGAACATAATTCGTCGCAGTCATGTTTGATATGCTAAGTGTCAGTGTATTTAAGTGTTGAGTCGGGGTAAAACTTTTTTGCGCTGGAGATTATCGCAGGGCTGGCCCTTCGGAGAGTATTGTGCTGACTGTAGCAGCTCAATGTCTCGAGCACTGTCTACAGAGGCCGACGTGGAGTCGCGCTTGTTTACAACCGGCAGGCAATGCCCATATATTCTCAGAGATTTTAGGTCGGTCTCGATTTCTACCAACATATGTGGTTGGTGATAACACTAGCCAACCATGATTTGTACTACATATGGTTCCAATACTGATATGTAATCCATACATCATTTTTATTAAATTTTACTTAAATGTGGTGGTGTAGCCGGTATTTAAATTACTAAAAACAGGGCGTTGTTCACGTCTGGAGTCAAGGAAATGAAGCTTAGGGGATGATCGTAAGGACTTTAATTAAAGGAACGTAGCTGGTATTATTGTCCGTTAGATCATGTATTGGATGGACGTATATCATTGCACGTTGCTGGATTATCACTCCTGGAGATCTATTTGCTGGGCATCAATTCCTTGAACCAAAGACTTCTTGCCAAGAGGCACGTAGAATTAAACCGACAAGGCAGGTTTCTACGTAAAACTCGTCAGAGTAACTGGATACTTTCTGTCAGTGGTTGTGTTCATATATATAGCTATAATGAACTGCTTTGTTAGTTCCTTGGTTGATATGTTCTGCACTTTAATATCAAAATAATGGTTATCTTCCGCAAATTGTTGCTTTAATGCAGTCATGAGCAGGAAAATAAATTGGTGGGCCAATAAGTTTTTTAAACAAACATATCGTTGCAAAAAAAAAAAACAAGAAAAAAATTGTCAAAGCTGAAGATTGAATTTTTATTTCTATATGTAACAAACAAAATTGATGTGCATAACAAAAACAAATCACGAGTGTTTTTGTGTTACACAAACAACTGGACAATCATCTCAAGCTCAGCCTGGTCGAGTGAGGCTTTGTTTTTTGTTGCCTTTGCATGCAATTGTTGTTGTTAAAGCGAGTTAAAAATTTGGTGAATGTCGGTTCCGTTGTTGTTGTTGCAAACACAAATGTGCAAACACAAATTTAATAAAATAAAACAAATTTGTAGTTGGGCCAACTGGGCCAAATGTGCTTCTGGAATCTCATGTCTGCTTTTATGTATGTCTTATCAATTCAGGTATTCCTCCAAAGCGTAATGCAGAGATCTATGCCCGCCAATACATAATAAATTTTTTTGACGTTAATGACGACATTTCCCAACAAACAAAATGGTTCACTAATGTTATCGTTTACGAATCGCATTCTCGTACATTTCATTCATTAGCAATTATTAGAAGCGATTCACTTATAATATCGCGAGCGGGAGAAATTCCTCCTTCGTTAACGAATCGTTAAATCCGAAAAAAGGAATTCTTTAACGAGTCGCCAAAACTATAAAAAGCAATTCGTTAACGAGTCTCCAAAACTAAAAAAAAGCAATTCGATAAGGAATCACCGAAACGAATCTTAACTTATCTTAATGTCAGAAATTTTAAATAAATATTATATTGTGCACTTGGTATGAACCATTAAATATTGGAAATAATTGGGTACATTAGAATTCGTTCACGAATCGTAAAATATGGCTTAAGTCACTCGGTAACGAATTGCTAAAACTAAAATTAATGATTCATAATTAGTAAATAAATTGGTAAAAATGAGAGAAGCGAATCGCTAACGAATCGCAAAAATTTAAAGACTTGATTCGCTAACGAGTCACAAAAATTTTGAAAGGCGAATCGATGCTAAAAGCATCCTCAATGGAATTTTATAAAGTCATGATTTCAACCGGTGCTTTCTTCAAGCATCAAGCGAACCTCTGATGCAGTCGGAACGAAACTATTCGGAAAAAAATAAAAAAAACGATTCATAAGCGATTCGTTAACGAATCACCCCTCGCCACAATGTTTGTTGGGTTATTATACATTATTAGGCGATTTTAATCTGATTGACTTAAAGTGGAATTCTTCTGATGATTATACATATTTTCATGTTTTATAAGGTCAATTCGGACTTTTACTCGGGGGATCGAAAGAATGTTTCCTCTTAATGGTCGAAAATTTAAAACAAATTAATAAAAACTCCATAGCTCTAACATTGAGCCTTACGAATAAAAAAAAAGTATTTCCTTTGGCAATGATGATTTAAAAGCAATACCTAAATGTTTGGATGTGTGACTTTGCATTGACAATGTGTTAAATCCGCTTAGAGGCTATAACAATAATCTAGCGAAACATAATGCTTTTGCGTGTGTCCAAAAAGCTGGTCACAAAATTACCCCGAAGCACTTGAGATAAATTACATGTCACACTGCTTTATACAGCTACAAGGGACTCAATAACTCGAATGAATGGTCGAACAACAAAGGCGCTTCAAACGATTTATTTATTGTACCAAACACTGGCGAGAATTACTCCTGTTGTAGTTGTTGCTGTTGTTGTTGCAGCAACATATTGAAACGTTGTAAATGTCAATTATCAATCAAAATATAAATTCACAATACTCACGCACTAACACTAGCATACGCTCACATAGTGTGTATGTGTGCCTAATACCTCCTATATCACACTCCAATGGCCCATTACAACTTCCTCAAGTGTTGTTGGTAGACTTGTTTGTCAGATTCGATTCTTTTGAAATATTATTCAGCACATCAGCACATCCGAGAGATGTTGATGAACAAGAGCTCTCGTAGATGTTGCCCGTTGTTAACTTGTTGTATGTATGTAAGTAAGTATGTAGTTCGTATTGTGCAGAGCATCTAAATCAACCTAAAGTGTATAAATGCTCGATGATGTTTATTTAACTACCGTTTTAGAGGCTGATTGTGAGAAAAATAAAGAAACGAATGAGAAATTAAGAAGAATTACTCGAGTTGTCAATGTCATGTTGTTGTATGTCGATTGTGGATTGTCGATGACAATCATCATTGACGACGATCATCGACGAAATCGTAAGTATTCAAACGGAAGAATCCTAATTGGAACTGTAGTTGTGTGATTATTATTATTATTATTTTTTTTGCGATTGTAAATCAAGCCGTAACGAGGCATGCCGATTTTTAGCACTCCCCTCCCGATATTATTCGAACAAATTAACAAATCAATAAATAAAAATTTACATTTTATTACAACCCCCCGAGTTATGCGTCTGAGGTTTGTTTTTGTTGAGATACAAGGATATCTACATATACACTGCAATTTATTTCTTAGTGGATATGTAAAGAGCTCGCTCACTAACAGTCACTGGAACTATTTAAGCGAAGTTGTTGCCAAAACTTCGTCGTTGGCAGTAGGACTTGATAGTCGAGATTATGTAAAATAGTTCACTAAAAAACTAGTAACTTCCTTGATGATTTTTTGTGACAACTTTAGGATATTTATAGAAAAATTAGAATTTGTCTCTCTATTCTATCAAAAAAAGGTTTTCTTCCCTTCAAAGTAATGTATCTACAAATATGCTACAAACAATACATTCGAGCCAGTTTCGTTTTCAAAGAATATTTGTAACGAGGGTTGTTTTATCGAATTTAAATACAACAGGCAAACGATGATGTTTAAGTTACTTCTCCCTCCCAATAACAATCTTTTATGTAAACATTATCGTTCTTGAGTTTTATTTCCATGTCAAATAAAAATAAAAAAAAAAATGCACACTTATTTGATTGCTCCATTTCAGCTTTAGCTTATTTTTTCCGATTGAATAAGCCTTAACATGCTTAAGTTCATTAGTTCCCTTCAGGATTTTGTCTTTGAAAATATTTGAGTAGTTTTTTGCTTAAGTGATTCGTATTGATACTCCGAAATATTCAACTGAAGATTATTTTTTACACTGATAGAAAAAACAGTTCAAAAGTTTAGAAAAATATAGACGCTGCCTTGTTAGTGCCACATGCTCCTGCTGAAAATGAAATTGGGGTCAGCGCCTTTCTTAACTATAGCGTTGTTTACTAGACGAAGAATTATGTAGTATTTAAGGGTTAAATTTAAAGTGATTAATACTGAGTTAAATACTTTGTGACAAAAGACTGATTTAAGTAAATTCTTTATGAATTCTTTTGTTGTTCATATAACGAGTTTGTCAACAAAAGGTCTAGAATTTGTTTCTTGAATAAAATGAACAATAGCTTGGATAGCTCTTAAATATTTATTCAATTATAAAGTAGACACATTAAAAATTCTCTAATTTTCATAATATTTTCAAAATTAAAGAAGAAAATAAGTCTCTTTTCGGTAATATGTGATATTTTGCGGTATTGCGTGGTATTTTTTATCTCTCGTCTGGGAAATATCGCACATATGGTAAAATTTTTCTCGCATGACATTTTTTTCACATAATGCGATGATTTTTACCTTATCCCGCAGTATCCAACAAGAGCTCCAAAAATACCTAAAGTACTATTTATCGTGCAAAACTGACAACACTGACATGCAGATTATGTATGAAACACAATATCTTTCAAATAGGTTACAGACCTTTTTTCGAAATTTTCGCCCACTCTTTCGCATAATTGGGGCTCTATTTCGACGAAGGTGACTTCAATATTCACTTTGAGAGCTGGAATTATTTTTGGATGGTTGCTTGGACCTTACTCTTAACACAACCACAAAAGAATAAGTCTAACAGTATTTAATCGCAAAACCTTGGTGGCCAATTGGTATCTCAAAAACGAAAAATAACGAGACCAGGGAACTTCGTGCGCAATAACTCGATTGATTCGTGACTGATATGGCACGTAGCACCATACTGTTGAAAGAAGAGGTCGTCTGTGTCCGTATCTTCGACACAAAAAAAAAATGGTTTATCATGTCTCTGTAGCGCACGCCATTGACTGTAAAAGCACTTCCGTTGTGATTTTAGAAAAATTACGGTCCAATGATGCCTTCGGCCCACAATCCGCAACAGACAGGCACGCGTGGTAAAATCATTGGCATCTCCTGAATCACTTGCGGGTTTTCTGATCCTCAAATGCGCCAATTTACTTATTAGAAAAAAATCAAAAATCACCATCACCATTCACCTTTACCAAGACAAATTATTCGTCAATATTCGTTGTAGTGTGGATGTGGAGTAATCGAGTTCTTAAGCACCGAGACGAATTGAGGTACGTGGGTCGATTTTTGATTGAACGTTCGTGACGAAGTCGTTTCGGCGTCTTCGGATCTTGAATGGAGTCAGTCTCTTTGAATTTGTCGATTATGTTGCGTGCACACACGTCACGGAAGTCACATGAATCAGAGAAAAATTCGCTCGAATATTGCGCATCGTTACTGCGATTGAACGCAAATTCACGTTATAAAATTCAATGATTTTTGTACTTTCGTTCACTGTGCAACGTTACAGGATAAATTTGCCGTGTTTATAAATGACAATTGTCAACATTTGACAATTGCCAAGCGACCAACTGCTATATAATACGCCTTTTGCAACCTTACACCTCTTGTCATGGAAACTTCTTTCTCAACAAAGCCAAAATCGGTCATGTTATGTGGGTTATGAGTTGGTCTTTTTAGAACCACACATCGTAACATCGTTCAAGTCAAAATCTTCAAGTCTGCAGCTCAAAAAAAGTCTTTTATCTAACGATCATAGTGCTCCGCATTGACATGAACCGTCGTCATTTTGGGAAAAATACGGTCCAATAAAGCTTCCAGCCTATAATGCACAGTGTAATACAGTGACTTTTTGTGTTATTCAAGCCTTTTTTCAATTATTTGGAGATTAAAGCACCAAATGCGACAATTTTGCTTGGTTACCGAGCCACCGAGTGGATAAAAGGGCCTCATCGCTAAAGAAAATGTTGGTTAATAAATCGGAGTTCACACTGTTTTGCTTCATGACCCATTGAACGATCTCATATTTTGTGAATGGTCAGTAGGCTTCAATTGTAACTTGAACTCGACTATATACGGATGGAGGTGTAAAGCTAGATGCAACATACGCCATAATGAGCCTTAAGATAGGCCCAACTACTGTGAACGTCGCTACTTTGACAAATTTGAATCTTTAGCCACACTTTACATGCAACACCAATATTTTCATCGATAATAAAGCATACATTAGGACAGGCCTTTGTACAATGGTACCGACGGTAATTTTTTCAATTTGGATTCTTCAAATATTTCTGAACAACACCCTGTCTAAAAGTTTGTATTTAAAATACCAGCTTGAGGCCACGATTATATTTTCTATATAGAAAATAGAAAATATTATATTAATTTTTTTGGAAAAGTTAAAAAATTGCATTCAAGTATACATTTCTCAAAAATAGGAAAATGCATATGGAAAAATTATGATAGTTATTAATTCGTCAAATTTAAGGAATACGTTAACACTATAATTAATACCACCAAAATTTAGACTATTGGTTAACAATCAAAAGTACTGGTCTATCTCGATTACAACTTTAGCTTCGAATATCCTTCACATAGGACACTGTGGATAAAAATCGTGAGTGGCATCGTGTTTACCAACATATTGTTAGTTTAAGCCTATACTTACTTTTGCTTTAAGACATACGTAGTGTTTTTTATAAAAGTCAAAGCATTTTAAGATCGTTATTTTAAACTGTTTTCCTCAAAAAACAACTTCGTTCTTGCGAGACAGGAAGACATCCTTTTTTTCCTTAACATTTTTTTTTGGGTGATTTTGACAACCTCTTAGAATGTAAAATTCGAAAAAAAATTGTTATTCGATACGCCATCTTGTACATTCGTCACAATTCCAGTTTCTTCAAAATTCTTCAGTACCTTTCCAATTGCTTGCATAGCAGTACGATAATGAACGCCACAATCTCACTTTAGAGAGCGAAAAGATTAAGGCAAGGTTCGCCACTTTTTTAATAGGTTTAAATATCCGATGCTTAAACGACCCATTTTCATAAATGTCCAACAATCAACTAATAAAATGACAATTGCAACCACAGGTACATTTGATATATCAGGGATACCAAAACTGTGGGTTAAAAGCACTTATCAGATAACCCTATGTAAATGATCGCCCATAAACCACGTGGCCGATTTTTTACTCCCTCCTTCCCCTCCGTGACTTTTCGTAGTGCATTTTAAACATTTTAAACTGTCTATTCACGTAGCCATTTAACCAAAAGTGTGCTTCATCACTGAACAAGTGCAGTGGTGGAATTAGGATTAGACAGAGGGGGGTGCAGCTTTCAGTTTTATAGCCGATAGGGGGGGAAGGGATGAAACGGCTTTTAGGGCTTATTTTTATTTTTCCCATGCAAAAAATTCTTCAAGGGGGTCTAAAGCCCTTTCAGCCCGTATGTAGAGCCGCCACTGAACAGATATGTTTCTCGTATTGAACCGTGTTTTTCAAAAACAATTTGCAAACTTGGCTCCGGCTCGAGTCAAACCAAACTAACCCCAAAACAACCGAGAATTGTCCAATCGGCTTTCATAGAAAATAGTGTTGCCAATTTAAAGTTCTCCGCCTCTAAAAAAAAACACCTTTTATAACAGAAAAAAACACTTTTGAAAACCACGTAGCTACAGATGAGCTTAGTAAAGATACTAAGTTGCAGCGAGTCAAATCATTGGCCAAACGCTCTGCCATATTAATATCCTATCGATCGATCTCTGAACGATCTCTAGCTAAACGCTGAACGGAACAAAAGTCATTGCTTTGTTTCAATGTTGCCATCATTGCATTCGCTGAACGTTGTGTTACCTTAGCCATTGGCAGCTTCACAAGAACCCGTCATCATCATCATCATCATCATCGTTGATGATTTTTGGAAGAATATCTTTGCACTTATGCCAAGACAAGCAGTGCGTAATTTGAGAACCGATACAAGATTTCTTTTAACAAGGTAACTCGATATCCTGAGTCATAACGATATGATTGCTGTGGATTCTGACCCGCTTCCACACATACCAGCCAGCAGACATGGCACGTTGTGCTGTCGTTTGTCGGAGCGTCATCAGTTGCTAGAAGGTACTCGATATCTGTTGTGGTTTTAAGAAAACCACATTAAAGTGACCGAAGCCTCAAGCGCCTCCAACAGATTGTAAATGAATTGACGCATTGCTGGCAATGCCACAAGTATGCAATTTTTTTAATTGCTTAAGATTAAGATTACAATTTCATTTTAATTAATATATATTTTAATATTGATCAGCTCAGAGGGAGCTTTTTGCCTGCATCTGCTGATAAATTATCATTGTTAGACATTTAAGTTGTGGGTAGTTAGTTCTATTCGAGTGATTTCAAGCTCAACTCTTCCTCTCTCTCTCTCTCTCTCTCTCTCTTCACCATTTCTTTTAAAATGGGAGAATTCTATTTATTTTTTTATTTTTTATGTGCCTATAAATGTTATATATGTATGTAGAAAAAGAAGCTACTTGTGAGAGTATGTTTATAATTTGCCAAAACGCATTCATGTTGGGTTCGCTCACGAATTGTTTTACACAAAAAACTTATAAAATGGCAAGTCATGGACAGGCATAGTCAACAATATCGTCGGCATGAACTTCTCTCGCATTCGGGGTCTCAAGTGCATAAAACGAGGTGTTGTGTGCCGCGAATGACTGCGAAAAACTTAAGTACAATGACAGAGTTAAAAAAGTGGGTTTTTCTTAGCTAGAAGCTTCATTATTCAGCAATTGTTGACTATATCGCAAACAGCAAAAACTGAGTTTAAGTGAGACTTAGCGATGATCTTTCTGCAAGCAGCAAAAAAAAACCCTGGTAGTCAAGTGTTTAGAATGGAAACTAGATATAATGTAATATGTATGTATTCACATTATGAAAGACTTGTACAACTTCTGGCTTTTGCTATTTAGAACCAAATTGTTTAAACCATATTAGTTTGTCGATTAAATATTTGTTAATACCTCTGACACCCTGATTCATTGCTTTGATTTTCGATTTGGAAAATTTTAAAAACACAATAGAATTGGAGAATCTGAACAGTTTTGAGTTTATATTCGTGTTTACACAATGTTTGCAAGACCCGTTTCGAACCAATTACAAATCCTTCAAAACAATAGTCACAACTTTAATGTCAAGGGCAGTTTTCAAGGTGTTATCAAAACGTATTTTTTTCCTTATCCTTTTCCTTGTTCCCGAACTTGTCCTTATCCTTATCCTTATTCTCATATTTATCCTTATAGATGTTCTTCTTCTTTCCAAAGTCTTGTTTAAATCCATGTCCAAATTCCTGACGTTATCCTTGATCGATCCCCTTTCCTAATCCTAGTACCACTTATTTTTCCAATCTTTGTTCTATATCTTGTCCTTATTGTGACCATGTTCCTTGTTTAAAAAAAAAATTTAATTTTCGTGATGAGGACCATTTTTTGCGGTCGTAAAATAAAATTTTTTGTAGCACTTCTACTCAGCGAGCAATAATTCCATGCAACAATATTGCATTTTTGTTGCTACCTCTGCAACCTGATGACGTCATAATTATTATTTTATTTTTATCGTAAGATCAAGAATAAATTCTTCATTTCGATTTCATACCATTTATCTTGCCGCGTTCCCATAACGTTTTTATAGCAAATGTGACTTGAACAGACTTTTCAGAATTCATTTTACTTTGTACAATTTCTATTTCTATCTTTTGACAATTTTTTTTTTCTATCTTTTAACGGCGCAGTGAAAGAACTCCCAAATGAAAAAATTAAATAACTTCCAATGAAATAACTCCAAACAGAAATGAAATAAGTCCCAAATAAAAACAAAATAAAAAACTCCCAATGAAAATGAAATAACTCCGAAGCCAAAAAAAAATAAATAACTCCATATGAAAATGAAATAACTCCCAAACCAAAAAATTAAATAAGTCCCAATTAAATAACTCCCAATAAAAGTAAAATTAACAAAATAACTTCCAAGAAAAATTAAATAACTCCCAAGATCAATGAAATAACTCCCAAAAGAAATAAAATAACTCCCAAAAGAATTTAAATAACTCACAAGAAAAATAAAATAACTCCTAAAATAAATACAGTAACTCTCCCTTAAAAAAATAAAAGAGGTTTCAAATTTTATCTAAAAATTTTATCTAGAAATCTACAAAACCAATGAGGCCTTTTGTCCTTTTGTTGCGTTAATGTTGCGCAATTTTTCATAATGAAATAAGGCCTTAAAATCACGCGATTTTTAATAAAAATTTTTAATTATATTTTAACATAAAACTATTTTGATAGCTTTATAGGCAAAAACGCGCCACAGGGGAAAAATTTATATACAAAATTCATAAAAATTGATAAAAAACTCAAAATTGTGCGAAAATTAGCTCCCAACTTAAATAAAATAACTCCCAAGAGAAATGAAACAACTCCCAATAGAAATTAAATAACTCCCAAGTTAAGTGAGCTAAATATTTAGGAACTTATTTAATTTTCAAATTTTCGAGTTATTACATAAGGGGACATATAGGTTACAAATTTTCATAGAAGGAAAAAAGATATCGTTTTCAAATTTTACACATATATTAACTAACATTTACAGATCAATTCTGTCGCGGTAACATTAATCTTGTTACCGTAGAAATTCAGCTTTTAGTAACTTGAACACTCTGTTGGTATTCTGCGACCAAGCGTTACCGGTGAATATTGTTACCAGCTCTTTAGGTGGTAACAAGGAAAACAGAAGACATTTTATAGCTTGCATTTAAAAAAGTGTTCGTATTTTGAGTAATTAATTTAATTTTAAAATCCTCAAACCGAAATCGGAGCAAATATAAATAAAAAACGATGTCAAATTCACTGTTTCTGCTTCTTCAGCAATTTTCAATGAATAAAAATTAATAGCAATTCACTGTGTAATATTAATTTACACAAAATTAATATATATGTTCCAGACTGGTGATATCCTGCACACCGTCAATTTTTTGGCATTTTTTTAAAAAAAATCAAATAACGTCAAAAACTGCTTCAAAAATTCTGAAAAAATTTTTTTTGTATTCTTCAAATATAATTTTATTTACCCTTATAATGTGCAGCCTGGTGACATTTGCTCCCCAATAATTAATGTTGATACAGTTTTAACCTACTTAAAAAACCTCAAAACATCTTATAAAAGCGGTCCTGATAACATATCTTCATGTGTTTTGAAATATTGCAGTGAAGAACTTGTAATTCCCATTACTTTGCTTTTTACAGCGTCTTTGCAATCTTGCTATTTTCCACTGGCTTGGAAATCATCTTTTATTATTCCGCTGCATAAATCCGGCAATAGATCTTTAATAGATAACTATCGCGGAATTGCAAAGCTTAGCGCCCTACCTAAACTTTTTGAGGCTATTGTAACCTCACAATTATCACATAGCGTAAAATCTTTAATGTCCCCATTCCAACATGGATTCTTATCTAGAAAATCTACTGTTACTAACCTTCTAGAATTCACATCAAAGACTATTGAGAATTTTGGAAAAGGTCTACAAACAGATGTTATCTATACTGACTTCAGTAAAGCTTTTGATGTTGTAAATCATAAGCTCTTAATTTTAAAACTAACCCTTCTCGGTTTTCCAACACCATTAGTGCTTTGGATTGAATCTTATTTATTAAATAGAACACAAAGTGTTATCTTTAACCTTGTTAAGTCAGAGGAGTTCCCTGTTACTTCCGGTGTACCTCAAGGAAGCCACCTTGGGCCTCTGTTGTTTCTACTTTTTATTAATGATTTACCATCTGTTGTAATTCATAGTAATATTTTACTATACGCTGATGATGTTAAACTTTTCCTGTCATATAAAAATGTGCAAGACTCTTTTTTCTTACAAATCGATCTTGACCATCTTTGTGACTGGTGTGAAATCAATTGCATGAAGCTTAACTTGAAAAAGTGCAAACACATGACTTTTTCTCGTAGACAACCTTCTCGAAGTTATTACAAAATAAGTGACTATACACTTGAGTTCTTAGAAGTTTTCGACGATCTTGGAGTAACTATGGACCCAAAACTTCGCTTTCACATTCATATTAATAAAGCTATAAGCAGAGCAAACAGTACTTTAGGGTTTATTAAACGATGGTCAAAAGAGTTAAATGATCCTTTCATTACTAAAACATTATTCACTTCGCTTGTAAGGCCCATACTTGAGTATGCGTCAATTGTCTGGTGTCCTAGATATGGGTGTTATATTGACGATATAGAATCAGTTCAGAAACAATTTCTTTTGTTTTGTTTACGCAATATATATTGTCATACTAACATTCACTTACCACCCTATGAATACAGATTAAAGCTTGTTAACCTACCTTCTCTAAGAAATCGTAGAATCATGCTTAATGTTTGCTGGATTTATCAACTTATACATGGATTTGTTGACAGTCCATACTTACTGAGTAAAATTTACTTTAATCTTCCTCTTCGACCAAGAAGATCTTTTGAGCTACTTTTTATGAACTTTTGTAGAACTAATTACTTGCAAAATGAACCACTAAGAAGCGCTTGCGGAGACTTCAATTCCGTTTCAGATGTTATATCTTTTAATGAAACCCTATACTCAATTAAACTTAAAATAATAGATTATCTGCAGCACCGCCACTGATTCTCAACATACTCTTCCAAGGATACGGCACTTTTACTGTTGGATGGACCGCCACTGATTCTCAACATACTCTTCCAAGGATACGGCATTTTTACTGTTGGATGAATGAGAGAACGATCTGCATAGTATATATATTAATATAAGTGGCTTATTAGACCAAGTTTGTCTATGTGCCTGCGTTCGTTACCTTTGTCTTAGCTTACTAGGAACTCGGTGTGATAAATAAAAGATGAATCAAGACTTCATCGGCTTTAGAATCACAGAATGAATAATATTGTATATATACTATCAGTATGGCGTACCGGGCCTTGTTTGCCTTGATACCTACCACTTTTCTAGATCTCACACTCTGATACTTTGTGCCATATTTATAGAGGTGTTATATGTATATTAATATGAGTGGCCAATGAGACCTAGTTTGTCTTAGTGCCTGCGTTCGCAACCATTTTCTTTTCCACAAGGAAATTGGTGTGGTTAATACGACTCAATTCGTCGGATTACCAACTTGCTAAGCCAAGACTTTATTGGCTTCAAGTACAGAACGATATATTTATTTTATACATATTTTCATTCTCGATACCACCGCCTTGGACCCTCTTGAAGATTTATTATTAATGTATTTTTTGCTTTATAATACCTTTACTCATGTTATCTATAAGTCTGTATACTTTGAAACTTTCATGTTTTAATTTACATTACATTTTACTTTGGTTTTTGTATCTTCATTTAAAACGTACTTGAACTCTATATATTAGTATTATTAGTATTAGTTTAATAAGATTATGAATTGTAATTTTAAAATGCTATAAAGCCTAAAAGGCTTAGCAAACAAATAAATAATAATATTATTTAACAGTTTTTAAAAAAAAAAAAAAAAAAAAAAAAAAAAATGTTAGTTATGTGCAAAATTTGAAAACGATATCTCTTTTCCTTCTATGAAAAAACATTCCCGAACATTTTTTTTTTTAAATTTGTAACCTATATGTATAGTTATTTCATAAAAACAATTAAACATTTATATTATTATTACGCAAGCGCTTTTTTGTGATGACCATCAAATCTATACCGCAAATGCGATTTTTATAAAGAGGGTATCAATAGAAAGGTCTTGCTCTGTAGATGTGCAATAAGGTCTTACTTTTTCTTAAAAATTGTGTATTTAAACAAGAAAAACTAAACCAATCTTCTACGAAGAAAGTCAGCTTTCTATTAAATGCCTAAAACTATGTGATACATTTTTTCTCAAATTTTCCAATTCCATCCTATTGTATTATTAAAGCAGTTGAGCGAAGCGAAAAACGTACAAATATATATTATATTGATACACTAGCCACAAAATAACAAGTTCATGCAAAATCCCTATTCCAGGAGCCTTTACTGGCATCGCCGCCAGCTCATTTTAAGGAGAGCATACTTTGCACAGCTAATTCAAACTTCCTATATCTCTTTAAGATATCTGTATTAGGTGATAAGTCCAATTCTACGCACGGAAGGTCAGGTCGTGAAGATAACAGCTTATCCAACAGAAATTTAGTATCGTTGCATTATAACTCAGGAGACGTGCTACGGTAAATTTTAGTTAACGACAGAATAGATTTTGAGCGCATTTTGACGTTTTAACGCCATACGGGTTTACTAGTTCTCAATAAAAACGAAATAATTAGAAATAATTATTGAAAATTAAATAACTTCCAAAAGTGTATGAAAAGTTTTTGGGAGTTATTTAGTTTTTGTCTTATTTTATTTAATTATTTGTCTATCGCAGGAGTTATTTCACTGCGCCTCTTTAAACAATTTCGCAATTTTGTTAAGTTCGTTTTGAAAAGGAAAAGATGATTCTCCGGGTACTTCACTGATTGCTATTATGGCTGTGTCATCTGCTACTTGTGTCATCTGTCATATATTGCTATGTGAACATTGTCAATTAATAGCAAGTCAGTTGTAAATATGGTAGAGAGGACAGGCCCCAAAACACTTCGTTTCGGGACTCCCTTTATATTAATGGCACGTATATTTATAGTTTCACTATTCAGTTTAATATAGAAATAACGATTTTTTAAGTATGTAGAACCCAAAAATAATATATACAAGATAATACCATGCGCATGTCTGCCTACGTCATGATCGACACATTGTCAAAATCAGCTGTTTTTCACTGAGCAAAACATAAACAAATAGAACTGTAGCTAAAAAATACATCGCACAGAACTATGTATTTCGCACTATATTACGTCTACACTAAGGGAAAAAAATATTAAATTTATCCAAAAAGCGAGTCATTTTTGCACCAATAACGCATTTATTTAAATCGACCACGTAAATATTTAAAATTTATTTAAATACTTTTTAATTAAATAAAATATTAAAATATTTAAACAGAATTAATAAAAAATATATTAAATTTATGCAAGAATATATTTAAATATCTTTCAAATATTCACTATTTGAAAATAAAACTATCGCATTTAAGGAAAATTTATATAAAAATATTGAAATTGAAAAACAATTTATTTGAATATTTCCCACGAGCTGCGTCCATGTCAAACGCCATTTAGTGGTATATTTTATTTTCTTTTTGTGAAAATATTATTTTTGAGTACGGTGGTGAGTGCGATGCATGATGAAATCATGTAGAGTGGAGTGACATTCTTCAGAAAATACCGAGTTGTCACTCCACCTTACATGAATTCATCATGCTTCGCACTCACCACCGCACTCACAAATCATATTTGCCAAATATTCACGATATATTACCCTTGAAATATTAACTAAATGAGAACTATAAGACCTTCAACTGCTGGTACGAAGAAACTCAACGCACAGGAACAGAGTGCGATGCTGCTGCTGCTTGGCGGCTGCTTGGCAGCTGTATGGAATATGTGTGTCAGTGTGTGGCATAAATAAAATTTAAATACGGGAAAAAAACGAGTTGTAAGGAAAATATTTGATTTATCCACGTAAATATTTAAATGGAATATATACTCAGGCGTGGATAATGTTAATATGCGTTATTTCCCTTAGTGTATTCTTGCACCAACAGAAAATCAGTGAGAAAAACAGTATATAACCTAACTAACAAAAAGTAGGTGGCTGGAAGCAACCTTTTTTTCTTTAAATAAGATTCCTTGATGTCAGACCCTGTCAAAAGCTCGCTGAAACACAAAGAATTGCAATAGTTTTTTTTTCAAGGGCTTTAATTAGTAAGTTTATAATTCTTTGACATTGTTCGGGATATCCGCGTACATGTCTTAACCTACATTGATCTTCAGGAATAATAACGTATTCCTCCAAGACTGGTAACATTCTTCGTAAGAGTTTTCTTTCGAATATCTTCGAGAAGATTGCCAATAACCTGTTTGCTTTTAGATCATTCTTGAACGATTTCGACTCCTCGGCTTCATATTTCGCACAACTATAATTTTGTCAACTCATTCGCTGAGAAGAAGGAAGAATTTATATTTTGTGAATTTAAGCTTTTTTTTATGACCAAAATTCCTCTTTCACTTTTCAGTGCTATTTAAAATAATCCGGTGTTGCTGGATTATAACTTTGCTCAACAAATCAATTTCTCAACTCCATGACGACCTTTATCAGAAATATACAATGCTAACTCTACTGCAAAAATGCTGTTGGACTGTACGTTTTGAAATTCTTAGCGCTTTATTCAATAAAGTTTATTAACTTACCGATTTTTGGCGGCAGCTGCTCTATCCCGTTGCCTCCGATTCTTGAACCAGTTGCCCACCTGAGTCGGATTGAGACCCGTGGCTTTGGCTAACTCCCGTTTCTTAGTCGGATTTGGATATGGATCCTGAAGGTACCATTCGCGCAGTAGGCTACGGGTTCTTTCTTTGAAGCAGTGCGTTTTTTGCTCACCATCCCAAATGGTTGGAGGCAATGGGAATTTTTTTCGCACACGATATTTGTCCACAGGACCTGAAATCGAATGGAAATTTTCAGTTGTAGCAGAATTGAATGCCTCCAACACTTTCTATCCCTGACAATATTTAGTTATTTAAGCCCTATTACCCACTTACGTTTATAAAATATACCAAAAAATAATGCGTATAAAAATCTGATATTCGCCTAACTCAAAAAGACATAAACAAAATTTTTGATAGACGGTTTTAGAAAATTAGCATGACTAAAATCTTAAAATAAACGGTATTTGGAAAGTCGGTATTGGGAAGCCTCATTGGCGGAACATTATATGTATGTATAAATAATGGAATTTAAATAATAGATCCTCTTTATTGAATGGAGCCTACCCTACACCATATTAAATTGTTTACTTACCCAAAGAACGTCCTCGCAATTTCTCCGCTTCAATGTAGTGTGCCTCCAGCCACATCGCTTGCAGTTTTCCATAAGAGGCTTTTGTAAACTTATGATTTTCTATTATTGCATAAAGTTCCCTGCCGAAGAAACAAGAAAACAATAAAAAAAAAAACATGAATAATTTAAATCGATTATTTTTTGAGTGCGTGTGAAAAATGTATCGATGCCGTCCGTGTCTTGCCTTGTATTGCCCTTCCTTGTCGTGCCTTTTCTATGTTCTTCTTTGTAATTGTGTCGCATTCCCTTAACACACTTCACTCCCCGGCTACTTGCGAACGTTTTCTTAAAAGGCGTCCAGTCAAGCATAAACTGAAGTGTAGCGCCACCCTCATTCAATCTAATTGCACTCGGCGGGAAGCTGAAGCTGAAGCCGAAGTTGTAGTCAACACAAATGTTTTGATACATTTTTATGAGTCTGTTGTTGACATTGCGCTCTAATGACTTTCATTACGAATTAAGTAGGTGTGAATTATAAAGCATTTGTTGGGACCAAGTCCCCGGGGCGGATATAGAACGTATTCAGCTCAATTGCTTGATAATAAATCTGTGCACCGCGCTTTTTCATTATGTATGACAGCGAAAAGAAGAGGAATTAAGTAAATTAAATCAGAATTGAATTCACAAAAATATTGAAGAGTCACAAAAATACGTGGAGTTTTACAAATCATTACAAATCAAAACAATTTTTATTCAAAACTTCACGATCCCAATTCCATTTTGTAACTTTCTGGTCTCTCATTGGGTTTATAACTCTCGAAACGATTAAAAGGTTTTTAAAAAATACAAATTGAGGAAATAAATGGCTTTAATGGGCTCTGGTCAACAATTTGCTCATAATCAAATATATACAAATTTTTATCATCATCAGAAATATTTTTTGATATTTGAAGAGTGATATTTGAATTAAACCGTGGACAATTTTATTCCAATTTAACGAACCGCGAGATCCGAGATCTATTCAAAACCCATCTGTCATAGAAAATTTTTTTTCAATTGAAATTAATTCATCTGATTGGTCTTCACCTCCCTGCAGAAAATTAATGCTACTTGAAAACATGAAGATTGCTCTTTCGGAGTCGACACTAAAAAAATCTTATAAATTCAGTTCTCGATAATGTTTCTACAAACATTTAATAACACGCTGAACACAGTTGATCTTAAGGGTCCTCTCTCCTATTGGGTTAAACATTTTTTTTTTCATTTCTCCAAAGGATCTAAATCAGAAAATTTAAACGTTTTTTTCTCGTAACGGTATTTTTCGAGATGGCGGGATAGATTTCTACCGCACCGATGAAAATATCTTCATTTTAATTGGCTCTAATTGTTCGTCAGACATGTCTGCACGGAGTAATGGGCTAATTTTTTTATATTTTATTCCGTTCATTAGGTATTGCAGAAAGAAGTAGAGAAAAGGCCCAAATATGATTTTTTTTTTCAAACGTCCTATTACTCCGAGCGCAATATATCATAGATTAAAAATATATTTAATTTTCTAATTTCAGATAAGATTTGCAGGCAGAAACTCTCCTGCCATGGACGCATTTTTCGAACACAATCGAAGCCGAAGTTGGAGTTGGAGGTGTACCTTTCGGAACCAAACTCGAAGATCCGTTACATCACTAATTTGAATTGAAAATTTAAAATACTAGTATTAAATAAAGTAAAGGCGCATTCTTAAAACGCTTTCATAAGTGCATTAATTTCCAAAGGGTCACAATTTCTGGGCCTTAATTGCTTATTAATTATTCTTCTAAAGTATGAAAATTGTAATGAGGGTATAAACCCATAAGAAAACTATCTGTAAGATTGCGGTAGTGCTGGTGATAGCACGCTTGGCTAACCCGTAGAGATTTAGAGTTCGAATCTCGGACAGGTCATGATCCTACGCGTTTACCTTTCTTCAATTATTTCCTTATTTCTGACCAAATAAAATAAAAAAATCATCAATATTCTTAAAAGTAGAAAAATTTATTAATTAATTAATTTTTAGTTAGAGTTTTACAGTTTCTTGAACTGGTTTAGGTAAAGCCATAGATAGCACTGGTCTTGGATTCAAGTTCTCATGTATATACAGTTCTCATGCTATCCTCCACACAGAAAACACATTATTTGTCGCATAAGCCAATGACTTCACATAACCCCAGAGAAAATAATCCAAATACGTTAAATCGGTAGGCCTGTTGTCTGATCCATTTCGAGAAATAATGCGTTCGCCAAATGTTTCCTTCAGTAAGTCGATTGTTTGACGCCTGTTAGAAAAACATGTCTTCAATAAATATTCGATTTAAGTGCGGCACGAAATAATTGGTAATCATGCCTCTATAGCGCTAGACGTTTTTGGTAACGCTCTCATTTTTAAAAAAGTAAGGACCAATGATTCTTTAAAATCAGCCCATAAGGCGTACAAGCTAATGATTTTTTTTTGTGGATATAATGATGCCTCAAGAATTTCTGGTGGATATTTTGCACTCCAAATGCGAAAATTTTACTTATTGACTTGCCCCTTTGAGCAAAAAGATCTCTATCGCTGAAATGAATATTGCGATAAAACAGTGCGTTGGATTCCAGTTCATGTTCAGCCCATTGAAAAAGCGGTGTTCTGGCATCGATCAATTCATTATAAAATGGCAAACCAAACTGAGCACAAATGATAATAGAGTTGACAGGTCTGAGCACCGTATGTCAGTTTAATTCTTATCCTCTTACTTTTCATCTCTAATAAAACATCTCGCCCATTTCACATTAAACTGAAATGTCAGTTACACTTCAGACCATGTCAGAACATCTTCTATTTGGCTCAAATTTTTTTCTTGGATTTTTCTTATTGATTAGAAAACTAAATTCGAAGTTATACATTTTTAGAATCATCTTTCGCGGCCAAAAGAAAAAGAAAATTATAGCGCCTGTTGCTAGCATGGTAAACTTTAAAATTAAGAATGGGCCAACTTTTTGCATTTTTTTCAAAAGTTTTATATTTTTCCCTGAAAAAAGGTAACGTAATCTTTCCGAAGATACCCTAATTACGAAAATCGGATTTAAATTGCCTGAGATACGTTACTTCAAATTTGGCATTCGCATGGCTGTGGGTCCGCGAAAAAATTCTTAAGGGGAGCAACGCAGCCAGAGGCCGAAAAAAAAGGTCATGTTTGTGAATTTTTTTAAGGAAACCTATGGGATATTTTTTAATGAGGGTTTTTATACCTAAAAATATACACATTCAAGAGTATTTTTAGTTTTTTTTATTAAAAAAAATTTAATATTAAGGTCGATACAGCAGTTTTTGTAGAGCGCTCTGAAAAAAAGGTGAAATGCGGTGACCAAGATTGCTCCTCCTTAATTCATCTGAAACAAAAAAATGAAATATATTATCAAAGTAGATACTTAAAACTCGTACTTGTCATAGCCGTTTTTGAAAATATTGATTTTTCACAAAATGGCGGACTTTCGAACGTAAAAAAACGATTTTCGACCAAAAATTCGTCATAGTTTTGCCTATAAAAAATGAACGAAGCTAAAAAAAAAAAAAATCCTATGACAAGTACGAGATTATTATGTGTACAATAAACTTGCAAAAAAATCAAAACGATCGCTTCACTGAGCTTTGAGAAATCTTGGTCACCGACTTTGAAAACATGGTTTCGAGAAAAACGCGTTTGAAAATAAACGCCAGCACTGCGCGCTCTAGAAGGCGGTTCACTCAGTAGGCTATAACTTTGTTATTTTTTGAGATATCGACTTGAAATTTTCACCACATATTTTTGAGACTAAAGGCTTTAAGAAAATGCAAAAAAAAAGTTCTGACTGCGTATCTCCCCTTAAATCTCAAACTCCGGATTGAATTTTCTAAACAATAAACCAATCTAAAAACAAAATTTGAGTTGCATTACACTTCAATGTGAAATGGGCCACGTTTTACTTTTATGTATTGAAAAAAGTTAACCGGATGAGGGTTAAACTTAAAGCCGACATAATCTACAACGACTTCTGAAACTTTCCGGCCACAAAATAGATTGCAGTTGGCTATGACACGGACACACTCGTAAGTTTTGATGTGTCATTGTATCCTCTTCTTTATTTTTATCTGTATCCATTCCCTTGTTCCTTGACTTGTCCCCATCTTTATCTTTATCTTTATTCGTATGTTTGAACTTATACAGTGGGGCCATCTAGTGGTTTCTTTTGAAATCATAGGTTATTTTGACACTAACAGCTGTTTCCCGGTCGAAATTTTGACATAAAGTCAGTATCATACCTCCGCGGAAAGAAATGAGTCGCTTTGAGCTTGAACAACGTTGGGAAATATTAGAAACTTATTTCCAAGGTGATTGCTGTGTAGCCCAAACAGTGCGTTATTTGAAAAGAAGATCATTTTGGCGAAAAATTCCTTTTTTCTGATGAGGCGCATTTTCATTTCGGCGGCTACGATAACAAACAAACAAATTGCCGTACCTAGGTAACCCTAGGCTCGGAAAACCCGCACGTTATGGTCGAGAAGTCGATGCATCCACAGAGAGTGACAGTTTGGTGCGGATTGTGAAGTGGTGGCATCATTGGACCATTTTTCTTCGAAAATGAGGCTGGGAACAACGTTTCGGTCAACGGTGGGCGTTACAGAGCCATGTTAATCGACTTTTTTTTTACTGAAATTGGAGACATGAATTTGGACGACCTCTGGTTTATGCAGGATGGCGCGCCATGCCACACAGCCCATCGATCCACAATCGGTCTTTTGCTCACCAAATTCCAAAATCGTGTTATCAGCCGTCTTGGCGATGTCAATTGGCCGCCTCGGAGCTGCGATTTGACCCCTTTGGACTTTTTTTTTGTGGGGAACCGTGAAGGACCGATGTTATGCCAACAATCCAGAAACTATTCAAGCACTTAAGGCCAATATCATCGAAGCAATCCGTGAGCTACAGCCTGAAACCATCAACAAGGTCTTGGAAAATTGGAGTGACAGAATGCGCTACTGCGAAGCCAGCCGAGGTAGCTACTTGAACGACGTTGTATTTCGTAATTAATGGGAATGTTTGCTCTTACTAATAAAGTTGTAATACATGGAAAAAATTTAATTTTGTTCATTTTATTGCATCAAAAAAAAAAATTATATTTGGCCCACCCTGTACTTGTCTAACTTCTTATCCTAATCCTCATCCAAATTATTGCTTTAGTCCGTGTTGAAAGTACTACTTAAGTGAAGAATTTGGACAAATCCTTCGCCGAATCCATCTCATTATCCTAGTCCTACTTCTAGACACAATCCTTGGGGGTGATCGATTGATGAAAAAGAAGAGGCAATCAAGTGGAGCATGTATAGGATGTTCTTAGCGTGGCGGGAAGAACCCGAAACATGTGATTTAGAATCTGAGGCAAGTGTTATGCCTTCACCTAAGTAAATTCTTGTTCAAAAGCAATCCATGAAACTTTAAAATTGAAGCTTGTTAAAGAGTTATTTTCCATATTTCTCAATATATCAGAGTAAGTACATGACAAAGACTTTTGTTGAGGAAAATACTTTTCAAGCTCCTTTATTTTAATGTTCATTCAAATTTTATTTTCCAATAAGAACGGGAAACTTAATTAAATACCACAACACTTAATGGCGGTACACAAATCCATGCAAATGTGAAGGTATTAACATGTCTATTAAATATAAATGAACCAATTGTAATTCGTATTTGAATAGATTTCCGCTACTGACTAAACCAAACTAGAACAAAATTATACTGTTGTTTTTTTTTTAGTTTTTTTTTTTTTTTGTGAATAATATCGGCCAATTCCGGAGACTGCCTAAATACATTCCGGATAGAGATGTTTTGCGATATTTACGCCACATTTTGTACAACATTTTCATACGTAATGAGGACGAATTCTATGCTGCTGAGCTGAGCTGATTTTGCAGACAAGTTCTCTGCGGACGCTGGTATTGTTCAAAACAGCGTTTTTATTGTTCCCAAACAGATCAATTCAACAACAAAAACGAGCATGGCTTGAATTTCTCTTCATACAAATGAGGCTCTTGGGTAGTACGAGTACTTTAATTAGTAAATTAATTCCTTTGTTTATTAATTTAATGTTTATTGTGAACATGTTAAGTTGTTGTATTTATATCATTGTTCATTCATTACGTGCTCGACGTTGAGGAAGCTATCAAATAACGTGCACAGAAATTGAAAGAAATGCCTTAACTTTTTTTTTTGTGCAGCAGTTGAGCAGCCAGATAGATATAAGTGGGAATATATGTGTATATATATATTTGAATTGTAGCGGACGGACAGCATTTCAATAATTTCTAGCATAAATTCCTTGAATTAATGAGAAACGCTGTTTTGTCTGAGTTTTTGTCATATTGGAGACATTAAAGCATTATATCTTGGATCATTTATGGAGACCTTATGAATAAATTCCTCTATAAAATGATTCCTTAATCAAGTTAACAAAGATTTTACTTTATTTAGCATCAATTATTCAATTAAGTATGTATGAGTAATGAATATCTGAGCCTTTAGATATCTATCCGATTTTCGCAAGTATAAGAAGATATCTAGGCTACTACTTATATTTAGGGATCTGGCAACGTTAATGTTATTCCACAGAGAAAGAAATTTTTGTTTACCGCAACTGGAAAATTCATAAACTACACTTCGTTTGCGAGTTGTATTTTCCACAAACGAGTATTCAGTTGTTATCATCTTAAAAATATATCTAATATATTAATATACCGCAAGTTATGCCGGTCATTATTATTTATTATATTAATTATCTTTGTCCCTTTGTACGTTCGTCTTCTCATGGATTGCACTCATCGCACCTCTGTTGCTATCTCCGACCTCGTATTAAGCAAATTAACAATTTGGTAACAATATGGTAAAAATTTGTCCAAAAAGTAACTCTGAACTATAAGCGATGTGTTTATAGAACGTAGAGAAAAAACAAACAAAGTTGTCAGTTGGGAAAAACAAATTTTTCAATTGCTGCAATTTAAAAATCACTCGCACTTATGACGAACGAAATTAATTTTCTGCAACTAAATGACGCGTTTCTCGCAACTCACTATTATAATGAAAACTGTTGAAATAACGATTGCAAATAACGATTTCAAGCACGACAAACGAAGTTCGTTTGATGAAAACTGCGATAAATGTACGGGTTCGCATTCGAATGTACGGGTTTTCCGAGATGAACCAAATCCAACAAAAGTTGTTCGATCTCGAATTACTGTGAAGCAAATGGTCGCCCGTTTCTTCCAAAAAAACTGCCCATGGCCTTCCAATGTGCCCATGGTATCACTTGAGACACATACAACGGTCAATTGGGAATGGTACACAACCATTTGTTTGCCATAAAAGTTCTGTGAAATAAGGATAACAAACAACACAATGCGATCTCCCACACTCAAAACATCGAATTAATGGGTCATAAACCTCACAGTCCTCATTTGACACCCAATGACTTCTTTTTGTTTCCGCACATCAAAGGCAAACTGCGTGGACAACGATTTTCGACGCTAGAATAAACCATTGATGCGTTCAAAAACTATGCTTTGGAGGTGTTAAGAGCTAATTGGGATAAATGTTATAGCAAATTGTTATAACGCATACAAAAATGTATTAACATAATCATAAAGAGGAATATTTTGAAAAACAATAAAGCTAATTCAATGAAAAAAATTCGGTCTTACGCTTTAAATACTTTTTCTCGAAATATATGTTGCAACCCTCGTATCTTAATTGATGTATAAAGTTTAGTAGATAGGTAAAGATTTGCTTAAATTATAATGGGTGTTTTTTTTAGGGGTTTGTTTTTCGAATAGAGATAAAACTGGCATTTTGTGGTCAAATCTGGCAACTCTAATGTCATTTATGTTCAGTTTGGTTTGCCATTTCATCATGAACAGGTTGACAAAAGAACAACGCTTGCAAATGGTGCAAATTTATTTCGAAAATAATGGTTCAGTTCGCGAAGTTTACCGCAAGCTCCGTCCATTTTATGGTCGACATAATCGTCCATCAGAGCAATAAATTCGGTTAACCATTGGTCGTTTTCGTACTACGTTTACTCTATGTGATAATGCGCATCCGCAGAGACGTCAAACAGTGCGCACCGAAGAAACAATTGCCGCTGTAGAGCAAAATGTTGAAGAGGACCCGAATGAATCGATTCGCCACCGTGCACAGCAATTGGAGCTTTGTCCATCAACTTTATGGAAGATTTTGCGCAAAGATCTTGGCTTGCGACCTTACAAGATCCAGCTTGTGCAAGAATTAAAGCCGCGAGACCATGCAATGCGTCGTGATTTTGGTGTATGGGCCGAAAATGAGATTGATCTCGATGCTGATTTTCATCACAAAATTTTGTTCAGTGATGAGGCTCATTTTTGGTTGAATGGCTACGTCAACAAGCAAAATTGCCGCATTTGGAGTGAAGAGAATCCACATGAGATCCTTGAGACGCCATTACATCCACAAAAACTGACTGTTTGGTGTGCTCTATGGGCTGGTGGAGTCATTGGCCCATACTTCTTCCGAAATAATGCTGGAGAGTCAGTTACCGTTAATGGAGACCGGTATAGAGCCATGATAACCGACTATTTTGTTCCCGAATTGGATGGCATGAATGTGGAATGAGCCAGACAGCGCACGTTACAATCGATTTATTGAAGGAAACATTCGATGAGCGCATAATTTCGCGGAATGGACCTGTCAATTGGCCACCAAGATCGTGTGATTTGACACCATTGGATTATTTTCTTTGGGGATATGTGAAGTCGCTCGTCTACGCCAACAAACCAGAAACGTTAGGGGACTTGGAGGCCAACATTCGTGGCGTTATTGCCGACATACGGCCCCATATGCTCGAACAAGTGGTTGAAAATCGGACCTGTAGAATTGGCTTTATTCGAGCCAGCCGCGGCGGCCACATGCCCGAAAACATATTTAAACATTAATGGCATAAAATTATCCTTCCAATAAAGCCAAATTGATGGACATTAAAACGATTTTCTTGTGTTTTATTTCAATTCGAAGTTCTATACCTCTAAAAAAAACACCTTTCGTTCACCGATCTTAACGAAACTCGGTCAGAAGGATAGGCAAAAAGAATAATAGACTTAAAATAGTCGGCATCGACTATTTACACCTATATAAACTGGAGCGAGTAAAATACTATTTTTACTTTTTCAAAAATTCTAAAAATCAAAAAATGGGACATATTTTTCTACTTTAATTTTCAGTAAAAAATATATAATGTATTAAATGTATAATAAAAATTATGAATTAAGATTTAAAACTAGCTATTAACCCTATTTTTCATTCGGTATATCAAGCAATTAGCACTTTTTCAAATAGCGGAAAAATCTGGCCTAAAAGTCTAAGGCTATTAAATTTATATAAAATAAATATATATTATAAATTATATAAAAACAAAAATCGGCACTATTTTTAATCACGTTTTTAGTAAATGTCTATAAAAATTTACAAGATTTGCTATTTTTGGTAGTTTTTTGTTTTATCTTGAAAATTCACCAAAATTCTATTATTTAATTTTTTCTAAAATTCTAAAGACAAAAAGTAGCTCAAGGTTTTCTCTTTCAAAAGTGTTTTTCTATTTAAATTTTAGGGAAAAATTTATTAGAAGACTTTTTTCTCTAAGCATTAAAAACACATCGGACATCTTTAACTTTCAACTTTTACATGATGCCGTGCCTACATTCGTAATTTTTAAACAAAAATATTTTGGATTTACCTTAATAGGAGTATTATCTGTCGAATGATACAAAGTATTAACAATTCCGAGAGCATTTTATTTATTTCCACTGCGCAAAGCAATGTGACCCGTGCGATCGTCATCTTCAACGTCTTCACGGTCATTTTGAAAACGGTCATACCACTTGTAAACTCTTGTTTACATAGCGGATTCACCAAAAGCAATTTTTAACATTTGTTTTTGTTGCTTTTTATTCAATGCAAATTCTCTGATTCATAACACGGTGTAACAGTGAAAATAAACTCGGCTCGAGACATAGTCGAGGTTGTAGGTCTAGTTGAACATAAGATAACTGCATACTTAGTTTTTTGAATATACCCTCAAAATCGGGATTTGTGGTCAAAAAACCGATTTTAGGTAGGTGCATGTATAGTTTGTTATGTAACTCCGTTATATCTAGCTCAATTTTAAAAATTTAAACATTGATAAAAAGAAAAAAATATACCTTTAATAAAATATACAGACCGTTTTTTTACAAAAAGAATTGACAAAGTTACAGGCAAAATCATTTGAAAATTTCTCATTTCTTTTTAAGTTTTCCAACTTTAACAACGTTTTTAGGATTCTGTAAGCCTGTTAAATTTTGCGTTCAACAAGCTATCATTTACTTCAATTGGCTGAAATACAAATGCACTATGGAATTTTTAGTATTTGTAATAAAATACAAAAAATTTAAAATTTTTTTTTTTTTTTCTAAAAATGTTTATTTGACCTTTTTCGTTTATAATATTATAATCGATTTCACGTTTTAGGGACCAGTAGAAGTCTGCCAGCATGTTTATGGAATTTTTTCCCTGAAAGCCGGTTTCTATAGCTTCCATCTCCTATGGAACCTTTCTCCTTGTTCATCACTGAACTGCCCAAGGCTATTCGGGAAAAAGTTTATATGGGAGTGCAAAAAATGTATTTTAATTGACATATTGCAGCTCATTTCTTCGTAGGCACTTAAAAATTCATTTACAACATCTAAGTAATTTTGACTCTTCTTGTTGCCGAGGAAATAAATGCATAACGAAATAAAACTATTCCAAGCTCTTTTTTCAACTGGATTTAATTTAGAAACGAAATCAGTGTCCAAGAAAATTTTCCGAATTTGTGGGCCCACAAATAAACCTTAGAATAACCGAAATGAATAATTAACTTTTATAAAAGATTTGAACGTGCAGGATACTTTCTTTGAGTTTGGCCTCACTTAACCTAGGAAACGCTGCAATCAGATTTTTTTTTTTTTTAGCTTTGAACCAAGGATTTCAGTTGGAATACCTATTCAGTCAAGTCTGCCTTGGTTCGAGGTGGAACCTATTCGGTCAAGTCTGCCTTGGTTCGAAAATGGGATGATAGATTAGTGGGAAGGAAAGGGCAATCAAGTGAAACACGTGTAGGATGTTCTAAGCGTGGTGGAAAGCCAAAGAAACATATGAATTTGAATCAGACGCAAGTGTTATGCCTTTACCTCAGTCAATTCAAGTTGTAAGTCAATCTCATCCACAAACTTCTCTACCATCAACTACAACTTCATGTCGTAAATATTGATGAATTTTTAATTTCAGTTAATTAAAAATGAGGATAGAAAATTAAGAAAGATTAAAAGCGAAGGACCATGGCCTGGCCAGGAATCGAACCCGGGACCTCTGGGGGTGGCAGTCGAGCACGCTACCAACTCGACTACCGAGGCCGCGGTAGGATTACATTTTCAGGTCGCACCAGTGGAGTATTAAAACATATTTTTTGCCAACTTGAAATGAAGCACGCAGTGGCTACTCCTTTTGCTTATATTTATTAGTCGCACGACTATCCCATTCGCAAATAATGCAAGGATACTTGGTATATCCACCTTGCATTCCAAACAGTATTGTTAGAGCCTTTAAGTCGGCGACATACATATATCAGAATTTAACATATCAAGAATCACACAAAAAGTTTTTAAATAAATCATACTCTTGCAAGATCCCCCAATAAACAAACGCCATTCATTCGGAGCGTGTTTGTGGTTGAAAACTGCAAACAGTTCCGTCACATCCTGGCAATACACCAGCTTTATGATAATATATATAAACGAAAAAGGTCAAAAAAACATTTTTAGAAAAAAAAAAAAATTATTTTTGTATTTTATTACGAATACTAAAAATTCGATAGTGCTTTTGTATTTTAGCCAATTGAAGTAAATGATAGCTCGTTGAAAAAATTAAAAAAAAATGAGAAATTTTCAAATGATTTTACCTGTAACTTTGTCAATTCTTTTTTTAAAAAAACGGTCTATATATTATAGGGTATATTTATATATATTAGGGTATAAGGGTATATTTTTCTTCTTTTTATCAATGTTTAAATTTTTAAAATTGAGCTAGATATAACTGAGTTACATAACAAACTATACATGCACCTACCAAAAATCGGTTTTTTGACCACAAATCCCGATTTTGAGGGTATATTCAAAAAACTAAGTATGCAGTTATCTTATGTTCAACCAGGCCTACTACCTCTTCTATGTCTCGAGGCAAGTTTTTTGATTTGTTTTCATTTTGTAACACCGTGTTATTTATAAAAAATAAAAAATCGCCAACAGTACCCATAATACGTCTACTCTTTCAACAGGTGACAAGGAAGTATATAACCAATATAGCTGAAAATGTATAGATTCTTTCTGGACATGCTTGCTAATATAACTCGTGTTAATCGAACCAACATATTCCGCGAAATTTCAAAATTAGGATTTTGATTTTTATATTTTTGGGCTATGGCAGCAACCACTGTGCAATGAAGCGTTTACCATTGTGATGAATGAGGTTCTTTCTTTTAATTGATGATCTTGTATTTTGTACTCATTAGCATTGTGTATCATTGGAGACGAGTACTCCTTTTGATACCTTAAAATAGTACTCATGGACTACTTTACCATAACTCTATTGAAAGCAATATATTTTTATTCTACATATAGATCATATAGTTCGTAAAAACTTTTTCGATCTCTCATGTCAGAAATCATTTAATAAAAAAAAAAAAACATTATTTACTGCCGCATGTATGGTTTGATTTTAGGGTTTCATGCTTTTCCTATTAATAATATTTTTCCCTCTGGGGCATCAATTGATCTCCAAGCTCAATTTAAGCAGGCGTTTCCCGCGCAGAAATTTGCATTCAAACTTTTTCAGTGGCAATACCATTTTTATATATTGTATACCTAACAGCGCCCTCAAGCAGAAAATGGTGAAACACATATTCTTAGATAATCAGGAAAGAACGCTTACGCGTTCAACTACGCCTGCCACAGAATTCATGCATTTACATATAGGAAATTTGGTGAAAAGTCCATCACGTCGAATTTTTAAATCTTGTAATTTTTTCAATGAAAATTCATTTCATGGAAGAAAAATACCTGGGGACGAATGGTAAGAAATAATGACCCCTGAAATGGAAATATGGCTCTTTTTCATAAATTTTCATTTTTGTAATTCACCACAATTATGGAACAAAGTTTACTTATTTTTCACGCAAAAAATTCGTCCGAACAAATTCGATGTGTGTTGAAATTTCCAAAATTTCATCTACTGCAGAATTGTTTGAATAAGCAAGTTAGAGCTTTCATAGAAATCTTCATCGAAGAGAGAAAACGATATTGAGAAATTTCAAAGGAAGTTACTATTATTATGATTATATGTCCATATCTTCAAATAAAATCGAATAATAGGATGACAAAAACAGGCCACAATAATTTTATCACCAATGATATCCAAAAAAAACAGTCCAGCCATCAGTAATTTTACTCTCCATCAAATATCGCTACGAGTTTAATCCATACTGACAACACATACAAGCTTATCACTAAAAACAAAAAAAAACATGACCAATAATCCACGCAATTAGGCAAACCATTACAGATTAAAATTTTAAGAAAAAGAAATGACCACAGCCGCAAGAAAAAATATTGTGGGAAAAAATCTAGTTTAACAAACCCAAAAGAAGTACACGTGAAAAATCGCCACCGAAAGAAAAAATTTTCACAAAAGCTGAATAAATCTAACAAAGGGCACATATTTCTCTGGCCAAATATTCTAAAAGTTTACACAATGTTTTAAACTTCAAACTTTTTTAGAGCTACTGACCTTCTTTCCAATAACAACAAAAAAATTGAGTTTGCATCTTATATTTTTATTTATTATAAAGAATGGTTCTTAACATTATGTTTTGAAAGTTATATCAGTCGATGATTGGTTTGACAAAAAAAAATAACATAGGTCTAATTTGGATAATTGTCGGGCATTTAGAGTGCTATCTCTCCAATAAAGACTGTACATTTTGAACATACATATATGTTTATAAAAGAGCTGTCAAAAATAGCATTGTTTTTAAGCTTTGAACCAAGGATTTTAGGTGTTATACCTATTCAGTCAAGTCTGCTTTGGTTAAAAAATGGATAGATACATAGATAAGTGGGAATAAAAGTATAATCAAGTGAAACATGTGTAGGTTAGAAACATGTACATTTGAATCTGAGTTAATTAGACTCTGAGGCAAATGTTTTATCATTTATATAAGCAGGAAATTTACCATGAAACGCTACAAATTGAAAGAAAGAGCAGGATTTATTGAATTGTACTGCGAAAATTAAGGGTCAATTGCAGTTACGATGCGTACAATTCTTTTAAATTTTTTTCACAGGTTGTGCAGATGTGAAGACACCGAAATAACTTCACCCCGGACTAACGTCCGGTCAAAAATATAGACGTTGTGTTAAGGAATGTATTGAACCGACACCGTGCTCTAGTTCTTAACCTCTCCACTTCCACACTACAGCAAATAATGACAAAAGATTTGACTCTACATGAGACCAAGGACCAATTAACTTAAGAACTGCATCCGACGGACCAGTAGCAGCACCGAATTTAAAAAAAAAATCGTGTTTCTGACGAGCTGATTTTCACATTAGTGGCTACGCTATACAGCAAAATGGCCGCATTTAGGGATCCAAATACCCGCTACTGATTCAGGATCTACCAAAGTACTCGCAAAGAGCGATTGTTTGGTGCGGATTGTGGGCCAGAGGCGCCATTCGACCGTACTTTTTCGAAAATGACAACGGAAGAGCCATTACAGTCAATGCAGTGCGCTACAGAGACATGATAAACAATTTATTGTAGTCGGAGATGGAGAATAAGGAGACAGACGAACTCTACTTTCAACAAAATGGTGCTACGTGTCAAACAAGTCGCGAAACAATAGAGTTATTGCGCAGGAAGTTCCCGGTTTGCGTAATTTCGCATTTTGGAGACAACAATTGGCCCCCGAGATCTTGCGATTTAATACCGTTAGACTTCTTCCTTTGAGGTTATGGTAAGAGTAAGATCTGCACTAACGATCCGCAAACAATTTGAACTTTCGAAGTGAGCATTGAAGTTTCCTCTCCCTTTGCCCCTATTTTGCGAAGAAGTGATCGAAAATTTTGAAAAAAGGATAAATTTGTGCATGTTAAGCTGAGGTGGCCATTTGACAGATGTTGTATTTGATACATACATCTCCATGTTTCTTTTTTTTATAATCTAATAAAAAGTTAAGATATGTCCAAAGAACTGTTCGTACTTTTCAAAAAATTGCCTCTCGCCATGCTAACCATTGCACCATATAGTTGTTTATACGAATGTTTTTTAAAGAGTGTATCTAGTAATATACCTCTTTTTGATAAAAAAAAAAAATAAATAACTGGCCATTTCAGCCCTTGAAAGGACTTTGGCCAAGCTTCTTATGATCAATTGTGTTGTGCGTGTTATTAAGTTTGTACACAATTGACCGAGAAATGGACCTACAGGCTTAACGCCGACTCCGAACGGCGATGAACGAAATGTTCTTATTCTCAAGAAGCTTTACATGGCATTTGTATTACTCTCTGAGGTTTGCCATTGTCTGCAGAGAGGTGGCGGCCGTACAGAAAAATTATTTTATTCAAATAATTTTCTGTCGCTGCTGGGGTTCGAACCTGGGTCTCCAAAGTTCTTTGACATAGCGGCCACGCACTTTAACCAACTACGCCACGGTCGCCACGGTCGCCACCTCTTTTTGATACACTCTTTAAAAAACACTCTTATAATCACCTGCGTGGGGTAATGGCTAGCATGGCTCCCATAGAAAGTTTTTCTTATCAGGACAATATCCAGTTGAATACCGACGGAACGTTAAACATAATTTTTCAAGTAACTTTTTCGAAAATATCAACGCAAAATCGACAAACGTAGTTTACACTTTTTCCAATAATTTTTATGGCAAACTGTTATACCAAGAAAATTAAAAATATGTCCTAAAAAACTTTAAAGAAATGTTCTTTTCGAAAATTTTGTTTTTCGCGCTTTCGTTTTTTTGCGATTTTGGATCAGTAACAGGTCAAGGCATTTAACAGGTTTGTGTCCAAATAGCCAAGACACGAAGGAAAGGCTGCAGTAGCGGATCTAGTCGTTAGCAGACAAAATCGATCAATTTGAGTTTACTTGGCGATTGTTCGACTAGGAAGAATTATGCAGAATAATGCTTTTAGGAACAGTGGGCATGGAAACGATTCCATGGAAATCATGATAGGAATCATGACTTCTTGGTATTTTTTTTTTGTTTTAGCTTTTGAACCAAGGATTTCAGGTGTTTAACCCATTAGTCAAGTCTGCCTTGGTTTGAAACAGGGTGATAGATTAGTAAGAGCAAAGGGGTTATCAAGTGAAACTTGTGTAGGAAAGGAAACGCGTCGGGAAGCCTTAGAAGCATGTGAATTAGAATGTTAGCCAAATACATATTATGGCTTTACCAAAGTCAATTCTAGCTGCAAGGCAATCCCATCCGCAAACTTCTCTACCACGAACTTTTAAGGCGTATGTATTGATCAATTTTTAATTTTAGTTGATTAAAAATAAAAACATAAGAAATGCAGAGAGGTTATAGCGTAGCAGCATGGCCAAGTCAAGATTCGAACCCGGGACCCCTGGAGTGGCAGTCAAACGCGCTAAGCACTCTACGTCGGGTGACACGTCTTTAAGACACCTACAAAGTAACCATTTTCTCGGATCTTAAGAAAGAATTTTAAATCCAACTATGGAAAAAATTTAATCACGTAGATTAAATCGATTGATTCATCGATCCAGTTTGAACTTTCCAAAATGAAAAAAGTAAGTTTTTCACCGCGGACGGGAAATTTCTATATACGTTCGAGTTTCGTGGTGGATTAAATAAACAAGAAACCATATCGCAACACACAGCAGTAAAGTCTCATCTAAATAGACAGCATTTGAAAGATTTTTTGTGTTTTTTGGATCTAAGAGTGCAAAATAGATTAATTTTGCCTGGCTTGAGTAACGCAATCTTGTCTGTCAGTTTCATAGTCCGTCCCAATTCTAATCGTCCTCCATCTACAAAGTATCTTAAGCGTTCAAACGCAAAGTCTAATTTCTCTACGTCTTCCTGATTTTTGGAAACTCTTAATCCTCAGTTTAGGTCTACTAGGAAACTAATCCTTAGTTTCGTTAGCTCATTAGGAAAAGTTCGATATGACCAAAGTTGGAAGCTGCGACCCAAATTCATCGTGATTTTCAAGCTCAACCGAAATACCCCTTTTTTGGAGTTGAACCAAACGGATTATACTTTGCCTTTTGAGCTCATCATCATCCAATCACATCAATATTCGATCTATGTCGATTGTGTATGCTTACCTGAAATTTCCCACATGATAAGCCACAACTGCTCTTGCCCGGAGAACAGCTTCACAATTTAGAATTTCATGCATATTAGGCAAGGCCACCGGCAGGCTCCAGAGAAATCTCGCCAATCGTTCAATATCACCCGAGTCCTCCAACGTTTTGCAGACAATCTCCACTTGAGCGGCAGAAAAGGCAAGCGTGGGCACAGCCAAAATCGGGCTCGGTGCTATAATCTGATGTGATGGCGAGAATGTATCTGTTGGAGGCTGCTGCTGCTTGCCCTCCGTCGGTCCAACGGCCATTTTATTAATCGAATCCACTGTGAACAAATTTGCATACTATTCCAGACGGGCAAATTTTGTGAAATTTGTGCTTGATCGCTAGAAAATTTCAACAAGGTTGAATTCAAGCTTCAACAAACCCGCAATTTTGACACATCGTTAACGCAGAAGTTCGTTCCCAAAAAAAAAAAAAAACAAAAAACAAAAAACACACGTGCCAACACTGTGGGCTGATTTCTACACTACCGGGCACTTTAAATTTAAATCGAGTCACTTTAAATCCGTGCTTCACCGCGACAATTAACTGCAACTCCTATCGGATGTTGCCGTTGTCGGTGTCGCGAATTCTCACTATCCGTCGCTTAGTGCGCGTTGATCGTTTGTTGGCCGAATTAAATCACAGCATTCCCTGGTATCACTCGTCCGTTTGGCGCTACAGCTACTATTAGCTGGGTATCGTTTCGTTACTCGTTCGGTTGGTCGGTCGCCCAACGTCAACAACACGTTTACTTATCGCCGCCGCGCTGTTCGTTGTACGCGCGAGTATGCGATGCGTATGTTTACTTGAACAAACGTTTGGGTAACTAATACTTGAATTGGCCTTACAGCGTGCGGGCTGCAGGGTTTGTTCTCCTTAATACTTTGTAGTAAATGTGTTATTTTTTTTTTCTTTTCGTATTTCTTATTTGGGGGTTTTTTACTTGAGTCCCCGTTTTCCGCGCGTCCTGTACTAGCTGCGCGGCAGCCCGGACGCTCGGTTTAATGACAAACTAGCCAAAAGTGGGTGTATGCTAAGAAGCTGCGATTCGATGCTATCCGCTTCCGTCCGACCGCGCCGTATCAAAAACAACCGAAGACGAAGAAAAACAAAATAATAATAAGCTGGTAACTGAACCGTCGACGGATAACGAAAAACAAAAAAAAAAAAAACACAAAACCTACGCACATCTCTCACCCGATGGCCACTCTTAGCATTCTGGCAATCGTTGGCAGCTTGACTAAAACTCAAAAGAGCGGATGCTTCTATTTACTCACATACCAACCACTCACAACCCAGCAAACGTGTTCCGAAGGCGTTGCCAATACCAACGCAGTGAGTCTGTCTCGTTTCTTTGCCCAGTGTGCAATACAGCAGCGTATTCGATTTGCTCTGCTCTAAGTTATACATCAACGGTGCGCGTCGCAACGGAGCAGGCGGTGGTGCTCCTAATGACACTGCACTAATTCAGGGGTCGGAGATAACCGACCGAGAATTGTAAGCGAACCAACTGTAATGCAGCAAGTAGGCTGGCATGCAGCTACCTTATTGTTGTTACTGTTGGTGGTGTTGTTGTTTTTTGGTCCAAGTGTGTGTTTGTGCTGTGTATGCCAGTGTATATCTATGCTATGCAATGTGTACTAAAGCTCGGTTGTATCGTTGCCGTGAAACGTCAAGGGATTATAATCAAAGCGCGCACTTAAAAAATGCTACATTCAATGAGGCACAGTGGGCCAGATTACCTGGCTTGCTGTATGGAAATGACATCTTTACTTTTTTACTTGCATCAAGATTAACAGGTGTCACATCGAATGAATCAACTTTAACTTGGTAGGACGAGAAAGGCAAATACAATAGGATGTAAGACAGAGAAGTTGGAAGAAAGCAATCGAAGGAATTTTCAAAAATACTTGATAGACTAATCAAATTTCTGCAATAGTGGTGTACTCTAGAATAGTGGTTGATCTAGATAGTGGTCTCCAGATAGTGGTCAATCTCCCGAATAAGTTAAATAAACAAAAAAAATCAAAGATTCTCGATGAACTTTAAAGACATCTTCTGGTAAATAGATGTAAGCAAAACATACAGACGGTCCAAACAATGGAATCCACTAAAGGGTTATACGCAAACTTTTTTTTAAAAAAGTCCATATTGTTGTAACTTTAATTTCAAATTTGTAACTTGTAAAAATAATTCTTTTTAAAGCTGCTGTAGCCGATCTCTAGGAGCTCCTCTAAAAAAGGTGTCTTGCGTTGAGCACGATATCTCTAAACTGGATCATGTGAAATTAAAATTTTATTAAAATATGATATAAATAAGCATCCAATCGAAAGAAAGAGCAAAATATTAATTTTTGACAAAATTTCGACTTCACGCAAAAAAAAATGCTTCAACATAAAAATAAGACCTCAAATTATTTAAAAAAAGGAAAATATTTATGGTCTTCGAATAATTGCTAAAAAAAAAAAAAAAATTTGTGTAAAAATTCGAAAACATAGTTTTGAGAAAATCGGGTTTAAGTTTCGCATTCCTGAGATAGAAGGTTCGAGACGTCTTTACAAATGTGTACATAATTCCGAAAATATTCGTCTGATTAAAGCGAAATGTACATACGTGTATGTACATTCCGAAAATAAAATTAAAATTGTTTGGCCTCCTGACTTTGTATAACCCCTTTACGCAAGTAGGTTACTGAATGGGTCATGTCGTCGAAGAAGAACTTCACTTAGAGCAGACGAGGAGAAATCAACCAGGTAATCTAAAGGAATTCAAACTGGCTGAGGTTGTGGTATAAAACACTTCAATAAGATTAATATTTACATATGTACTTCTACAGTTTTCCTTCTCACATACACAGAAAAAAAAGAGTAGAACTTTTACCTAAAAATGTTGTGAATTTAGCTAAAGTAATCCGGTGATTTTCAGTCAACGAATTTGATTAGGTGCGCTACCAATTTCTAATTGTTAATTATTACAATTATATTGGGTAGTTTAACTGCGAGAGTAAATAAAGAACCTAAATATTTTAGTGTACCTTCAGCCATAAAATAGATAAGACACATAATTTATTAGAAGAATTAGCTATTTTTTTTTAAACTATGTCCACTTCAGATTAGGTAAGCCACCTACTAAGTGTAGAAAAATTATCTAATTATTTAGATTGCATTCCCACTTAAGAGTGGAAACGACAGATACATATTAGAAAAATCAACTATTTATTTTAATAGTTTACCAACTTCAGATTATGAAAAACAACTATTTATTTTAGGAAATTCATTCAATTCCTTAGATAATTTTTCAACTTTAAAGTAAGGATACATAAACCAATCGGAATAAATTAAATAAAGAACAACTTGAAAAAATAATATTGTAAAATTTTAAAAAGAAAACTCACATAATAAAAAGAAAGTGAAATTAAATAACAACAAAATAAAAAACAATTGGTTCTTTAAGGATTAACCCCTAAGAGCTAATTTTCAAATGCTACATTTCATAGGAACAAATCGACAACTTGCATTAGGTAAAATGACTAGAAGAATTAGATGATTTAATAAGCAAAATTTTAGTAGAATTTACAAATTTTAATTAGGTGAATTACCTAATGCATGATTGTTTAATTAACTGTGTAAGTAGAAAAGTTGTTGAAAAGATTAGGTGAAATAGAAAATTTCACATTAGCTAAACTAGTTTAGGTAAAAAATCAATTCTTTTATTTTCTGTGTAGAATATCCTACAAGTTTCACTAAATAATTGGCAATAAAATAGTAAATTGCATTATTACTTAGGTCTTTTCTTTAGAACTCGAAAAATTTTCATCGTAGCGATAAAAATTGTTTTGAATGCTTATGATAAGGGCTCGAATTTTGATCTCTTTAAAATGTACAAAAAAGGCTGGAAATAAATAACAAAATACCTTAAAAAAACATTAAAATTGCCTTTTAATTATTTTAATTCTACTCTACAAACTCAACTGAGTGAATATATTTTATATTCTTTTTTAATAAAATTTCTTGTAAAAAGAGTCTAAACTGCTTAACGAAAAATTTACTCTACAATTACGGCAAATTTTCTGACAATTGATATTAAACATTTTTTTTCAAATACGATTCAATATATTAGTAGGAAGTACATATATGTTCATAGCTAAAATTTACAATACATTAAACTTAAAGTATGAATCTTTTACTATGTATATTGAAAATTAATCTTTTTTTCTTTTAGTTCTTGAACAATCGTTTACGTTGGTCAGGAATTAAAAGCTATTTTTGGATTTGTAGACAAATTATGGCAAATAGAAGAGTACACTTCTGATGGACTGTTATTTTCAAACATGACTTTCAATTCTTAAAGAATGTAAAAGTGCACAGAAAAAAAAGAGTAGAACTTTTACCTAAGAATGTAGTGAATTCAGCTAAAGTAATCCGGTGATTTTCAGTCAACGAATTTGATTAGGTGCGCTACCAATTTCTAAATGTTAATTATATGCAATTATATTGGGTAGTTTAACTGCGAGAGTAGATAAAGAACCTAAATATTTAGGTGTACCTTCAACCATAAAATAGATAAGACACATAATTTATTAGAAGAATTAGCTATTTTTTTTTTAAACTATGTCCACTTCAGATTAGGTAAGCCACCTACTAAGTGTAGAAAAATTATCTAATTACTTAGATTGCATTCCCACTTAAGAGTGGGAATGCCGTGCAAAAAATATGCAAAAAATATGTTTTTTGTTTTGCAATTTCTATTTTGAAGTGAAACTTTCCTTAGGTGACTTTACTTCATTTCGTCACATGATAGAGAAGAAAGATTTGTTTTATAGCAGATAGAATGAGAGCGATATATACATTGTATAAATGACTGAAAAAATTTCTTTGCGTCGAACATGCGATCTCAAGATTTCAACAACCAACGCCTTATCTATTGAGCTAAATTTCCAATACAGAAATTTACTCTACATACCAATTAATCAAATTGCTGTAGATGCCCAGTGGAAAAATAATTTCAGAGTTGTGGACCTCATATTTTAATATACGTTTTGTTCACAAGTTATCAAACGGCGTAACAGCAGAGCGGTAAGGCGTTTGACTATAACGCCGGCGGTCCGAGTTCAATTCTCGCATGAGATTTTACTTTTTGTAAAATTTTCTCACTTTGTTTTTATTTATGTTTTTTATAGGAGAGCGCTGTGCTCTCCTTGGGCTAACACTTTATGATATGTTTCACTTCTTTTGTTTTGCGTTGCACAGAAATAAAAAATTCAAATACGGGAAAAAAACAAGTTGTAAGGAAAGCATTTGATTTATCCACGTAAATATTTATATAAAATTTATACTGAGGCGTGGATAATGCTAATATGCGTTATTTCCCTAGTGTACGAACAAATCGACAACTTGCATTAGGTAAAATAACTAGAAGAATTAGATGATTTAATAAGCAAAATTTTAGTTGAATTAACTAATTTTAATTAGGTGAATTACCTAATGCATGATTGTTAAATTAACTGTGTAAGTAGAAAAGTTGTTGAAAAGATTAGGTGAAATAGAAACTTTCACATTAGCTAAACTAGTTTAGGTAATAAATCAATTCTTTTATTTTCTGTGTGGTTTATGTAAATTTCATTATTTGGTAAAAATGTGTTATTGTTGGTTATTGTTTTTGGTAAGAAATCGACAAAATGTATGACAAACTGTTGTAGAAAACAAGTTTTCACCTTTTCCAAGAAGTCAAAAGTAACAAATGATAAGAACATTTTTCTAATAATACCATATAATGTAAAAGGTATCCTGAAAGTCACTGACTTTTAAATTTTGAAATGTCTGTTATTGATCAAACAAAATATCGCTCAAATGCACACCTCGACCTTACTTGCACACTCGAGCCCTTTTCATGAAATTTCTTATAACATTCGCGATACGTCGCAATAATTCGCCATGTCGCTATATCGGACACCACCACCCCAAAAACTGCACCAGTGAATTCCTCCATAACTTACCATTCCATACTTTTATGAATAAATTAAAAATGTGACTGCATAATCTTATATGTTTTTCCGGTAGTGTATAGCTCGTAATATAAATCACTCTGGCCTATAAATTTGTTCAGAAAAATGGTTACCATGACTTCTTCTTTTAGAAATTAACCATGGTTAGTCTATTGCATTCAAAAAGTCCTAAGCTGTTAGATTTTATTGCACATACATAGCATGTAGACCATAAATTGCTTAAATTTTAATAAACGCTGCCCACTGTCCCGACTTTGTGTACAATTCACGGCATAATCGTGGCACAATATGATGCCACGATCTGTGTGTGAGAGATGACAAAAAAAAAAAGTAACAAAAAATGGTTTATGGCTTTCCTAAAGTCATTGTATAGCGTTATTGACGCATTCGCTGTCAACTGTCGAGGGGTGGTGAGGGGTGGCGAGAACTAGCTCGTTCGCATATCTTATTATCAGAGTGTTAACAGATTAGTTGTTTACATGCCACCAGTAAATGGATTCTCAATAACGAAAAAGGCGTTGCTCATTGAGTTTGACTTTGTTTCTACTTTGATTTAAGACAACTATCGGGCTCCCGATTCAGTTAAGAGAACAGCATAATTAGGAAATTTGATTTGATAACCAGCTTCTGGCCATGGCTTTTGTGTGTATTTATAGTATAAGTTTGTAAGTATAAAATTAAATATTTTATGACATACGTTATATACAATATATCATGGTACATTTTGTCATTTGCGTTTATTGTGTCTGCTTGATGGTAATTACGTTGTCAAAATAGAGAATTATGAATTTTTTCAAAGCCACAAGATTTTAAGATATACGAGTAAAGAAGAATTTATCTAAAAATCTTAATCTTTTTTTTCTGAAACGTTTCATCAGAAAAAAAATCATTTTATCCAAATAAATTTGATTCCATATGTCCTTGTGCGGTACGATTTTCCAATGAAAAAAATAAAAATTAAACTTATTTTCCTCATATCTTCAAAACTAAGTCGTAGAGGTGTCAAATGGCCACCATTGGAAACGTCCTCAGTTAATCCGCTCTAAGAGAATTGAAAACTTCTTCCAAAGTATTCAAGTATCCAACGGAACCATTTTTGAGAAATTTCATTTTTTCGTTTTTTGGGTGAACTCTCGGAAACTATCTATCTATCTAGGGAGTTGTAACCTTTAACGTTGTACGACTGTTTGAATAAAATTTCAAAAACTTAAAAAAGAATGTTGTGTGGATAATTTTTTTTCGCACATTCCATCATCATCAAACTAGCAACTTAGGCAAATTGGACAAAAAATCTTCTATAATATTGTTTTCAAGTTTGGATGGATTGGATATTTTCATACAATTAAGAGTCGTAGTAACTTTATTTTTTTTTAATATTTTTTTTAAAAATATAAAGAAATGAATAATTATTTATATGTAATGTGAATTATTGAGAAAAAGCTTGAGAATTCGAGATCCTAAGTCCTAAACTGAAAAAGCAGTTAAAAAGGAGCAAGCCAGACTGAGTCACCTACTAGAGATCAATGACGTAGCTAGGGTTGCCTGCACCTGGGGCGTAAAATAGATTTTACACTCCCGAAGGTAGGTTATCCTTATTCATATCTAAAATCTCTATACAAAAAATAAAAATTTGTATTTTAAATTTAATGTTTTTGTTAAACTTTTTTATTGCTATAATAATATTGTTAAGATGTATCGAGTATATTTAACTTTTGCATTTAAAAAAAACATCGATTTGGTGTCTGAAAAATATAAAAAGTGTTTAGTGATATTCTTTTATAAAATCAAACTTTAAGGTAACATTTAGTCTTAACATTTATTCTTTATTGCTTTGAGAGATGCAAACTCAATGTTCTTTACCTCCACGACTTCCATAGATAAGATTGAAAGATCTGTAAGTCTGCCCCATTGTAGACCGTAAATAATTTCTTATTAATTTAAGTTTGGAAAAACTTTTTTCGCATGAACCAACAGATACGCAAATCGTTTAAAATAATTTTGAACCAATAGTTAGATTCGACTTTTCGAATACACATTCAATAAATTTTAAAAAATCAATTTAGGCCCAGCTTTTATATACTTCCAACGCAATGTCTGCAGCTTTAAGCCTTGGTATATCAAATGTTTAATATTCTTCATTTCACATTTTCGATTTGTATGGCATACTTTACGGGCCCTTCAAAAAACCATTGCATACTTTTAGTTACCTATTTAGTTACATAATTGTGATATCAACTCAATTATTACTCGATATAAAATATTCAAGAATTTGTAATTAATCTAAATGATGGTTGCACACCAAACCCTTTATATATATTTGAAATTTGTTTTAATTGATACGAACGCATTGTAAGGAATGTTTTCAGATATTTTTGCAGCCTTTGACATCTGCAAAATTATCTCTTTCTCAATTGAGTGCATGACGTCACGCAGCGCTTCTGCTTCTCCAAAACGAATGCAAATGTGCGATCGCTTAGGCAAATTGACGAAATTAAAAATAAATTCTTCCGAAAAAGTAAAGTAGATATAACACTCTTCTGTATAAAGATAAAGATATTTTCGAATACGAAAAAATATCAATTTTTTAAACTTTCACGATCTCCTAAACCATTCGCGACCGACAAAATTTTATTGCACCCATAGGCTTAGGAGGCCAATATTACCTATAATAAAAATAAAAAAAAAATATTTAGGAGTTGGCCCCAAAGTAAAATTATTCCAAAGTCGTACAATAGCGCTGGATGACGTCATGCTCTCTCTCTCTCTCATTTGCGGAACGCGTAATCTTGTTTCTATCATTCTTGGCTCCTTTCTTGATATTTCAAGACCAAGATTTTAGATATTAAACCAATTTTGGTACTGAGGAACTTGTGGGGTAGCTTGTTTAAAATGTTTAAAAAGTTTAAAATTAAAATTGCGGATCCAATATGACGATGCACAATCTAAGGAGTTTTTCAAATTTAAAACTATTTGGTGCGGACAATTCGCGATCGCATTCATAACTAACTCAGTACAGAGAGATGAAGCAATTTAGAAGCAAAATTAAAACGGTACTTTGTGACCTCATTATGCCTTTCAGACCGTGATGCATCGTTTGTGCGGGTGGGTTCTATCTTTAATATTTCCCCTTTTATTTAACGAATGTTATATAGATCGAAATGAATCGATTGTGCTTGTTATTGTTTACTTTTGTTTCTCAGACTGTTCCGCGATTCGCTTTGCCGTTACTTGAACGCGCGTGGAATTTGCTAAAAAAATGGGTTTCAGATAAAGTTGCATCACATCAATTGTGCGTGTCCTGAAAATCCTTGAAGGATATGTAAATTGCGAAACCTAAACATTGAGAATATTTTCATTCCATATAACGACCATACATTCCAAAAATCATACAAAAATGTTCAGTAGATAAGCGTCAGGTCTGAAAGGGTTATTGTAGTTGGGAATAAGCTGCAAACCAACGTCTGTCATGCATTTGAATTTTGACATTTTATCACTCTCTCAGTACAGTGGATTCGTACAGGATTCGAACCAGGTACCCCTGGGATGGCAGTCAAGCGCGCTACCTACTCGACCACCAAAGTCATCAAAATTCTCTAAGTTATTAAAAAAAAAAAAAATAAATGAGGGTGCACAATCCTAACCTACTGCATCTCCTTCCTTAAAATTGAAAGGCAATATGTTACGATTCGAAGTACTTTTTTAGGGATTTTCATATAAAGATGAAATTCATTTATAGAGGAAGGGTCAGAAGAAAACAAAAGTTTACTTCATTACCATGGACGACTTTATTGAAAACGTCATGCCTGTATCTCTTAACTTTAATATTATTTTCTTAAATTTTTGACACATATTTTTTTTATGTTAAATTTCTGTTAATTGTAAACTCGTAAACCTTCAAAGTATAAACTTTTTTATAAATTAAAATTTTACTACAAAATTAACCTAATGAAATTTGAAACAGTTTGAGCCCGACAATTAATCCTTCTATTCAAAACTCTTTGAAAACACACCACTAATGATTTAATTATGTCGAAAATATTTCAAGTACTCTCAGGTTAACAGAATATTCCTATATTTCATTCAGGTTCAAAACTCAAACGACTGGCAGTTATTACAATATCATCCAGCCTTCTTTAAACACAACTACTTCAAAGTCCGCGACGGATACGAATTGGTTTGCTTATAACCTAGGGCTTTCATAATTACCTCCTCTAATTTTAATGGAGTTCTGAATTGTGTCACTGGCTCACTTCAGACACGTTTTAACCAAATCATCCGCCCAGTGGCTCAATAAATAAGAAATCGAAGAAACCGTTCAACATTATCATTTGGGGTTGAATTAGAGTGAACAACAAACCAAGTCTAGCACAAAGTTATTTTATTGTCTACGTTTGTCATCACTATACATTCAGTTATAAATTCTTAAAACTCAATTATTTATTTTTGAAATTAAATTTATATGGAAACGCTAGATGATATGAACTGAATGGACTAACGATAAACGGCGATGATGATGATGATTTGTTTTTGTATGGTTTTTGATGCAGACACTTGTTCATGCAATTTAATTAACCGCATGAATATGTATGGCAAAAATGTTATATACTCTATAATGGCTAACATATCGGTGCATATGAAAGGTGAAAACAAATTTGTTAACGTTTGTACAAAAGTTGAACATTTTGGAAAGATGTTGTTAAAAATGGGCATCTATCTACGGACGCTGGGGTATTGTACGACTGCAATTTGATAAGTCAGTAGTTTTTGAGCAAAAGGTATTTTTTATTTAATATAAAAAGAGTTTTATTATTTTTTATTTAATAAAAAAAGCTATTTATTTCTCAACATAGTATTCTTTTAGAACGATACATTTAGTTCATTAGACCCAAATCTCTTACCGCCGAGCCATTCCTTTAGGTTTGGAAATAGGAAATAGTCGCAGTGGACTAAATCTCGATAATGTGGTGAATGGGCTAGCAGTTCGTAGAAGAATTTATGGATATTTCCCACGGCTACTACAGACGTGTGCACCAGCGCGTTTTAATGGTGGAATAGTACTTTTTTCTTCGCAAAATGCGCTCGTTTTTACTTCAAATCAATATCAAATTTGTCCAACAATCGTGAATAATATTCGCCTGTGGTTGTTTTATCCTTTTCAAAGTAATCAATGTAAATGACGATGTGAATGACCCACCTTCCCACCTTGGCCTTCTTTTGTGCATATTCATAAGATGATAAGTCCACTGCTTTGACTATTTCTTGGTCTCTGGTGTATTGTGATGTATCCCTGTTTCGTCTAGGATTATAAAATGGCGCAAAAACTCCTTGGGATTACAGTTGAACATCGCAAAACACTCCAAAGCGGCACCCATTGCACAGATAGCTTTTTCATGTCTAAATATGTATGTAAAATGTGATGTACCCACTCAGTTAAGATGCCTACAGCCCCAGCCACCAGGCGCGGATCCAGGGGGGGTTCAAACCCCCCCGAAATTCTAAAAGAACCTGTATTTAAATGTGATGTACTGATGTTAATTATGTGGGCTAAGAGTACCAAAAAGAAAATTGGTTTTTTATAATTTACTTTAAATATTCACACCCCTATGCTGTAAACGTTTGTAGCTGTTTCTACACGTATTGCTAAAATACTGAATTCTGTTCCAGTTTTTGTTTGTTTTTGCGATATTGCGCCTGTAGCTGTAAACAGTCACACATACAATCTTAACCTGAAATCACAAAAACACCGCATTTTTTGGATAAAATACATCCAAACACCGCACAGTCTTAATTTAAAAACCCACAGTTTCGATAGTATCGGAAGTGTAGACTTAAAATTCCTTTTTATACAGTAATGGAGAAAAATTCCGGTTTTTGTAGTTTGACGTAAAATTCCTTTTTATACAGTAATGGAGAAAAATTCCGGTTTTTGTAGTTTTTATTTATTTTGATGTTGGTTTTATGTTGGCCTTTAATATTTGTATTCGAGTCAAATAAACAGAGAAATCACTTTTATTATTATAATTATCTTCACCCCAGCGTCAGCTTGTGGTATTTAACACAAAAAAATAATCCTGAGCACCACACAATCATATGGAGTGAATATGGAGTGAATATGGAGTGAAATGTGGATGGCTATTTTTTTCGTAGCAAAGTTTTTTCCAATAAGTGGAATAATTTTTTCACATATTGCAGCAAAACACAAATTATAACCTTCTTTTGAAAAACCAGACGCTCGAAATAGATTTTAGACTAACGGTTTCTTCCCACGCCTACGATTTTTTGAAAAAAAAATTATCCCGCTCTAATGTATAAGGGTGGTTAAATTTTAAGGGCCGATGTTGAATATAAACCACACCTAAATGTCAACTTTTTTTCTGCATTTCATTTGACATTTCTCAATTTCAGACTAACTCAATTTGAACCGTTAAAGTTATTCAGGCTTATTATGAAAATGAGCTTTCAAATCAAAATGCATATCGAGCACTTCGTGATTTTTTCGGTCAATTTAATCGTCCAAATGTGCGTACAATCGGAAAAATCGTGCAAAAATTTGAACAAACCAGGTCTGTAGGAGATGTGAAAACACCAGTATTCATATCCAGTAAAATATTGCTGCTGTTCGCGATAGTGTGGCTGAAGAGCCGTCCACCTCAACTCGTCGTCGTGCCCAACAATTGCACCTCTCACGTTCGTCGTTGATGAACATTATGCATAAAGACTTGCATTTACACGGTCAGAATGGTGGCAAGAAATGGCAACAGTGGATCATCAATTTTCGAAGACAATCATCTTCAGTGATGAGGCACATTTTCACCTCAGTGGATTCGTTAATAAGCAGAATTGCCGCATTTGGGCGAATGATAACCCAAGAGTGATTGTCGAAAAACCAATGCACCCACAAAGAGTGACTGTTTGGTGCGGTTTATGGGCTGGCGGCATCATTGGGCCGTATTTTTTTCCAAAATGAGGCTGGTCAGGCAGTAACTGTGAATGGTGTTCGCTATCGTGAGATGATAACGAACTTTTTATGGCCCGAATTGGAAGATATGGATGTGGACGATATGTGGTTTCAACAGAACGATGCCACTTGCCACACAGCTAACGAAACAATGGCTCTTTTGCGCGACAAATTCAATGGCCGTGTTATCTCACGTGGTGGCGATGTCATTTGGCCACCAATCATGTGATTTGACACAGGTGGACTTCTTTCTTTGGGGTTATTTGAAAGAAAAGGTGTACGTCGATAAGCCAGCAACAATTCAAAAGCTAAAGGATGAGATAATTCGGCGGCGGGGTGCAATAAGGCCAAATTCGGCCTTATTTCCATTTGAAAAAGAAATTAAGCCAGTTTGGCCTTATTTCCCTTTAAAAGGAACCAATATTAAAACGCCATCAAATAAGTTTTTTAGTTTTATTTAATGAAAAATTAAAGATATAAAGTATTGGAATAATTGTACTTTAGGGCCCATGCTCCTTTTTTCTTTTTTTTCTAAATGTGCATTTGGAGCTCCTAATGACCAATTTGGAGCTGCAAAAAAAGGTCGGTCTCAAATGGTTTAGGAAATAAAAATCGTGAAAGTTTGAAAAATGTACATATTTTGGAATAATTGCAGCCTAGGTACAACATTCTTTTTTTTTTTTTTTTTGTTTTCTAAATGTGTATGGAACTTCTAAATCTAATGCTGCAAAAAAAAAATAGGTAGGTCTCAAATGGTTTAGGCGATAAAAACCGTGAAAGTCTGAAAAATTTACATATTTTTTATTGAGAAGACTAGGATATCTTATTCTAATAATAGAAATATATATCCGTTTAAAGCGAAAAATATGATCGTTTAAATGCTAAAGAACATACATCTTTTTGTTAGTGGTCGAGAAAAAAATGTAAAATATAAACGTAAAAGTTATGAATGAAAATTTATAAAATATGCGCGATTTTTACTAAAATTTTTAATGAAGCTTTAATATTATAAAGAATGAGCGCCGCAGGTTTATAATAAATCGCCGTGATTTTTAATAAAAATTTTTTGCCTGCGGCGCTCATTCCTTATAATATTAAAACTTCTTCACCTTCACTATTGAACTACTACTAATAAATTTTTCGCGTTGATACGAAAACAAGCACATTGAGGTTGACAATGGCAACTGTTCTCTTGCAAATTGAGTACCTGCGCTGAGTCCAGTAACTTTTCAAACAACAGACTACAGGGTGCGTACTTTTTATTAAAAATAATTATAAAAAATAATCCTTAGTTTGCAAAAATTATTTTTCGGCCTTATTACCATTTTGCTAAATTTTTTTTTAGGCTTTATTTCCTTTTCAAATGGAAATAAAACCAAATTCACAATTTCGGCCTTATTTCTCTTTAAAAGGAAATAAAGCTAATTCGGCCTTATTGCCGTTGGCCTTATTGCACCCCGCCAATTCGGCACATTAACGGCATAGAACCTCACTTATGCCTCGACGTCATCGAAAATTAGGGCCATCGGATGGAGGTGTGCCGCCGAGGTCGCGGCGGCCATTTAGCCGATATTTTGTTCCATGCATAATTGAACCATACCAATATTATCATAATAAAAAGAAACGACAATAATTTCCTTAATAATTTGTGTTTTATTCAAAATCAACATCGGCCTTTAAAATTTAACTACCCTTTATATATATAACGTACAGAAATATTTTTGAAACCCCCCCGAAATATATTCCTGGAACCGCCCCTGCCAGCCACCTTACGCACTTTCATCCTCCGATCATCTAACATCATTTCATGGATTTAATCGACGATTTATAGTGTGGCGACCTCTTTTGGACGACCTGAACGTTCAGCGACACTTGTGCTGGAACGACAAAACAGAATTCAGTAAGCCACTTCTTTACCATTGGAACTGATGATACAGTCTCCATACTATTTATCAAGCCTTTGCTTGGTTTCAGGGATGATTTTTTACACAAAAAATAATGCTTGATAAGTACACGAAATTCATATGCGCATATGCATATGCGAGGCAAAAAAAAAAATCAATTTTTCAAGAATTTATTTACGTAAAAATGTATATTTATTGAAATTCATATACATTTGTTCATGTACTCAGGTAATCGAAACCTGAATAAAAGCTCGGGTAGCTCGAAAGTGCTGGTATTCGGACGTTATGATAAACAATGCCCAGGTAATTTCGAGCTACCCTTAATTTTGTTGTTGGATCTTAAACATAGCTAATGACATACATGTATATATCTTTTAGTAAGTCAGAATTCAATTCCAAAAATTGACAAAATTGATATTATCAAAGAATTTAAAATTGTTTCAAGATTCAATTTAGTGCGCGTTGCTACAAGAGCTTTATAACAGGTATTGTTGAAATAGAATTTTCAAATACTTTGTCATATTTTTGCCCTTTTAAATAAGATAAACAAAAAATTAAAGACTCACAATATAAATTTTATTCAAAACAAAGGGGATATTCCGTTTGGCCAATTTGTCGATATTACATTTGATTAAATCTAATTTGGATCTCTTACCAAGATATTTTAACCAACATTTTTTCTCAAAAAGAGAAATCCAGCCATCCATGCAAAGAGATATATTGCATGGATGGCTGGGTTATAAAATACTTTAAAAAATAAAATTTTATTTTTCTTTGATGAGCGGATATTCGAGCTTACAGTTTACACATGTATAGTACACATTCAAATGAAATTTTTCGCTAATGGGGTGAGTAGCACATGAACGAGATAAGTCAACGGTTTTTGGGGCCACATTTCATATGTTTGTATGTTTCTCATATAAATAAAAACATGGCTTTTATTTACGTATATAAATAAATTGTTTAACAGGTCGTTGCAAGTGAGTTAAATTAAAGTGAATTTCGAGATAAAAATAATCACAAAAAGGCTAGAAAAGAAGACCTATATGTATTCATGTTTATTCGTGCATCAATGTCTTTATTAAAGAGCTGCACAAAACCTTCCATTCACAGAACTTGACTAGTGTACAGTATCTGGTTGCAGTGCATTTCAGTGTAGCATCTTGACATCAAATAAAAATGTTTTACTTGAAGCGAAGTCAACAAAACAAGCATTGTATCAAAGATCATATAATATAAAGATGAGTTACGTAGAACAATAAAATGTAACAAATAATTTTCAGACCAACACGACAGCTTTTGTGAGTGCGATATGAAAAAGCTTTTAATTCTTGCTTGAGAGAAAAGTTTTCCGTTTCTCTATGCCCTTCCGCTCCACATGATCTTCTGTACATCAATTGCTTGCAATCTCTTCATTATGATTTTGATAGCGAACGAGTTCAGTTGGCTTATTTTATGCGTCGGAGAAGAAGAAGAAAGTTTTTCTTGGTATTGAAATAGTCATTGAATTTTTTCAATTGCATTTTTATTGTTTCCCTTTTTTTCTTACCACAGTATTTTGTTTGATATTGTGTGAATGCATATTTAATGATTTATGATTTTGATATTTATTTCGGATTGAATTGATTGATTGATCTAAATATTTCACTTAATACGATTTCTATGATTGGATTGGATCATATAATTGGATTTTTTCTTAATTTGATTCCTTTCTTTTGAAAATGGAAGAAAAACGGAAAAAGGCTGACAATAAATAAATTCTGTAAAATTGTAGGAAATCAGAAAGAGATTTTCCGAATTTAAAATTATTTAAATTTCCTGATTTTGAGACACCCTTTTTCGTATTTGGGCACAGAAATGCTATTAATTATATATTATTAATTATATATAATTTATATTATTAATACATTAAATAATATAATCTATATCTTTACATAAAAAAGAGTTTTTGTGTGTAAATACGCAATAGACTCCTAAACTACTCATCCGATTAGCATGAACATTTTTGTATAGAAGTTTTTGGGTACGGTGCGCGTTTTAAGGCTATCTATTGTGATCCGCCTTGAACACCAGAGTGCGCTGTAGTACAAATTTTTTACAAAACCGCCAAAAACTCAAAAACCGCTCATGCGATTCGAATGAAAATTGAAATATAGTGGTTTTCATGATCCATCCATCCATCCATTATCCACCTTGGACAACAAAAGCGCTGTAGTGCAAATTTTTGACCAAATTGCCTAAAACTACAATATGTCTACAATAGGCATCTTTTTTTTGTTTTTTTAGGTTACATACCATATGCAAGTTAAAAATATAAAATTTTTCTTAAATTTCGTAAAATGAAGAAAATTTCCGTTATTTTGATACCAAAAAAACTTACATTTCTTCAATACTGCTAAAATTTTGATTACAATGAAATTTTAAAAGTGAGATCTTGCCCTTAGCAAAACCAGTGCACAAGATTTGTTAAAAAAAGATTTTTCGTTTAACTAACATAAAAACAAATTTCGTCAATTTGACACAAAAAACATGAACGTATCTTGAAAACTATGAAAAATTTTAGTACAATGATATATTTAATACAACATCGTTGCTCAGAAATGAGAAAAAACAATCAGAAATTAAATTTTGTGACTTTCGATTCAAATATCTGATTTTTATACATTTTGTTGTTTTTGTTTTTTGTTTTTTTTTTTGTCTTAAAAACCTTACAAATAAACCTACCTTATTGCAAAAATACCTTTAGTTGAGTATATAGGTATATTTTAAATATTTTTTTCAAAAAGATCTGAAATATTGGAGTTTTCCAAAAAAAAGGGACAAACATTGTTTTTATTGTAAAAATAATTTAAACTAAATTCAAAATTAAATGCAAATTTTCAACTCTTTTTCAGAAGCTATAACCAGGGACCGTAATTGTAGTGACTTTTTTCAAAGAAGTCAATAAATAGTAGTTATTTTTTGACCGATTTCTTTTTGGTCAAAATAAAAGTTAAAGTTTGACTTTTATTTTTTTGGGCAAAAATATAAGTTAAAATATGACTTTTATTTTTGAGTCAGAAAGAAGTGTAGTGAATAGCAAAACATAGGTAGAGAAGAGTAGAATGTATAGAATTTATACTTTTGTTATGATTTATACTTTTAACCGCAAAAATAAAAGTAAAATTTTAACTTTTATTTTTGACCAAAAAAAAAAATCGATCAAAAAATAACCATTCTTTTTTTTCCTTTTTTTTAAAAAAGTCAAATAAATAAGAAGCTTTCAAGATAATTATTCCTTAGCTTACAAGAATTGCTTTATTCAAAACTCGAAAAGAAAAATTTTTTCCGCCTGAATTTTTGAATTGAAATTTCGCAAATAACAGTTATTTTCGGTCCCTGGATATAACACTTATCAGCTAGCGTTGTTTCAAATTCATCCAAAAATTAAAAACCGCTTATGTGATTCAGAAAACAAAGTTGCCACTTGAGTTTTTTGAAGAAAATTGTCTTTCCAATATTGTATTTTATTGAATTGCCACCTGAGAGTGATGTGCGGAAACTTTTAAACTGAAACGTATAGTGGATCATGAGCGTGGTGTCAGACTAAGGGTATATAAAACTTTTAAAAAAATTGCTATAAATTGACCCATTGTTAATTTCAAAGTTTAATTCCATGTCAACAACAGACGCTATAATTTTTTCAGTTCCTTTATTTTGGTTTTCTGTACGTTTCAATACCTTTCCAACGATATAAAATTAAGGTGTGCTCTTGAAGGGTTTAGAAGTTATGGCGTAAAACGTGCAGTGTTAAAGAATTTTCAATACAAATTCAACTACACATTCAATTTTCATCCAATTTTTTTTTCTTGATTTTTTACAAACAAAAATATAAAAAATCGAAAGCTAGTTGAATTTGTATTGAAAATTCTTTAACACTGTACGTTTTACGCCATAACTTCTGAATTCTTCAAGAACACACCTTAATTTTATGTCGTTGGAAAGGTATTAAAATGTACAAAAAACCAAAATGAAGAAAATAAAAAAAATTAGAGAGTCTGTTGTTGGCATGGTATTAAACTTTGAAATTAAGAATTGGTCAACTTATAACAATTTTTCCAAAAGTTTTATATTTTTTCCTTAAAACAGACAATAACCTTTATAATGATAACTTATTAACGAAAATTGGATTTAAATTGACTGAGCTACGTCGTTACAAAATACACCCTTTTTTGACCTTGAAAATGGTTCTAAAAATTTATAACTTCGGATTTGGTTTTCTAAGCAACAAACCAATTTAGGAACGAAATTTGAGCCAAATCGGAGATGGTCAGTGCTACTGATAGGTCACCTCAATTTGAAATGGGCGACATATGTTATATATTACCTTTTTATAATGTGCGTAGGGTATTTAAATACAAATCATGCCTACATTTTTGTTTTTTTACGCAAGACAATTTAGCTACAATTCGTTTGCAGATACATCATTTGTTGAGATCTTTCGTATACTAAACAATTTCAGGTGCTCTCTATGCTTCTCAATATTATACTCACAATGTCGCTTGCTTGTTCTCCCGCTCTCATAAGCTTTAAGTCGTTCGCTCACTGACTCTCACAAAGCTTTAAAGTGGATTTATGATAAATCCACATTCGATTTTGACTGTGTCGCTGATTTGTATGGCGGTGGCGCATCTTTATATTATATGATCTTTGATTGTATATTTTGAAAGCTTTTCTTTACTGTCGTAGCAATGTTTGAGCGTTATTACGTGAGCTGCCTTTTTAGTCTTGCGCCTAGACAACACTAAGGAATTGCCAGATGACAGTTCGAAAATTTAACATTTTCTATGATAGCATAAACGTACTCAAAACGTTTCAAGCAGAACCCGACAAAAGTTATGCGAGGATGGAGCAAATCCAAAAAAAAGTTGCCAGATTTTTCAGAAAAACCCTTCATATTGCAACTGTACCACTTGAGCAACGGTGAACTTTTAGTGCTGAATGGCACACAATGATTTGTTTGCCGGAAGTCTTCGGAGAATTGAGGAAAATCAACCAGCGAAGCAAGATCATCCTCCATCACGACAATGTGAGTTCCCACACATCAGGAATTGATAAGTCATCCACCTTTCAGTCCCGACTTGGCATCCAATGACTTGTACTTGTTGTCTCACATTAAGAAAACAATGCGAGGCGAGCGTTCTTCTACTCCCGAACATACCATTGAGACCTTCAAAAACCTGATTTCGGAGGTACTGACCGTAACAACCGTTAATTTTGGCCTATTTTACATCGCTTTCAAGATATCTTTTTCTTCCCAGATAATTTTTTAAAGATCAAGTTAGCATATCGACTGACCTCGATATTTTTTTTTATATTTTATTTATTTTTCTACTTGTATTTTTTGAGTTTGGGTTCCTCTTTACGAAATTTAGGAAAGGCCGTAAAAACTGATATTTTTGGCCTAACTAACGTTTTCAAGATGGCGTGTATCCAAATTTTTTAAGGTTAAATTACCGTATCGATCAACGCCCTTTACTTGTGTGTACCTTAAGAATAGTGAAAATGGTCGCTGAAAATGTTCATGATTTCTCGTTGTTTTTACTCCATTATTGGTATTTTACTTTATTATTATCTATGCTTTGATATTTTGCTTCATAATAAAGCACTCGACTTTGATCGTAACAAAAAGCTTTCAAAATATTAGTGCTTGTTTTGTTGCTTTCGCTTTATAGCAAACATATTTATCTAAATTTATCTAAATCTAAAATAAAATAAAATAAAATAAAATAAAAATATTTGTTAGCTATCAAGGCTACAATGAAATGTACTGCACCTAAATACTGTACAGTAGAGTATTTCAATTTTTTTTCTCATAAAATTAAACTTCGAATGTGACTTCGAAAGTCCAAGAGCTCTTTAGAGTAAAATGTAGTACTAGTTAAGCTCTTTTTAACGGTATATTGTTTCTTAAGATCGAACATAAAATGCATAAATTATGGAAAAAACCATTTTGGCGGTTTTTCCGGAGGAAGAAAAAAATGTTCTTTTGGTTTTCGAGTTGTCTCAAGGTTAAAAGAAGGAGGTGCACTTTACAAACTTTTTTAAGATTTCTGAAAGAGCACGTCCATATTAAAATGTTAAGGAAAAATATTATTAGTTGTGTTTTCTCCACACCATTTATGTGTACCACCAGCTAGCTGAACCCTAAAAACGGAAGTGTGGAAAAAGAAGAATAACAACAAAGTAAACACAACATCAACATGCTCTGATAGCAGTTACCTTCGAAGATGCACATGATTCAAGGCTATGTCTAAAAGTATGACACGATCAAGGTTAACCCTGACACAGGGTGCATCAAAAGTAGATAAGAACTCAGTTACTAATGTAAAAGCGTTCTATCTGCCAAATAAACTTCCGGGTAACTTTCTTGGCATAATTGGCAGTATTAGTAGGACCTAAATAGCTTGAGTGGATCACAGCGAAAAGTCATGCAAGACTACTGATGAGTTGGTGTAGCGGCCAACGCAACAGTCTGTCTAGTCTGCAGTATGATTTGCTCTATAAAGAGCCGTTGCTGTTTTTTGTTTTTTAGGCTTTGAACCAAGTATTTCAGGTAAAATACCTATTCAGAGAAATCTGCCTTGGTTCGAAATGGAGTGGTAGATAAAGGGTAATCAAGTGAAACATGTATAGGATGTTCTAAGCGGGGCGGAAAGCCGTAGAAACATGTGAATATGAATCTGAGCCAAGTGTTATGCCTTTTCCTCAGTCAATTGAAGTTATAAGGCAATGTCATCCAAAAAATTTCTCCAACTGCAACCAACTGCAACTTCGTGCCGTAAATATTGATGAGGTTTCAGTTTTAGTTGTTTCACGGAGTTGTGGCGTCCGTGGCGTAGTTGTTTAAAGTGCGTGGCCACTATATCAACGAACCTGGAGACCCATGTTCGAATCCCAGCAGCGACAGAAAATTATTTGAATTAAAATAAATTGTGCACAAACTTAATAACACGCACAACACAATTGATCATAAGAAGCTAGGTCAAAGTCCTTTCAAAGGCTGAAATGGCCAGTTATTTATTTTTTTTTTTTTTTTTAATTCAATTTCAGTTGATTAGAAGTGAGGAAAGAAAATTGCAAATGCGAAAGGTTGAAGCGTAGGACCATGGCCTGGCTCGGATTTGAACCCGGGACCTGTGGGATGACAGTCGAGTAACCTACCTTCTCGACTACCGAGGCCGTAGATTAAAATAGTATTAAAATAGCATCTTCTTATTTTTGCGTGAGAACATATTGAAGATGTACATATAGTATGGAAAGGTTTTCGGTATAGCATTTATGCAAAGGGGTAGCAAATAGAAATTAGTGCAATTTGTCGTTATGATTGCAAAAGATGCAATTATATTTTTCATTTGCTACGATGCAAGCATATTTGCATCGGATTGTGAATAGGTTTTAGTATTAACCCTCTCCCCATAGGAACGAAAAAGACACAAAATACCATGCACATAAGATCATTACTCGAAAGTGCACTATCTGGCTATATATTTTCGATAGGAAAGCCCCCTACGGAAAATCCAAGCTACGGCTTGGAATATTCTAACTGTATCCTTAGGACAGAACAATTATGTTATGTTTTGATATTAATTCTTGAAATTATTTTAAAAATAAGTATATTATTTATTTGATATGAATCTATTTGATATTAAAACTAATATTTTCTTGTTGAAATTATTTTCCCAATTTTCCATGTAGGAATTAAAATATAAAATTGTTCTGAGGTCAAAACATAATTACGTGGAAATCATTTTATACTCGTATGTGTAATTTGAAGATTATTATCAATGTTTATTAATGGAAATGCTTGTGTCATGTGCGGACATTTTTAAACTGCGTCCACTAAACTAAGCGCAACACATTTAACTATGCTGACACTTTGATGGATTTAGCCCATTATGGGGCCCTTGCAGGTTCACTTACACTAACAAAGAGGTGGCCGCTACTGTTGCAACCTATTATTACTAATGAGCAAAACCAAAAAAAATTAATCGTCAGTATTTCTCTTACTTAGATAAGAGGTGAAATATAGGGCATAATTTTAAGTGACCGACTTGACCGAAGCAACTTTACCGTAATGAAGTTATATCGAGAAAGAGAACAAAATTGCGTTCATTATATTGTAATAAACTATCTGTAGTGAGCTCTAAAAAGAGTTGGTGTTTATTTGCAATTTTTTACCATTTAAAATATATTCCACCAATTTTTTGTTAAATCACATTTCCAATCTTTAGAGACATATAAAATATACCCCTCATGTTTACAAAAAATTCAAATATAACAATTATAAATATAATTACAATATTTAAATCCAATATGTAATTGACTTATGATGAAAGCTCACAGTGAAGCATGATTATTTCATACTTATGTTATTTCATCCAATAATCCAGAATGAAAGAGGAATCAAATCAATAATTAAAATGTTAAAGAAAAAACAAAAACTGTCGAAATCCATTCAATTCCAATTCTGCAGTTAACTTGCATGGGGCAGAATTCTTTCTACTCTTAATGATTCCCTACTTAATTAGATCCGCCATATTGAGCAGTAGTGAGCACACACTCAACACAGTTTTTTTTATTGTAAACAGTTACAGTGCATGTTTAAAAAGGTACTCTACAGACATGCTGCCCCATCAAGTGTGTCCCAAATGAAAGTGTGTGCAAATGTGACGTGCACCTTCGTCTGGATATTTCATCAACACAATTCAGAAATGTTTTGTCAGATGTGATCATTAGTGTAGATTTATACTGTGCACTGAAACTAGGTTCAACAGCAAACATACCAACAACATGACGAATTGATTAATTACTGCTTTCTT